>JAVGWX010000017.1:46192199-46469699 GCA_036924085.1 Ariolimax columbianus
AGCTTGGTCCTTGAGGGGGCACCAGACAGCTTGTTCCTTGAGGGGGCACAGACAGCTTGGTCATTGAGGGGGCACAGACACAAGGACAGCTTGGTCCTTGAGGGGGCACAGACACAAGGACAGCTTGGTCCTGAGGGGGCACAGACACAAGGACAGCTTGGTCTTTGAGGAGGCACAGACACAAAAGACAGCTTGGTCCTTGAGGGGTCACAGACACAAAAGACAGCTTGGTCCTTGAGGGGTCACAGACACAAAGACAGCTTGGTCCTTGAGGGGGGCACAGACACAAAGACAGCTTGGTCCTTTAGGGGGCACAGACTAAGACAGCTTGGTCCTTGAGGGGGCACAGACTAAGACAGCTTGGTCCTGGAGGGGGCACAGACACAGACAGCTTCGTCATTGAGGGGGCACAGACACAGACAGCTTGGTCCTTGAGGGGGCACAGACACAAAAGACAGCTTGGTCCTTGAGGGGTCACAGACACAAAGACAGCTTGGTCCTTGAGGGGGCACAGACACAAAGACAGCTTGGTCCTTGAGGGGGCACAGATTCAAAGAGAGCTTGGTCCTTGAGGGGGCACAGACACAAAGACAGCTTGGTCCTTGAGGGGGCACAGACACAAATACAGCTTGGTCCTTCAGGGGGCACAGACAGAAAGACAGCTTGGTCCTTGAGGGGGCACAGACACAGACAGCTTGGTCCTTGAGGGGGCACAGACACAGACAGCTTGGTCCTTGAGGGGGCACAGACACAAAGACAGCTTGGTCCGTGAGGGGGCATAGACACAAAGACAGCTAGGTCCTTGAGGGGGCACAGACACAAAGACAGCTTGGTCCTTCAGGGGGCACAGACACAAAGACAGCTTGGTCCTTGAGGGGGCACATACACAAAGACAGCTTGGTCCTTGAGGGGGCACAGACACAAAGACAGCTTGGTCATTAAGGGGACTCAGACAGCTAGGTCATTGAGGGGGCACAGACAGCTTGGTCCTTCAGGGGGCACAGACACATACAGCTTGGTCCTTGAGGGGGCACAGATAGCTTTGTCCTTGAGGGGGCACAGACAGCTTGGTCCTTGAGGGGGCACAGACTAAGACAGCTTGGTCCTGGACGGGGCACAGACACAAAGACAGCTTGGTCCTTGACGGGGCACAGACAGCTTGGTCTCTGAGGGGGCACAGACAGCTTGGTCCTTGAGGGGGCACAGACAGTTTGGTCCTTGAGGGGGCACAGACAGCTTGGTCCTTGAGGGGGCACAGACAGCTTGGTCTTTGAGGGGGTACAGACAGCTTGGTCCTTGAGGGGGCACAGACAGCTTGGTCCTTGAGGGGGCACAGACACAAGGACAGCTTGGTCCTTGAGGGCGCAGAGACACAAGGACATCTTGGTCCTGAGGGGGCACAGACACAAGTACAGCTTGGTTTTTGAGGAGGCACAGACACAAAAGACAGCTTGGTCCTTTAGGGGGCACAGACTAAGACAGCTTGTCCTGGAGGGGGCACAGACACAAAGACAGCTTGGTCCTTGACGGGGCACAGACAGCTTGGTCTTTGAGGGGGCACAGACAGCTTGGTCCTTGAGGGGGCACAGACAATTTGGTCCTTGAGGGGGCACAGACAGCTTCGTCCTTGAGGGGGCACAGAGAGCTTGGTCCTTGAGGGGGAACAGACAGCTTGGTCCTTGAGGAGGCACAGACAGCTTGGTCCTTGAGGGGGCACAGAAACAAGGAACGCTTGGTCCTTGAGGGGGCACAGACACAAGGACAGCTTTGTCCTGAGGGGGCACAGACACAAGGACAGCTTGGTCTTTTAGGAGGCACAGACACATAGGACAGCTTGGTCCTTTAGGGGTCACAGACAGCTTGGTCTTTGAGGGGGCAAAGACAGCTTGGTCCTTGAGTGGGCACAGACAGTTTGGTCCTTGAGGGGGCACAGACAGCTTGGTCCTTGACGGGGCACAGACTAAGACAGCTTGGTCCTGGACGGGGCACAGACACAAAGACAGCTTGGTCCTTGACGGGGCACAGACAGCTTGGTCTCTGAGGGGGCACAGACAGCTTGGTCCTTGAGGGGGCACAGACAGTTTGGTCCTTGAGGGAGCACAGACAGCTTGGTCCTTGAGGGGGCACAGACAGCTTGGTCTTTGAGGGGGTACAGACAGCTTGGTCCTTGAGGGGGCACAGACAGCTTGGTCCTTGAGGGGGCACAGACACAAGGACAGCTTGGTCCTTGAGGGGGCAGAGACACAAGGACATCTTGGTCCTGAGGGGGCACAGACACAAGTACAGCTTGGTTTTTGAGGAGGCACAGACACAAAAGACAGCTTGGTCCTTTAGGGGGCACAGACTAAGACAGCTTGTCCTGGAGGGGGCACAGACACAAAAACAGCTTGGTCCTTGACGGGGCACAGACAGCTTGGTCTTTGAGGGAGCACAGACAGCTTGGTCCTTGAGGGGGCACAGACAATTTGGTCCTTGAGGGGGCACAGACAGCTTCGTCCTTGAGGGGGCACAGACAGCTTGGTCCTTGAGGGGGAACAGACAGCTTGGTCCTTGAGGGGGCACAGACAGCTTGGTCCTTGAGGGGGCACAGAAACAAGGAACGCTTGGTCCTTGAGGGGGCACAGACACAAGGACAGCTTTGTCTTGAGGGGGCACAGACACAAGGACAGCTTGGTCTTTTAGGAGGCACAGACACATAGGACAGCTTGGTCCTTTAGGGGTCACAGACAGCTTGGTCTTTGAGGGGGCAAAGACAGCTTGGTCCTTGAGTGGGCACAGACAGTTTGGTCCTTGAGGGGGCACAGACAGCTTGGTCCTTGAGGGGGCACAGACAGCTTGGTCCTTGAGGGGGCACAGACAGCTTGGTCCTTGAGGGGGCACAGATAGCTTGGTCCTTGAGGGGGCACAGACAGCTTGTTCCTTAAGGGGGCACAGACACAAGGACAGCTTGGTCCTTGAGGGGGCACAGACACAAGGACAGCTTGGTCCTGAGGGGGCAAAGACAGAAGGACAGCTTGTTCTTTGAGGAGGCACAGACACAAAAGACAGCTTGGTCCTTGAGGGGTCACAGACACAAAAGACAGCTTGGTCCTTTAGGGGTCACAGACACAAAGATAGCTTGGTCCTTGAGGGGGGCACAGACACAAAGACAGCTTGGTCCTTGAGGGGGCACAGACTAAGACAGCTTGGTCCTTGAGGGGGGAAAAGACTAAGACAGCTTGGTCCTGGAGGGGGCACAGACACAGACAGCTTGGTCCTGGAGGGGGCACAGACACAGACAGCTTCGTCCTTGAGGGGGCACAGACACAGACAACTTGGTCCTTGAGGGGGCACAGACACAAAAGACAGCTTGGTCCTTGAGGGGTCACAGACACAAAGACAGCTTGGTCCTTGAGGGGGGCACAGACACAGAGACAGCTTGGTCCTTTAGGGAGCACAGACTAAGACAGCTTGGTCCTGGAGGGGGCACAGACGCAGACAGATTCGTCATTGAGGGGGCACAGATACAGACAGCTTGGTCCTTGATGGGGCACAGACACAAAAGACAGCTTTGTCCTTGAGGGGTCACAGACACAAAGACAGCTTTGTCCTTTAGGGGGCACAGACACAAAGACAGCTTGGTCCTTGAGGGGACACAGACTCAAAGACAGCTTGGTCCTTGAGGGGGCATAGACACAAAGACATCTTGGTCCTTGAGGGGGCACAGACACAAAGACAGCTTGGTCCTTGAGGGGGCACAGAGACAAAGACAGCTTGGTCCTTAAGGGGGCACAGACACAGACAGCTTGGTCCTTGAGGGGGCACATACACAGACAGCTTGGTCCTTGAGGGGGCACAGACACAAAGACAGCTTGGTCCTTGAGGGGGCACAGACACAAAGACAGCTTGGTCCTTGAGGGGGCACAGACATAAAGACAGCTTGGTCCTTTAGGGGGCACAGACCAAAAGACAGCTTGGTCCTTGAGGGGGCACAGACACAAAGACAGCTTTGTCCTTAAGGGGGCACAGACACAAAGACAGATTGGTCATTAAGGGGACTCAGACAGCTAGGTCATTGAGGGGGCACAGACAGCTTGGTCCTTCAGGGGGCACAGAAACATACAGCTTGGTCCTTGAGGGGGCACAGACAGCTTGGTCCTTGAGGGGGCACATACAGCTTGGTCCTTGAGGGGGCACAGACAGCTTGGTCTTTAAGGGGGCACAGACAGCTTGGTCCTTGAGGGGGCACAGACAGCTTGGTCCTTGAGGGGGCACAGACTAAGACAGCTTGGTCCTGGACGGGGCACAGACACAAAGACAGCTTGGTCCTTGACGGGGCACAGACAGCTTGGTCTCTGAGGGGGCACAGACAGCTTGGTCCTTGAGGGGGCACAGACAGTTTGGTCCTTGAGGGGGCACAGACAGCTTGGTCTTTGAGGGGGTACAGACAGCTTGGTCCTTGAGGGGGCACAGACAGCTTGGTCTTTGAGGGGGTACAGACAGCTTGGTCTTTGAGGGGGTACAGACAGCTTGGTCCTTGAGGGGGCACAGACAGCTTGGTCCTTGAGGGGGCACAGACACAAGGACAGCTTGGTCCTTGAGGGGGCAGAGACACAAGGACATCTTGGTCCTGAGGGGGCACAGACACAAGTACAGCTTGGTTTTTGAGGAGGCACAGACACAAAAGACAGCTTGGTCCTTTAGGGGGCACAGACTAAGACAGCTTGTCCTGGAGGGGGCACAGACACAAAGACAGCTTGGTCCTTGACGGGGCACAGACAGCTTGGTCTTTGAGGGGGCACAGACAGCTTGGTCCTTGAGGGGGCACAGACAATTTGGTCCTTGAGGGGGCACAGACAGCTTCGTCCTTGAGGGGGCACAGACAGCTTGGTCCTTGAGGGGGAACAGACAGCTTGGTCCTTGAGGAGGCACAGACAGCTTGGTCCTTGAGGGGGCACAGAAACAAGGAACGCTTGGTCCTTGAGGGGGCACAGACACAAGGACAGCTTTGTCCTGAGGGGGCACAGACACAAGGACAGCTTGGTCTTTTAGGAGGCACAGACACATAGGACAGCTTGGTCCTTTAGGGGTCACAGACAGCTTGGTCTTTGAGGGGGCAAAGACAGCTTGGTCCTTGAGTGGGCACAGACAGTTTGGTCCTTGAGGGGGCACAGACAGCTTGGTCCTTGACGGGGCACAGACTAAGACAGCTTGGTCCTGGACGGGGCACAGACACAAAGACAGCTTGGTCCTTGACGGGGCACAGACAGCTTGGTCTCTGAGGGGGCACAGACAGCTTGGTCCTTGAGGGGGCACAGACAGTTTGGTCCTTGAGGGAGCACAGACAGCTTGGTCCTTGAGGGGGCACAGACAGCTTGGTCTTTAAGGGGGTACAGACAGCTTGGTCCTTGAGGGGGCACAGACAGCTTGGTCCTTGAGGGGGCACAGACACAAGGACAGCTTGGTCCTTGAGGGGGCAGAGACACAAGGACATCTTGGTCCTGAGGGGGCACAGACACAAGTACAGCTTGGTTTTTGAGGAGGCACAGACACAAAAGACAGCTTGGTCCTTTAGGGGGCACAGACTAAGACAGCTTGTCCTGGAGGGGGCACAGACACAAAAACAGCTTGGTCCTTGACGGGGCACAGACAGCTTGGTCTTTGAGGGAGCACAGACAGCTTGGTCCTTGAGGGGGCACAGACAATTTTGTCCTTGAGGGGGCACAGACAGCTTCGTCCTTGAGGGGGCACAGACAGCTTGGTCCTTGAGGGGGAACAGACAGCTTGGTCCTTGAGGGGGCACAGACAGCTTGGTCCTTGAGGGGGCACAGAAACAAGGAACGCTTGGTCCTTGAGGGGGCACAGACACAAGGACAGCTTTGTCTTGAGGGGGCACAGACACAAGGACAGCTTGGTCTTTTAGGAGGCACAGACACATAGGACAGCTTGGTCCTTTAGGGGTCACAGACAGCTTGGTCTTTGAGGGGGCAAAGACAGCTTGGTCCTTGAGTGGGCACAGACAGTTTGGTCCTTGAGGGGGCACAGACAGCTTGGTCCTTGAGGGGGCACAGACAGCTTGGTCCTTTAGGGGGCACAGACAGCTTGGTCCTTGAGGGGGCACAGATAGCTTGGTCCTTGAGGGGGCACAGACAGCTTGTTCCTTAAGGGGGCACAGACACAAGGACAGCTTGGTCCTTGAGGGGGCACAGACACAAGGACAGCTTGGTCCTGAGGGGGCAAAGACACAAGGACAGCTTGTTCTTTGAGGAGGCACAGACACAAAAGACAGCTTGGTCCTTGAGGGGTCACAGACACAAAAGACAGCTTGGTCCTTTAGGGGTCACAGACACAAAGATAGCTTGGTCCTTGAGGGGGGCACAGACACAAAGACAGCTTGGTCCTTGAGGGGGCACAGACTAAGACAGCTTGGTCCTTGAGGGGGGAAAAGACTAAGACAGCTTGGTCCTGGAGGGGGCACAGACACAGACAGCTTGGTCCTGGAGGGGGCACAGACACAGACAGCTTCGTCCTTGAGGGGGCACAGACACAGACAACTTGGTCCTTGAGGGGGCACAGACACAAAAGACAGCTTGGTCCTTGAGGGGTCACAGACACAAAGACAGCTTGGTCCTTGAGGGGGGCACAGACACAGAGACAGCTTGGTCCTTTAGGGAGCACAGACTAAGACAGCTTGGTCCTGGAGGGGGCACAGACGCAGACAGATTCGTCATTGAGGGGGCACAGATACAGACAGCTTGGTCCTTGATGGGGCACAGACACAAAAGACAGCTTTGTCCTTGAGGGGTCACAGACACAAAGACAGCTTTGTCCTTTAGGGGGCACAGACACAAAGACAGCTTGGTCCTTGAGGGGACACAGACTCAAAGACAGCTTGGTCCTTGAGGGGGCATAGACACAAAGACATCTTGGTCCTTGAGGGGGCACAGACACAAAGACAGCTTGGTCCTTGAGGGGGCACAGAGACAAAGACAGCTTGGTCCTTAAGGGGGCACAGACACAGACAGCTTGGTCCTTGAGGGGGCACATACACAGACAGCTTGGTCCTTGAGGGGGCACAGACACAAAGACAGCTTGGTCCTTGAGGGGGCACAGACACAAAGACAGCTTGGTCCTTGAGGGGGCACAGACATAAAGACAGCTTGGTCCTTTAGGGGGCACAGACCAAAAGACAGCTTGGTCCTTGAGGGGGCACAGACACAAAGACAGCTTTGTCCTTAAGGGGGCACAGACACAAAGACAGATTGGTCATTAAGGGGACTCAGACAGCTAGGTCATTGAGGGGGCACAGACAGCTTGGTCCTTCAGGGGGCACAGAAACATACAGCTTGGTCCTTGAGGGGGCACAGACAGCTTGGTCCTTGAGGGGGCACATACAGCTTGGTCCTTGAGGGGGCACAGACAGCTTGGTCTTTAAGGGGGCACAGACAGCTTGGTCCTTGAGGGGGCACAGACAGCTTGGTCCTTGAGGGGGCACAGACAGCTTGGTCCTTGAGGGGGCACAGACACAAGGACAGCTTGGTTCTTGAAGGGGCACAGACACAAGGACAGCTTGGTCCTGAGGAGGACAGACACAAGGACAGCTCGGTCTTTGAGGAGGCACAGACACAAAAGACAGCTTGGTCCTTGAGGGGTCACAGACAGCTTGGTCTTTGAGGGGGAACAGACAGCTTGGTCCTTTAGGGGGCACAGACAGCTTGGTCCTTGAGGGGGCACAGACAGCTTGGTCCTTGAGGGGGCACAGACAGCTTGGTCTTTGAGGGGGTACAGACAGCTTGGTCCTTGAGGGGGCACAGACAGCTTGGTCCTTGAGGGGGCACAGACACAAGGACAGCTTGGTCCTTGAGGGGGCAGAGACACAAGGACATCTTGGTCCTGAGGGGGCACAGACACAAGTACAGCTTGGTTTTTGAGGAGGCACAGACACAAAAGACAGCTTGGTCCTTTAGGGGGCACAGACTAAGACAGCTTGTCCTGGAGGGGGCACAGACACAAAGACAGCTTGGTCCTTGACGGGGCACAGACAGCTTGGTCTTTGAGGGGGCACAGACAGCTTGGTCCTTGAGGGGGCACAGACAATTTGGTCCTTGAGGGGGCACAGACAGCTTCGTCCTTGAGGGGGCACAGACAGCTTGGTCCTTGAGGGGGAACAGACAGCTTGGTCCTTGAGGAGGCACAGACAGCTTGGTCCTTGAGGGGGCACAGAAACAAGGAACGCTTGGTCCTTGAGGGGGCACAGACACAAGGACAGCTTTGTCCTGAGGGGGCACAGACACAAGGACAGCTTGGTCTTTTAGGAGGCACAGACACATAGGACAGCTTGGTCCTTTAGGGGTCACAGACAGCTTGGTCTTTGAGGGGGCAAAGACAGCTTGGTCCTTGAGTGGGCACAGACAGTTTGGTCCTTGAGGGGGCACAGACAGCTTGGTCCTTGACGGGGCACAGACTAAGACAGCTTGGTCCTGGACGGGGCACAGACACAAAGACAGCTTGGTCCTTGACGGGGCACAGACAGCTTGGTCTCTGAGGGGGCACAGACAGCTTGGTCCTTGAGGGGGCACAGACAGTTTGGTCCTTGAGGGAGCACAGACAGCTTGGTCCTTGAGGGGGCACAGACAGCTTGGTCTTTAAGGGGGTACAGACAGCTTGGTCCTTGAGGGGGCACAGACAGCTTGGTCCTTGAGGGGGCACAGACACAAGGACAGCTTGGTCCTTGAGGGGGCAGAGACACAAGGACATCTTGGTCCTGAGGGGGCACAGACACAAGTACAGCTTGGTTTTTGAGGAGGCACAGACACAAAAGACAGCTTGGTCCTTTAGGGGGCACAGACTAAGACAGCTTGTCCTGGAGGGGGCACAGACACAAAAACAGCTTGGTCCTTGACGGGGCACAGACAGCTTGGTCTTTGAGGGAGCACAGACAGCTTGGTCCTTGAGGGGGCACAGACAATTTTGTCCTTGAGGGGGCACAGACAGCTTCGTCCTTGAGGGGGCACAGACAGCTTGGTCCTTGAGGGGGAACAGACAGCTTGGTCCTTGAGGGGGCACAGACAGCTTGGTCCTTGAGGGGGCACAGAAACAAGGAACGCTTGGTCCTTGAGGGGGCACAGACACAAGGACAGCTTTGTCTTGAGGGGGCACAGACACAAGGACAGCTTGGTCTTTTAGGAGGCACAGACACATAGGACAGCTTGGTCCTTTAGGGGTCACAGACAGCTTGGTCTTTGAGGGGGCAAAGACAGCTTGGTCCTTGAGTGGGCACAGACAGTTTGGTCCTTGAGGGGGCACAGACAGCTTGGTCCTTGAGGGGGCACAGACAGCTTGGTCCTTTAGGGGGCACAGACAGCTTGGTCCTTGAGGGGGCACAGATAGCTTGGTCCTTGAGGGGGCACAGACAGCTTGTTCCTTAAGGGGGCACAGACACAAGGACAGCTTGGTCCTTGAGGGGGCACAGACACAAGGACAGCTTGGTCCTGAGGGGGCAAAGACACAAGGACAGCTTGTTCTTTGAGGAGGCACAGACACAAAAGACAGCTTGGTCCTTGAGGGGTCACAGACACAAAAGACAGCTTGGTCCTTTAGGGGTCACAGACACAAAGATAGCTTGGTCCTTGAGGGGGGCACAGACACAAAGACAGCTTGGTCCTTGAGGGGGCACAGACTAAGACAGCTTGGTCCTTGAGGGGGGAAAAGACTAAGACAGCTTGGTCCTGGAGGGGGCACAGACACAGACAGCTTGGTCCTGGAGGGGGCACAGACACAGACAGCTTCGTCCTTGAGGGGGCACAGACACAGACAACTTGGTCCTTGAGGGGGCACAGACACAAAAGACAGCTTGGTCCTTGAGGGGTCACAGACACAAAGACAGCTTGGTCCTTGAGGGGGGCACAGACACAGAGACAGCTTGGTCCTTTAGGGAGCACAGACTAAGACAGCTTGGTCCTGGAGGGGGCACAGACGCAGACAGATTCGTCATTGAGGGGGCACAGATACAGACAGCTTGGTCCTTGATGGGGCACAGACACAAAAGACAGCTTTGTCCTTGAGGGGTCACAGACACAAAGACAGCTTTGTCCTTTAGGGGGCACAGACACAAAGACAGCTTGGTCCTTGAGGGGACACAGACTCAAAGACAGCTTGGTCCTTGAGGGGGCATAGACACAAAGACATCTTGGTCCTTGAGGGGGCACAGACACAAAGACAGCTTGGTCCTTGAGGGGGCACAGAGACAAAGACAGCTTGGTCCTTAAGGGGGCACAGACACAGACAGCTTGGTCCTTGAGGGGGCACATACACAGACAGCTTGGTCCTTGAGGGGGCACAGACACAAAGACAGCTTGGTCCTTGAGGGGGCACAGACACAAAGACAGCTTGGTCCTTGAGGGGGCACAGACATAAAGACAGCTTGGTCCTTTAGGGGGCACAGACCAAAAGACAGCTTGGTCCTTGAGGGGGCACAGACACAAAGACAGCTTTGTCCTTAAGGGGGCACAGACACAAAGACAGATTGGTCATTAAGGGGACTCAGACAGCTAGGTCATTGAGGGGGCACAGACAGCTTGGTCCTTCAGGGGGCACAGAAACATACAGCTTGGTCCTTGAGGGGGCACAGACAGCTTGGTCCTTGAGGGGGCACATACAGCTTGGTCCTTGAGGGGGCACAGACAGCTTGGTCTTTAAGGGGGCACAGACAGCTTGGTCCTTGAGGGGGCACAGACAGCTTGGTCCTTGAGGGGGCACAGACAGCTTGGTCCTTGAGGGGGCACAGACACAAGGACAGCTTGGTTCTTGAAGGGGCACAGACACAAGGACAGCTTGGTCCTGAGGAGGACAGACACAAGGACAGCTCGGTCTTTGAGGAGGCACAGACACAAAAGACAGCTTGGTCCTTGAGGGGTCACAGACAGCTTGGTCTTTGAGGGGGAACAGACAGCTTGGTCCTTTAGGGGGCACAGACAGCTTGGTCCTTGAGGGGGCACAGACAGCTTGGTCCTTGAGGGGGCACAGACAGCTTGGTCTTTGAGGGGGCACAGACAGCTTGGTCCTTGAGGGGGCACAGACACAAGGACAGCTTGGTCCTTGAGTGGGCACAGACACAACGACAGCTTGTTCCTAAGGGGGCACAGACACAAGGACAGCTTGGTCTTTGAGGAGGCACAGACACAAAATACAGCTTGGTCCTTGAGGGGTTACAGACACAAAAGACAGCTTGGTCCTTGAGGGGTCACAGACACAAAGACAGCTTGGTCCTTTGAGGGGGGCACAGACACAAAGACAGCTTGGTCCTTTAGGGGGCACAGACTAAGACAGCTTGGTCCTTGAGGGGGCACAGACTAAGACAGCTTGGTCCTTAAGGGGGCACAGACACAGACAGCTAGTCCTTGAGGGGGCACAGACACAGACAGCTTGGTCCTTGAGGGGGCACAGACACAAAGACAGCATGGTCCTTGAGGGGGCACAGATATAAAGACAGCTTGGTCCTTGAGGGGGCACAGACACAAAGACCGCTTGGTCCTTTAGGGGGCACAGACACAAAGACAGCTTGGTCCTTGAGGGGGCACAGACACAAAGACAGCTTGGTCCTTGAGGGGGCACAGACTAAGACAGCTGGGTCCTGGATGGGGCACAGACACAGACAGCTTGGTCCTGGAGGGGACACAGACACAGACAGCTTCGTCCTTGAGGGGGCACAGACACAGACAGCTTGGTCCTTGAGGGGGCACAGACACAAAAGACAGCTTGGTCCTTGAGGGGTCACAGACACAAAGACAGCTTGGTCCTTGAGTGGGGCACAGACACAAAGACAGCTTGGTCCTTTAGGGAGCACAGACTAAGACAGCTTGGTCCTGGAGGGGGCACAGACACAGACAGCTTCGTCATTGAGGGGGCACAGACACAGACAGCTTAGTCCTGGAGGGGGCACAGACATAAAGACAGCTTGGTCCTTGAGGGGTCACAGACACAAAGACAGCTTGGTCCTTGAGGGGGCACAGACACAAAGACAGCTTGGTCCTTGAGGGGGCACAGACTCAAAGAAAGCTTGGTCCTTGAGGGGGCACAGACACAAAGACAGCTTGGTCCTTGAGGGGGCACAGACACAGAGACAGCTTGGTCCTTGAGGGGGCACAGACACAACGACAGCTTGGTCCTTGAGGGGGCACAGACACAGACAGCTTGGTCCTTGAGGGGGCACAGACACAGACAGCTTGGTCCTTTAGGGGGCACAGACACAAAGACAGCTTAGTCCTTAGGGGGCACAGACACAAAGACAGCTTGGTCCTTGAGGGGGCACAGACACAAAGACAGCTTGGTCCTTGAGGGGGCACAGACACAAAAACAGCTTGGTCCTTGAGGGGGCACAGGCACAAAGACAGCTTGGTCCTTGAGGGGGCACAGACACAAAGACAGCCTGGTCATTAAGGGGACTCAGACAGCTAGGTCATTGAGGGGGAACAGACAGCTTGGTCCTTAAGGGGGCACAGACACATACAGCTTGGTCCTTTAGAGGGCACAGACAGCTTGGTCCTTGGAGGGGCCCAGACAGATTGGACCTTGAGGGGGCACAGACAGCTTGGTCTTTGAGGGGGCACAGACAGCTTGGTCTTTTAGGGGGCACAGACAGCTTCGTCATTGAGGGGGCACAGACACAGACAGCTTAGTCCTGGAGGGGGCACAGACATAAAGACAGCTTGGTCCTTGAGGGGTCACAGACTCAAAGACAGCTTGGTCCTCGAGGGGTCACAGACACAAAAGACAGCTTGGTCCTTGAGGGGTCACAGACACAAAAGACAGCTTGGTCCTTGAGGGGGGCACAGATACAAAGACAGCTTGGTCCTTTAGGGGGCACAGACTAAGACAGCTTGGTCCTGGAGGGGGCACAGACACAGACAGCTTCGTCCTGGAGGGGGCACAGACACAGACAGCTTCGTCATTGAGGGGGCACAGACACAGACAGCTTGGTCCTTGAGGGGGCACAGACACAAAAGACAGCTTGGTCCTTGAGGGGTCACAGACACAAAGACAGCTTGATCCTTGAGGGGGCACAGACACAAAGACAGCTTGGTCCTTGAGGGGGCACAGACTCAAAGACAGCTTGGTACTTGAGGGGGCACAGACACAAAGACAGCTTAGTCCTTGAGGGGGAACAGACACAAAGATAGCTTGGTCCTTGAGGGGGCACAGACACAAAGACAGCTTGGTCCTTTAGGGGGCACAGACACAGACAGCTTGGTCCTTGAGGGGGCACAGACACAAAGACAGCTTGGTCCTTGAGGGGGCACAGACACAAAGACAGATTGGTCCTTGAGGGGTCACAGACACAAAGACAGCTTGGTCCTTGAGGGGGCACAGACACAAAGACAGCTTGGTCCTTGAGGGGGCACATACACAAATCCAGCTTGGTCCTTGAGGGGGCACAGACACAAAGACACCTTTGTCATTAGGGGACTCAGACAGCTAGGTCATTGAGGGGGCACAGACAGCTTGGTCCTTCAGGGGGCACAGAATAATACAGCTTGGTCCTTGAGGGGGCACAGACAGCTTGGTCCTTGAGGGGGCACAGACAGCTTGGTCTTTGAGGGGGCACAGACAGCTTGGTCCTTGAGGGGGCACAGACACATACAGCTTGGTCCTTGAGGGGGCACAGACAGCTTGGTCCTTGAGGGGGCACAGACAGTTTGGTCCTTGAGGGGGCACAGACAGCTTGGTCCTTGAGGAGGCACAGACAGCTGTGTCCTTGAGGGGGCACCAGACAGCTTGGTCCTTGAGGGGGCACAGACAGCTTGGTCCTTGAGGGTTCACAGACACAAGGACAGCTTGGTCCTTGAGGGGGCACAGACACAAGGACAGCTTGGTCCTGAGGGGGCACAGACACAAGGACAGCTTGGTCTTTGAGGAGGCACAGACACAAAAGACAGCTTGTACTTGAGGGGTCACAGACACAAAAGACAGCTTGGTCCTTGAGGGGTCACAGACACAAAGACAGCTTGGTCCTTGAGGGGGGCACAGACACAAATACAGCTTGGTCCTTGAGGGGGCACAGACTAAGACAGCTTGGTCCTGGAGGGGGTACAGACACAGACAGCTTCGTTCTTGAGGGGGCACAGACACAGACAGCTTGGTCCTTGAGGGGGCACAGACACAAAAGACAGCTTGGTCCTTGAGGGGTCACAGACACAAAGACAGCTTAGTCCTTGAGGGGGGCACATACACAAAGACAGCTTGGTCCTTTAGGGGGCACAGACTAAGACAGCTTGGTCCTGGAGGGGGCACAGACACAGACAGCTTGGTCCTGAAGGGGACACAGACACAGACAGCTTGGTCCTTGAGGGGGCACAGACACAGACAGCTTCGTCCTTGAGGGGGCACAGACACAGACAGCTTGGTCCTTTAGGGGGCACAGACACAAAAGACAGCTTGGTCCTTGAGGGGTCACAGACACAAAGACAGCTTGGTCCTTGAGGGGGCACAGACACACAGACAGCTTGGTCCTTGAGGGGGGCACAGACACAAAGAAAGCTTGGTCCTTGAGGGGGCACAGACATAAAGACAGTTTGGTCCTTGAGGGGGCACATACACAAAGATAGCTTGGTCCTTGAGGGGGCACAGACACAAAGACAGCTTGGTCCTTGAGGGGGCACATACAGCTTGGTCATTGAGGGGGCACAAACACAAAGACAGCTTGGTCCTTAAGGGGGCACAGACAGTTTAGTCATTGAGGGGGCACAGACACAAAGACAGCTTGGTCCTTGAGGGGGCACAGACACAAAGACAGCTTGGTCCTTTAGGGGGCACAGACTAAGACAGCTTGGTCCTGGAGGGGGCACAGACACAGACAGCTTCGTCATTGAGGGGGCACAGACACAGACAGCTTGGTCCTTGAGGGGGCACAGACACAAAAGACAGCTTGGTCTTTGAGGGGTCACAGACACAAAGACAGCTTGGTCCTTGAGGGGGCACAGACAGCTTGGTCTTTGAGGGGGCACAGACAGCTTGGTCCTTGAGGGGGCACAGACAGTTTGGTCCTTGAGGGGGCACAGACAGCTTGGTCCTTGAGGGGGCACAGACAGCTTGGTCCTTGAGGGGGCACAGACAGCTTGGTCCTTGAGGGGGCACAGACAGCTTGGTCCTTGAGGGGGCACAGACACAAGGACAGCTTGGTCCTTGAGGGGGCACAGACACAAGGACAGCTTGGTCCTGAGGGGGCACAGACACAAGGACAGCTTGGTCTTTGAAGAGGCACAGACACAAAAGACAGCTTGGTCCTCGAGGGGTCACAGACACAAAAGACAGCTTGGTCCTTGAGGGGTCACAGACACAAAAGACAGCTTGGTCCTTGAGGGGGGCACGGATACAAAGACAGCTTGGTCCTTTAGGGGGCACAGACTAAGACAGCTTGGTCCTGGAGGGGGCACAGACACAGACAGCTTCGTCCTGGAGGGGGCACAGACACAGACAGCTTCGTCATTGAGGGGGCACAGACACAGACAGCTTGGTCCTTGAGGGGGCACAGACACAAAAGACAGCTTGGTCCTTGAGGGGTCACAGACACAAAGACAGCTTGATCCTTGAGGGGGCACAGACACAAAGACAGCTTGGTCCTTGAGGGGGCACAGACTCAAAGACAGCTTGGTACTTGAGGGGGCACAGACACAAAGACAGCTTAGTCCTTGAGGGGGAACAGACACAAAGACAGCTTGGTCCTTGAGGGGGCACAGACAGCTTGGTCCTTGGAGGGGCCCAGACAGATTGGACCTTGAGGGGGCACAGACAGCTTGGTCTTTGAGGGGGCACAGACAGCTTGGTCTTTTAGGGGGCACAGACAGCTTCGTCATTGAGGGGGCACAGACACAGACAGCTTAGTCCTGGAGGGGGCACAGACATAAAGACAGCTTGGTCCTTGAGGGGTCACAGACTCAAAGACAGCTTGGTCCTCTAGGGGTCACAGACACAAAAGACAGCTTGGTCCTTGAGGGGTCACAGACACAAAAGACAGCTTGGTCCTTGAGGGGGGCACAGATACAAAGACAGCTTGGTCCTTTAGGGGGCACAGACTAAGACAGCTTGGTCCTGGAGGGGGCACAGACACAGACAGCTTCGTCCTGGAGGGGGCACAGACACAGACAGCTTCGTCATTGAGGGGGCACAGACACAGACAGCTTGGTCCTTGAGGGGGCACAGACACAAAAGACAGCTTGGTCCTTGAGGGGTCACAGACACAAAGACAGCTTGATCCTTGAGGGGGCACAGACACAAAGACAGCTTGGTCCTTGAGTGGGCACAGACTCAAAGACAGCTTGGTACTTGAGGGGGCACAGACACAAAGACAGCTTAGTCCTTGAGGGGGAACAGACACAAAGATAGCTTGGTCCTTGAGGGGGCACAGACACAAAGACAGCTTGGTCCTTTAGGGGGCACAGACACAGACAGCTTGGTCCTTGAGGGGGCACAGACACAAAGACAGCTTGGTCCTTGAAGGGGCACAGACACAAAGACAGATTGGTCCTTGAGGGGTCACAGACACAAAGACAGCTTGGTCCTTGAGGGGGCACAGACACAAAGACAGCTTGGTCCTTGAGGGGGCACAGACACAAATCCAGCTTGGTCCTTGAGGGGGCACAGACACAAAGACACCTTTGTCATTAGGGGACTCAGACAGCTAGGTCATTGAGGGGGCACAGACAGCTTGGTCCTTCAGGGGGCACAGAATAATACAGCTTGGTCCTTGAGGGGGCACAGACAGCTTGGTCCTTGAGGGGGCACAGACAGCTTGGTCTTTGAGGGGGCACAGACAGCTTGGTCTTTGAGGGGGCACAGACACATACAGCTTGGTCCTTGAGGGGGCACAGACAGCTTGGTCCTTGAGGGGGCACAGACAGTTTGGTCCTTGAGGGGGCACAGACAGCTTGGTCCTTGAGGAGGCACAGACAGCTGTGTCCTTGAGGGGGCACCAGACAGCTTGGTCCTTGAGGGGGCACAGACAGCTTGGTCCTTGAGGGTTCACAGACACAAGGACAGCTTGGTCCTTGAGGGGGCACAGACACAAGGACAGCTTGGTCCTGAGGGGGCACAGACACAAGGACAGCTTGGTCTTTGAGGAGGCACAGACACAAAAGACAGCTTAGTCCTTGAGGGGTCACAGACACAAAAGACAGCTTGGTCCTTGAGGGGTCACAGACGCAAAGACAGCTTGGTCCTTGAGGGGGGCACAGACACAAAGACAGCTTGGTCCTTGAGGGGGCACAGACTAAGACAGCTTGGTCCTGGAGGGGGTACAGACACAGACAGCTTCGTTCTTGAGGGGGCACAGACACAGACAGCTTGGTCCTTGAGGGGGCACAGACACAAAAGACAGCTTGGTCCTTGAGGGGTCACAGACACAAAGACAGCTTAGTCCTTGAGGGGGGCACATACACAAAGACAGCTTGGTCCTTTAGGGGGCACAGACTAAGACAGCTTGGTCCTGGAGGGGGCACAGACACAGACAGCTTGGTCCTGAAGGGGACACAGACACAGACAGCTTGGTCCTTGAGGGGGCACAGACACAGACAGCTTCGTCCTTGAGGGGGCACAGACACAGACAGCTTGGTCCTTTAGGGGGCACAGACACAAAAGACAGCTTGGTCCTTGAGGGGTCACAGACACAAAGACAGCTTGGTCCTTGAGGGGGCACAGACACAAAGACAGCTTGGTCCTTGAGGGGGGCACAGACACAAAGAAAGCTTGGTCCTTGAGGGGGCACAGACATAAAGACAGTTTGGTCCTTGAGGGGGCACATACACAAAGATAGCTTGGTCCTTGAGGGGGCACAGACACAAAGACAGCTTGGTCCTTGAGGGGGCACATACAGCTTGGTCATTGAGGGGGCACAAACACAAAGACAGCTTGGTCCTTAAGGGGGCACAGACAGTTTAGTCATTGAGGGGGCACAGACACAAAGACAGCTTGGTCCTTGAGGGGGCACAGACACAAAGACAGCTTGGTCCTTTAGGGGGCACAGACTAAGACAGCTTGGTCCTGGAGGGGGCACAGACACAGACAGCTTCGTCATTGAGGGGGCACAGACACAGACAGCTTGGTCCTTGAGGGGGCACAGACACAAAAGACAGCTTGGTCCTTGAGGGGTCACAGACACAAAGACAGCTTGGTCCTTGAGGGGGCACAGACAGCTTGGTCTTTGAGGGGGCACAGACAGCTTGGTCCTTGAGGGGGCACAGACAGTTTGGTGCCTTGAGGGGGCACAGACAGCTTGGTCCTTGAGGGGGCACAGACAGCTTGGTCCTTGAGGGGGCACAGACAGCTTGGTCCTTGAGGGGGCACAGACAGCTTGGTCCTTGAGGGGGCACAGACAGCTTGGTCCTTGAGGGGGCACAGACACAAGGACAGCTTGGTCCTTGAGGGGGCACAGACACAAGGACAGCTTGGTCCTGAGGGGGCACAGACACATGGACAGCTTGGTCTTTGAGGAGGCACAGACACAAAAGACAGCTTGGTCCTCGAGGGGTCACAGACACAAAAGACAGCTTGGTCCTTGAGGGGTCACAGACACAAAAGACAGCTTGGTCCTTGAGGGGGGCACGGATACAAAGACAGCTTGGTCCTTTAGGGGGCACAGACTAAGACAGCTTGGTCCTGGAGGGGGCACAGACACAGACAGCTTCGTCCTGGAGGGGGCACAGACACAGACAGCTTCGTCATTGAGGGGGCACAGACACAGACAGCTTGGTCCTTGAGGGGGCACAGACACAAAGACAGCTTGATCCTTGAGGGGGCACAGACACAAAGACAGCTTGGTCCTTGAGGGGGCACAGACTCAAAGACAGCTTGGTACTTGAGGGGGCACAGACACAAAGACAGCTTAGTCCTTGAGGGGGAACAGACACAAAGACAGCTTGGTCCTTGAGGGGGCACAGACACAAAGACAGCTTGGTCCTTTAGGGGGTACAGACACAGACAGCTTGGTCCTTGAGGGGGCACAGACACAAAGACAGCTTGGTCCTTGAGGGGGCACAGACACAAAGACAGATTGGTCCTTGAGGGGTCACAGACACAAAGACAGCTTGGTCCTTGAGGGGGCACATACACAAAGACAGCTTGGTCCTTGAGGGGGCACAGACACAAATCCAGCTTGGTCCTTGAGGGGGCACAGACACAAAGACAGCTTTGTCATTAGGGGACTCAGACAGCTAGGTCATTGAGGGGGCACAGACAGCTTGGTCCTTCAGGGGGCACAGAATAATACAGCTTGGTCCTTGAGGGGGCACAGACAGCTTGGTCCTTGAGGGGGCACAGACAGCTTGGTCTTTGAGGGGACACAGACAGCTTGGTCTTTGAGGGGGCACAGACACATACAGCTTGGTCCTTGAGGGGGCACAGACAGCTTGGTCCTTGAGGGGGCACAGACAGTTTGGTCCTTGAGGGGGCACAGACAGCTTAGTCCTTGAGAAGGCACAGACAGCTGTGTCCTTGAGGGGGCACCAGACAGCTTGGTCTTTGAGGGGGCACAGACAGCTTGGTCCTTGAGGGTTCACAGACACAAGGACAGCTTGGTCCTTGAGGGGGCACAGACACAAGGACAGCTTGGTCCTGAGGGGGCACAGACACAAGGACAGCTTGGTCTTTGAGGAGGCACAGACACAAAAGACAGCTTGGTCCTTGAGGGGTCACAGACACAAAAGACAGCTTGGTCCTTGAGGGGTCACAGACACAAAGACAGCTTGGTCCTTGAGGGGGGCACAGACGCAAAGACAGCTTGGTCCTTGAGGGGGCACAGACTAAGACAGCTTGGTCCTGGAGGGGGTACAGACACAGACAGCTTCGTTCTTGAGGGGGCACAGACACAGACAGCTTGGTCCTTGAGGGGGCACAGACACAAAAGACAGCTTGGTCCTTGAGGGGTCACAGACACAAAGACAGCTTAGTCCTATAGGGGACACAGACTAAGACAGCTTGGTCCTGGAGGGGGCACAGACACAGACAGCTTGGTCCTGAAGGGGACACAGACACAGACAGCTTGGTCCTTGAGGGGGCACAGACACAGACAGCTTCGTCCTTGAGGGGGCACAGACACAGACAGCTTGGTCCTTTAGGGGGCACAGACACAAAAGACAGCTTGGTCCTTGAGGGGTCACAGACACAAAGACAGCTTGGTCCTTGAGGGGGCACAGACACAAAGACAGCTTGGTCCTTGAGGGGGCACAGACACAAAGAAAGCTTGGTCCTTGAGGGGGCACAGACATAAAGACAGTTTGGTCCTTGAGGGGGCACATACACAAAGATAGCTTGGTCCTTGAGGGGGCACAGACACAAAGACAGCTTGGTCCTTGAGGGGGCACATACAGCTTGGTCATTGAGGGGGCACAAACACAAAGACAGCTTGGTCCTTAAGGGGGCACAGACAGCTTAGTCATTGAGGGGGCACAGACACAAAGACAGCTTGGTCCTTGAGGGGGCACAGACACAAAGACAGCTTGGTCCTTTAGGGGGCACAGACTAAGACAGCTTGGTCCTGGAGGGGGCACAGACACAGACAGCTTCGTCATTGAGGGGGCACAGACACAGACAGCTTGGTCCTTGAGGGGGCACAGACACAAAAGACAGCTTGGTCCTTGAGGGGTCACAGACACAAAGACAGCTTGGTCCTTGAGGGGGCACAGACAGCTTGGTCTTTGAGGGGGCCCAGACAGCTTGGTCCTTGAGGGGCACAGACAGTTTGGTCCTTGAGGGGGCACAGACAGCTTGGTCCTTGAGGGGGCACAGACAGCTTGGTCCTTGAGGGGGCACAGACAGCTTGGTCCTTGAGGGGGCACAGACAGCTTGGTCCTTGAGGGGGCACAGACAGCTTGGTTCCACAGGGGGCACAGACACAAGGACAGCTTGGTCCTTGAGGGGGCACAGACACAAGGACAGCTTGGTCCTGAGGGGGCACAGACACAAGGACAGCTTGGTCTTTGAGGAGGCACAGACACAAAAGACAGCTTGGTCCTCGAGGGGTCACAGACACAAAAGACAGCTTGGTCCTTGAGGGGTCACAGACACAAAAGACAGCTTGGTCCTTGCGGGGGGCACAGATACAAAGACAGCTTGGTCCTTTAGGGGGCACAGACTAAGACAGCTTGGTCCTGGAGGGGGCACAGACACAGACAGCTTCGTCCTGGAGGGGGCACAGACACAGACAGCTTCGTCATTGAGGGGGCACAGACACAGACAGCTTGGTCCTTGAGGGGGCATAGACACAAAAGACAGCTTGGTCCTTGAGGGGTCACAGACACAAAGACAGCTTGATCCTTGAGGGGGCACAGACACAAAGACAGCTTGGTCCTTGAGGGGGCACAGACTCAAAGACAGCTTGGTACTTTAGGGGGCATAGACACAAAGACAGCTTAGTCCTTGAGGGGGAACAGACACAAAGACAGCTTGGTCCTTGAGGGGGCACAGACACAAAGACAGCTTGGTCCTTTAGGGGGCACAGACACAGACAGCTTGGTCCTTGAGGGGGCACAGACACAAAGACAGCTTGGTCCTTGAGGGGGCACAGACACAAAGACAGATTGGTCCTTGAGGGGTCACAGACACAAAGACAGCTTGGTCCTTGAGGGGGCACAGACACAAAGACAGCTTGGTCCTTGAGGGGGCACAGACACAAATCCAGCTTGGTCCTTGAGGGGGCACAGACACAAAGACAGCTTTGTCATTAGGGGACTCAGACAGCTAGGTCATTGAGGGGGCACAGACAGCTTGGTCCTTCAGGGGGCACAGAATAATACAGCTTGGTCCTTGAGGGGGCACAGACAGCTTGGTCCTTGAGGGGGCACAGACAGCTTGGTCTTTGAAGGGGCACAGACAGCTTGGTCTTTGAGGGGGCACAGACACATATAGCTTGGTCCTTGAGGGGGCACAGACAGCTTGGTCCTTGAGGGGGCACAGACAGTTTTGTCCTTGAGGGGGCACAGACAGCTTGGTCCTTGAGGAGGCACAGACAGCTGTGTCCTTGAGGGGGCACCAGACAGCTTGGTCCTTGAGGGGGCACAGACAGCTTGGTCCTTGAGGGTTCACAGACACAAGGACAGCTTGGTCCTTGAGGGGGCACAGACACAAGGACAGCTTGGTCCTGAGGGGGCACAGACACAAGGACAGCTTGGTCTTTGAGGAGGCACAGACACAAAAGACAGCTTGGTCCTTGAGGGGTCACAGACACAAAAGACAGCTTGGTCCTTGAGGGGTCACAGACACAAAGACAGCTTGGTCCTTGAGGGGGGCACAGACACAAAGACAGCTTGGTCCTTGAGGGGGCACAGACTAAGACAGCTTGGTCCTGGAGGGGGACAGACACAGACAGCTTCATTCTTGAGGGGGCACAGACACAGACAGCTTTGTCCTTAAGGGGGCACAGACACAAAAGACAGCTTGGTCCTTGAGGGGTCACAGACACAAAGACAGCTTAGTCCTTGAGGGGGGCACATACACAAAGACAGCTTCGTCCTTTAGGGGGCACAGACTAAGACAGCTTGGTCCTGGAGGGGGCACAGACACAGACAGCTTGATCCTGGAGGGGGCACAGACACAGACAGCTTGGTCCTTGAGGGGGCACAGACACAGACAGCTTCGTCCTTGAGGGGGCACAGACACAGACAGCTTGGTCCTTTAGGGGGCACAGACACAAAAGACAGCTTGGTCCTTGAGGGGTCACAGACACAAAGACAGCTTGGTCTTTGAGGGGGCACAGACACAAAGACAGCTTAGTCCTTGAGGGGGCACAGACACAAAGAAAGCTTGGTCCTTGAGGGGGCACAGACATAAAGACAGTTTGGTCCTTGAGGGGGCAAACACACAAAGATAGCTTGGTCCTTGAGGGGGCACAGACACAAAGACAGCTTGGTCCTTGAGGGGGCACAGCCAGCTTGGTCATTGAGGGGGCACAAACACAAAGACAGCTTGGTCCTTAAGGGGTCACAGACATCTTGGTCATTGAGGGGGCACAGACACAAAGACAGCTTGGTCCTTGAGGGGGCACAGACACAAAGACAGCTTGGTCCTTTAGGGGGCACAGACTAAGACAGCTTGGTCCTGGAGGGGGCACAGACACAAACAGCTTCGTCATTGAGGGGGCACAGACACAGACAGCGTGGTCCTTGAGGGGGCACAGACACAAAAGACAGCTTGGTCCTTGAGGGGGCACAGACACAAAGACAGCTTGGTCCTTGAGGGGGCACAGACAGTTTTGTCCTTGAGGGGGCACAGACAGCTCGGTCCTTGAAGGGGCACAGACAGCTTGGTCCTTTAGGGGGCACAGACAGCTTGGTCCTTAAGGGGGCACAGACAGCTTGGTCCTTGAGGGGGCACAGACAGCTTGGTCCTTGAGGGGGCACAGACACAAGGACAGCTTGGTCCTTGAGGGGGCACAGACACAAGGACAGCTTGGTCCTGAGGGGGCACAGACACAAGGACAGCTTGGTCTTTTAGGAGGCACAGACAGAAAAGACAGCTTGGTCCTCGAGGGGTCACAGACACAAAAGACAGCTTAGTCCTTGAGGGGTCACAGACACAAAGACAGCTTGGTTTTTGAGGGGGGCACAGACACAAAGACAGCTTAGTCCTTAAGGGGGCACAGACTAAGACAGCTTGGTCCTGGAGGGGGCACAGACACAGACAGCTTCGTCCTTCAGGGGGCACAGACACAGGCAGCTTGGTCCTTGAGGGGGCACATACACAAAGACAGCTTGGTCCTTGAGGGGGCACAGACACAAAGACAGCTTGGTCCTTGAGGGGGCACAGACAAAAAGACAGCTTGGTCCTTGAGGGGGCACAGACACAAAGACAGCTTGGTCCTCTAGGGGGCACAGACACAAAGACAGCTTGGTCCTTGAGGGGGCACAGACACAAAGACAGCTTGGTCATTAAGGGGACTCAGACAGCTAGGTCATTGAGGGGGCACAGACAGCTTGGTCCTTCAGGGGGCACAGACACATACAGCTTGGTCCTTGAGGGGGCACAGACAGCTTGGTCCTTGAGGGGGCACAAACAGCTTGGTCCTTGAGGGGGCACAGACAGCTTGGTCTTTGAAGGGGCACAGACAGCTTGGTCTTTGAGGGGGCACAGACAGCTTGGTCTTTGAGGGGCACAGATAGCTTGGTCTTTGAGGGGGCACAGACACATACAGCTTGGTCCTTGAGGGGGCACAGCCAGCTTGGTCGTTGAGGGGGCACAGACAGTTTGGTCCTTGAAGGGGCACAGACAGCTTGGTCCTTAAGGGGGCACAGACAGCCTGGTCCTTGAGGGGGCACAGACAGCTTGGTCCTTGAGGGGGCATAGCCAGCTTGGTCCTTGAGGGGTCACAGACACAAAAGACAGCTTGGTCCTTGAGGGGTCACAGACACAAAAGACAGCTTGGTCCTTGAGGGGTCACAGACACAAATACAGCTTGGTCCTTGAGGGGGGCACAGACACAAAGACAGCTTGGTCCTTGAGGGGGCACAGACTAAGACAGCTTGGTCCTGGAGGGGACACAGACAGCTTCGTCCTTGAGGGGGCACAGAGACAGACAGCTTAGTCTTTGAGGGGGCACAGACACAAAAGACAGCTTGGTCCTTGAGGGGTCACAGACATCAAGACAGCTTGGTCCTTGAGGGGGGCACAGACACAAAGACAGCTTGGTCCTTTAGGGGGCACAGACTAAGACAGCTTGGTCCTGGAGGGGGCACAGACACAGACAGCTTCGTCCTTGAGGGGGCACAGACACAGACAGCTTGGTCCTTGAGGGGGCACATACATAAAAGACAGCTTGGTCCTTGAGGGGTCCCAGACACAAAGACAGCTTGGTCCTTGAGGGGGCACAGACACAAAAACAGCTTGGTCCTTGAGGGGGCACAGACATAAAGACAGTTTGGTCCTTGAAGGGGCACATAAACAAAGATAGCTTGGTCCTTGAGGGGGCACAGACACAAAGACAGCTTGGTCCCCTAGGGGGCACAGACAGCTTGGTCATTGAGGGGGCACAGACACAAAGACAGCTTGGTTCTTAAGGGGGCACAGACAGCTTGGTCATTGAGGGGGCACAGACACAAAGACAGCTTGGTCCTTGAGTGGGCACAGACACAAAGACAGCTTGGTCCTTGAGGGGTCACAGACACAAAGACAGCTTGGTCCTTGAGGGGGGCACAGACACAAAGACAGCTTTGTCCTTAAGGGGGCACAGACTAAGACAGCTTAGTCCTGGAGGGGGCACAGACACAGACAGCTTTGTCCTTGAGGGGGCACAGACAAAAACAGCTTGGTCCTTGAGGGGGCACAGACACACAGACAGCTTGGTCCTTGAGGGGGCACAGACACAAAGACAGCTTGGTCCTTTAGGGGGCACAGACACAAAGACAGCTTGGTCCTTGAGGGGGCACAGACTAAAAGACAGCTTGGTCCTTGAGGGGGCACAGCCACAAAGACAGCTTGGTCCTTGAGGGGGAAAAGACACAAAGACAGGTTGGTCATTGAGGGGACTCAGACAGCTAGGTCATTGAGGGGGCACAGACAGCTTGGTCTTTGAGGGGGCTCAGACACATACAGCTTGGTCCTTGAGGGGGCACAGACAGCTTAGTCCTTGAGGGGGCACAGACAGCTTGGTCCTTGAGGGGGCACAGACAGCTTGGTCTTTGAGGGGGCACAGACAGCTTGGTCCTTGAGGGGGCACAGACAGTTTGGTCCTTGAGGGGGCACAGACAGCTTGGTCCTTGAGGGGGCACAGACAGCTTGGTCCTTGAGGGGGCACAGACAGCTTGGTCCTTGAGGGGGCACAGACAGCTTGGTCCTTGAGGGGGCACAGACAGCTTGGTCCTTGAGGGGGCACAGACACAAGGACAGCTTGGTCCTTGAGGGGGCACAGACACAAGGACAGCTTGGTCCTGAGGGGGCACAGACACAAGGACAGCTTGGTCTTTGAGGAGGCACAGACACAAAAGACAGCTTAGTCCTTGAGGGGTCACAGACACAAAAGACAGCTTGGTCCTTTAGGGGTCACAGACACAAAGACAGCTTGGTCCTTGAGGGGGGCACAGACACAAAGACAGCTTGGTCCTTGAGGGGGCACAGACTAAGACAGCTTGGTCATGGAGGGGGCTCAGACACAGACAGCTTCGTCCATGAGGGGGCACAGACACAGACAGCTTGGTCCTTGAGGGGGCACATACACAAAAGACAGCTTGGTCCTTGAGGGGTCACAGACACAAAGACAGCTTGGACCTTGAGGGGGGCACAGACACAAAGACAGCTTGGTCCTTTAGGGGGCACAGACTAAGACAGCTTGGTCCTGGAGGGGGCACAGACACAGACAGCTTGGTCCTTGAGGGGGCACAGACACAAAAGACAGCTTGGTCCTTGAGGGGTCAGAGACACAAAGACAGCTTGGTCCTTGAGGGGGCACAGACACAAAGACAGCTTGGTCCTTGAGGGGGCACAGACTCAAAGACAGCTTGATCCTTGAGGGGGCACAGACACAAAGACAGCTTGGTCCTTGAGGGGGCACAGACACAAAGACAGTTTGGTCCTTGAGGGGGCACAGCCACAAAGACAGCTTGGTCCTTGAGGGGGCACAGACACAGACAGCTTGGTCCTTGACGGGAAACAGACACAGACAGCTTTGTCCTTGAGGGGGCACAGACACAAAGACAGCTTGGTCCTTAAGGGGGCACAGACAAAAGACAGCTTGGTCCTTGAGGGGGCACAGACACAAAGACAGCTTGGTCCTTGAGGGGGCACAGACACAAAGACAGCTTGGTCCTTGAGGGGGCACAGACACAAAGACAGCTTGGTCCTTGAGGGGGCACAGACACAATAACAGCTTGGTCATTGAGGGGACTCAGACAGCTAGGTCATTGAAGGGGCACAGACAGCTTGGTCCTTCAGGGGGCACAGACACATACAGCTTTGTCCTTAAGGGGGCACAGACAGCTTGATCCTTAAGGGGGCCCGGACAGCTTGGTCCTTGAGGGGGCACAGAGAGCTTGGTCTTTGAGGGGGCACAGACAGCTTGGTCTTTGAGGGGGCACAGACAGCTTGGTCTTTGAGGGGGCACAGACACATACAGCTTGGTCCTTGAGGGGGCACAGACAGCTTGGTCCTTAAGGGGGCACAGACAGTTTGGTCCTTGAGGGAGCACAGACAGGTTGGTCCTTGAGGGGGCACAGACAGCTTGGTCCTTGAGGGGGCACAGACAGCTTGGTCATTGAGGGGGCACAGACAGCTTGGTCCTTGAGGGGGCACAGACAGCTTGGTCCTTGAGGGGGCACAGACAGCTTGGTCCTTGAGGGGGCACCGACACAAGGACAGCTTGGTCCTTGAGGGGGCACAGACACAAGGACAGCTTGGTCCTGAAGGGGCACAGACACAAGGACAGCTTGGTCTTTGAGGAGGCACAGACACAAAAGACAGCTTGGTCCTTGAGGGGTCACAGACACAAAAGACAGCTTGGTCCTTGAGGGGTCACAGACAAAAAGACAGCTTGGTCCTTGAGGGGGGCACAGACACAGACAGCTTGGTCCTTGAGGGGGCACAGACACAAAGACAGCTTGGTCCTTGAGGGGGCACAGACACAAAGACAGCTTGGTCCTTGAGGGGGCACAGACACAAAGATAGCTTGGTCCTTAAGGGGGCACAGACAGCTTGGTCATTGAGGGGGCACAGACACAAAGACAGCTTGGTCCTTGAGTGGGCACAGACACAAAGACAGCTTGGTCCTTTAGGGGTCACAGACACAAAGACAGCTTGGTCCTTGAGGGGGGCACAGACACAAAGACAGCTTGGTCCTTGAGGGGGCACAGACTAAGACAGCTTGGTCCTGGAGGGGGCACAGACACAGACAGCTTTGTCCTTGAGGGGGCACAGACACAAAGACAGCTTGGTCCTTGAGGGGGCACAGACTAAAAGACAGCTTGGTCCTTGAGGGGGTACAGCCACAAAGACAGCTTGGTCGTTTAGGGGGCACAGACACAAAGACAGCTTGGTCATTGAGGGGACTAAGACAGCTAGGTCATTGAGGGGGCACAGACAGCTTGGTCTTTGAGGGGGCACAGACACATACAGCTTGGTCCTTGAGGGGGCACAGACAGCTTGGTCCTTGAGTGGGCACAGACACAAAGACAGCTTGGTCCTTGAGGGGTCACAGACACAAAGACAGCTTGGTCCTTGAGGGGGGCACAGACACAAAGACAGCTTTGTCCTTAAGGGGGCACAGACTAAGACAGCTTAGTCCTGGAGGGGGCACAGACACAGACAGCTTTGTCCTTGAGGGGGCACAGACAAAAACAGCTTGGTCCTTGAGGGGGCACAGACACACAGACAGCTTGGTCCTTGAGGGGGCACAGACACAAAGACAGCTTGGTCCTTTAGGGGGCACAGACACAAAGACAGCTTGGTCCTTGAGGGGGCACAGACTAAAAGACAGCTTGGTCCTTGAGGGGGCACAGCCACAAAGACAGCTTGGTCCTTGAGGGGGAAAAGACACAAAGACAGGTTGGTCATTGAGGGGACTCAGACAGCTAGGTCATTGAGGGGGCACAGACAGCTTGGTCTTTGAGGGGGCTCAGACACATACAGCTTGGTCCTTGAGGGGGCACAGACAGCTTAGTCCTTGAGGGGGCACAGACAGCTTGGTCCTTGAGGGGGCACAGACAGCTTGGTCTTTGAGGGGGCACAGACAGCTTGGTCCTTGAGGGGGCACAGACAGTTTGGTCCTTGAGGGGGCACAGACAGCTTGGTCCTTGAGGGGGCACAGACAGCTTGGTCCTTGAGGGGGCACAGACAGCTTGGTCCTTGAGGGGGCACAGACAGCTTGGTCCTTGAGGGGGCACAGACAGCTTGGTCCTTGAGGGGGCACAGACACAAGGACAGCTTGGTCCTTGAGGGGGCACAGACACAAGGACAGCTTGGTCCTGAGGGGGCACAGACACAAGGACAGCTTGGTCTTTGAGGAGGCACAGACACAAAAGACAGCTTAGTCCTTGAGGGGTCACAGACACAAAAGACAGCTTGGTCCTTTAGGGGTCACAGACACAAAGACAGCTTGGTCCTTGAGGGGGGCACAGACACAAAGACAGCTTGGTCCTTGAGGGGGCACAGACTAAGACAGCTTGGTCATGGAGGGGGCTCAGACACAGACAGCTTCGTCCATGAGGGGGCACAGACACAGACAGCTTGGTCCTTGAGGGGGCACATACACAAAAGACAGCTTGGTCCTTGAGGGGTCACAGACACAAAGACAGCTTGGACCTTGAGGGGGGCACAGACACAAAGACAGCTTGGTCCTTTAGGGGGCACAGACTAAGACAGCTTGGTCCTGGAGGGGGCACAGACACAGACAGCTTGGTCCTTGAGGGGGCACAGACACAAAAGACAGCTTGGTCCTTGAGGGGTCAGAGACACAAAGACAGCTTGGTCCTTGAGGGGGCACAGACACAAAGACAGCTTGGTCCTTGAGGGGGCACAGACTCAAAGACAGCTTGATCCTTGAGGGGGCACAGACACAAAGACAGCTTGGTCCTTGAGGGGGCACAGACACAAAGACAGTTTGGTCCTTGAGGGGGCACAGCCACAAAGACAGCTTGGTCCTTGAGGGGGCACAGACACAGACAGCTTGGTCCTTGACGGGAAACAGACACAGACAGCTTTGTCCTTGAGGGGGCACAGACACAAAGACAGCTTGGTCCTTAAGGGGGCACAGACAAAAGACAGCTTGGTCCTTGAGGGGGCACAGACACAAAGACAGCTTGGTCCTTGAGGGGGCACAGACACAAAGACAGCTTGGTCCTTGAGGGGGCACAGACACAAAGACAGCTTGGTCCTTGAGGGGGCACAGACACAATAACAGCTTGGTCATTGAGGGGACTCAGACAGCTAGGTCATTGAAGGGGCACAGACAGCTTGGTCCTTCAGGGGGCACAGACACATACAGCTTTGTCCTTAAGGGGGCACAGACAGCTTGATCCTTAAGGGGGCCCGGACAGCTTGGTCCTTGAGGGGGCACAGAGAGCTTGGTCTTTGAGGGGGCACAGACAGCTTGGTCTTTGAGGGGGCACAGACAGCTTGGTCTTTGAGGGGGCACAGACACATACAGCTTGGTCCTTGAGGGGGCACAGACAGCTTGGTCCTTAAGGGGGCACAGACAGTTTGGTCCTTGAGGGAGCACAGACAGGTTGGTCCTTGAGGGGGCACAGACAGCTTGGTCCTTGAGGGGGCACAGACAGCTTGGTCATTGAGGGGGCACAGACAGCTTGGTCCTTGAGGGGGCACAGACAGCTTGGTCCTTGAGGGGGCACAGACAGCTTGGTCCTTGAGGGGGCACCGACACAAGGACAGCTTGGTCCTTGAGGGGGCACAGACACAAGGACAGCTTGGTCCTGAAGGGGCACAGACACAAGGACAGCTTGGTCTTTGAGGAGGCACAGACACAAAAGACAGCTTGGTCCTTGAGGGGTCACAGACACAAAAGACAGCTTGGTCCTTGAGGGGTCACAGACAAAAAGACAGCTTGGTCCTTGAGGGGGGCACAGACACAGACAGCTTGGTCCTTGAGGGGGCACAGACACAAAGACAGCTTGGTCCTTGAGGGGGCACAGACACAAAGACAGCTTGGTCCTTGAGGGGGCACAGACACAAAGATAGCTTGGTCCTTAAGGGGGCACAGACAGCTTGGTCATTGAGGGGGCACAGACACAAAGACAGCTTGGTCCTTGAGTGGGCACAGACACAAAGACAGCTTGGTCCTTTAGGGGTCACAGACACAAAGACAGCTTGGTCCTTGAGGGGGGCACAGACACAAAGACAGCTTGGTCCTTGAGGGGGCACAGACTAAGACAGCTTGGTCCTGGAGGGGGCACAGACACAGACAGCTTTGTCCTTGAGGGGGCACAGACACAAAGACAGCTTGGTCCTTGAGGGGGCACAGACTAAAAGACAGCTTGGTCCTTGAGGGGGTACAGCCACAAAGACAGCTTGGTCGTTTAGGGGGCACAGACACAAAGACAGCTTGGTCATTGAGGGGACTAAGACAGCTAGGTCATTGAGGGGGCACAGACAGCTTGGTCTTTGAGGGGGCACAGACACATACAGCTTGGTCCTTGAGGGGGCACAGACAGCTTGGTCCTTTAGGGGGCACAGACAGCTTGGTCCTTGAGGGGGCACAGACAGCTTGGTCTTTTAGGGGGCACAGACAGCTTGGTCCTTGAGGGGGCACAGACAGTTTGGTCCTTGAGGGGACACAGACAGCTTGGTCCTTGAGGGGGCACAGACAGCTTGGTCCTTGAGGGGGCACAGACACAAGGACAGCTTGGTCCTTGAGGGGGCATAGACACAAGCACAGCTTGGTCCTGAGGGGGCACAGACACAAGGACAGCTTGGTCTTTGAGTAGGCACAGACACAAAAGACAGCTTGGTCCTTGAGGGGTCACAGACACAAAAGACAGCTTGGTCCTTGAGGGGTCACAGACACAAAGACAGCTTGGTCCTTGAGGGGGGCACAGACACAAAGACAGCTTGGTCCTTGAAGGGGCACAGACTAAGATAGCTTTGTCCTGGAGGGGGCACAGACACAGACAGCTTCGTCCTTGAGGGGGCACAGACACAGAAAGCTTGGTCCTTGAGGGGGCACAGACACAAAAGACAGCTTGGTCCTTGAGGGGTCACAGACACAAAGACAGCTTGGTACTTGAGGGAGGCACAGACACAAAGACAGCTTGGTCCTTTAGGGGGCACAGACTAAGACAGCTTGGTCCTGGAGGGGGCACAGACACAGACAGCTTGGTCCTTGAGGGGGCACAGACACAAAAGACAGCTTGGTCCTTGAGGGGTCACAGACACAAAGACAGCTTGGTCCTTTAGGGGGCACAGACACAAAGACAGCTTGGTCCTTGAGGGGGCACAGACTCAAAGACAGCTTGGTCCTTGAGGGAAAAAAGACACAATGACAGCTTGGTCCTTGAGGGGGCACAGACACAAAGATAGCTTGGTCCTTAAGGGGGCACAGACACAAAGACAGCTTGGTCCTTGAGGGGTCACAGACACAGACAGCTTGGTCCTTGAGGGGAAACAGACACAGATAGCTTGGTTCTTGAGGGGGCACAGACACAAAGACAGCTTGGTCCTTGAGGGGGCACAGACACAAAGACAGCTTGGTCCTTGAGGGGGCACAGACACAAAGACAGCTTGGTCCTTGAGGGGGCACAGACACAATAACAGCTTGGTCATTGAGGGGATTCAGACAGCTAGGTCATTGAGGGGGCACAGACAGCTTGGTCCTTCAGGGGGCACAGACACATACAGCTTTGTCCTTAAGGGGGCACAGACAGCTTGATCCTTAAGGGGGCCCGGACAGCTTGGTCCTTGAGGGGGCACAGAGAGCTTGGTCTTTGAGGGGGCACAGACAGCTTGGTCTTTGAGGGGGCACAGACAGCTTGGTCTTTGAGGGGGCACAGACACATACAGCTTGGTCCTTGAGGGGGCACAGACAGCTTGGTCCTTAAGGGGGCACAGACAGTTTGGTCCTTGAGGGAGCACAGACAGCTTGGTCCTTGAGGGGGCACAGACAGCTTGGTCCTTGAGGGGGCACAGACAGCTTGGTCATTGAGGGGGCACAGACAGCTTGGTCCTTGAGGGGGCACAGACAGCTTGGTCCTTGAGGGGGCACAGACAGCTTGGTCCTTGAGGGGGCACCGACACAAGGACAGCTTGGTCCTTGAGGGGGCACAGACACAAGGACAGCTTGGTCCTGAAGGGGCACAGACACAAGGACAGCTTGGTCTTTGAGGAGGCACAGACACAAAAGACAGCTTGGTCCTTGAGGGGTCACAGACACAAAAGACAGCTTGGTCCTTGAGGGGTCACAGACAAAAAGACAGCTTGGTCCTTGAGGGGGGCACAGACACAGACAGCTTGGTCCTTGAGGGGGCACAGACACAAAGACAGCTTCGTCCTTGAGGGGGCACAGACACAAAGACAGCTTGGTCCTTGAGGGGGCACATTTACAAAGATAGCTTGGTCCTTAAGGGGGCACAGACAGCTTGGTCATTGAGGGGGCACAGACACAAAGACAGCTTGGTCCTTGAGTGGGCACAGACACAAAGACAGCTTGGTCCTTTAGGGGTCACAGACACAAAGACAGCTTGGTCCTTGAGGGGGGCACAGACACAAAGACAGCTTGGTCCTTGAGGGGGCACAGACTAAGACAGCTTGGTCCTGGAGGGGGCACAGACACAGACAGCTTTGTCCTTGAGGGGGCACAGACACAAAGACAGCTTGGTCCTTGAGGGGGCACAGACTAAAAGACAGCTTGGTCCTTGAGGGGGTACAGCCACAAAGACAGCTTGGTCCTTTAGGGGGCACAGACACAAAGACAGCTTGGTCATTGAGGGGACTAAGACAGCTAGGTGATTGAGGGGGCACAGACAGCTTGGTCTTTGAGGGGGCACAGACACATACAGCTTGGTCCTTGAGGGGGCACAGACAGCTTGGTCCTTTAGGGGGCACAGACAGCTTGGTCCTTGAGGAGGCACAGACAGCTTGGTCATTTAGGGGGCACAGACAGCTTGGTCCTTTAGGGGGCACAGACAGTTTGGTCCTTGAGGGGACACAGACAGCTTGGTCCTTGAGGGGGCACAGACAGCTTGGTCCATTGAGGGGGCACAGACAGCTTGGTCCTTGAGGGGGCACAGACAGCTTGGTCCTTGAGGGGGCACAGACACAAGGACAGCTTGGTCCTTGAGGGGGCATAGACACAAGGACAGCTTGGTCCTGAGGGGGCACAGACACAAGGACAGCTTGGTATTTGAGTAGGCACAGACACAAAAGACAGCTTGGTCCTTGAGGGGTCACAGACACAAAAGACAGCTTGGTCCTTGAGGGGTCACAGACACAAAGAAAGCTTGGTCCTTGAGGGGGCACAGACATAAAGACAGTTTGGTCCTTGAGGGGGCACATACACAAAGATAGCTTGGTCCTTGAGGGGGCACAGACACAAAGACAGCTTGGTCCTTGAGGGGGCACATACAGCTTGGTCATTGAGGGGGCACAAACACAAAGACAGCTTGGTCCTTAAGGGGGCACAGACAGCTTAGTCATTGAGGGGGCACAGACACAAAGACAGCTTGGTCCTTGAGGGGGCACAGACACAAAGACAGCTTGGTCCTTTAGGGGGCACAGACTAAGACAGCTTGGTCCTGGAGGGGGCACAGACACAGACAGCTTCGTCATTGAGGGGGCACAGACACAGACAGCTTGGTCCTTGAGGGGGCACAGACACAAAAGACAGCTTGGTCCTTGAGGGGTCACAGACACAAAGACAGCTTGGTCCTTGAGGGGGCACAGACAGCTTGGTCTTTGAGGGGGCACAGACAGCTTGGTCCTTGAGGGGCACAGACAGTTTGGTCCTTGAGGGGGCACAGACAGCTTGGTCCTTGAGGGGGCACAGACAGCTTGGTCCTTGAGGGGGCACAGACAGCTTGGTCCTTGAGGGGGCACAGACAGCTTGGTCCTTGAGGGGGCACAGACAGCTTGGTCCTTGAGGGGGCACAGACACAAGGACAGCTTGGTCCTTGAGGGGGCACAGACACAAGGACAGCTTGGTCCTGAGGGGGCACAGACACAAGGACAGCTTGGTCTTTAAGGAGGCACAGACACAAAAGACAGCTTGGTCCTCGAGGGGTCACAGACACAAAAGACAGCTTGGTCCTTGAGGGGTCACAGACACAAAAGACAGCTTGGTCCTTGCGGGGGGCACAGATACAAAGACAGCTTGGTCCTTTAGGGGGCACAGACTAAGACAGCTTGGTCCTGGAGGGGGCACAGACACAGACAGCTTCGTCCTGGAGGGGGCACAGACACAGACAGCTTCGTCATTGAGGGGGCACAGACACAGACAGCTTGGTCCTTGAGGGGGCACAGACACAAAAGACAGCTTGGTCCTTGAGGGGTCACAGACAAAAAGACAGCTTGATCCTTAAGGGGGCACAGACACAAAGACAGCTTGGTCCTTGAGGGGGCACAGACTCAAAGACAGCTTGGTACTTTAGGGGGCACAGACACAAAGACAGCTTAGTCCTTGAGGGGGAACAGACACAAAGACAGCTTGGTCCTTGAGGGGGCACAGACACAAAGACAGCTTGGTCCTTTAGGGGGCACAGACACAGACAGCTTGGTCCTTGAGGGGGCACAGACACAAAGACAGCTTGGTCCTTGAGGGGGCACAGACACAAAGACAGATTGGTCCTTGAGGGGTCACAGACACAAAGACAGCTTGGTCCTTGAGGGGGCACAGACACAAAGACAGCTTGGTCCTTGAGGGGGCACAGACACAAATCCAGCTTGGTCCTTGAGGGGGCACAGACACAAAGACAGCTTTGTCATTAGGGGACTCAGACAGCTAGGTCATTGAGGGGGCACAGACAGCTTGGTCCTTCAGGGGGCACAGAATAATACAGCTTGGTCCTTGAGGGGGCACAGACAGCTTGGTCCTTGAGGGGGCACAGACAGCTTGGTCTTTGAAGGGGCACAGACAGCTTGGTCTTTGAGGGGGCACAGACACATATAGATTGGTCCTTGAGGGGGCACAGACAGCTTGGTCCTTGAGGAGGCACAGACAGTTTGGTCCTTGAGGGGGCACAGACAGCTTGGTCCTTGAGGAGGCACAGACAGCTGTGTCCTTGAGGGGGCACCAGACAGCTTATTCCTTGAGGGGGCACAGACAGCTTGGTCCTTGAGGGTTCACAGACACAAGGACAGCTTGGTCCTTGAGGGGGCACAGACACAAGGACAGCTTGGTCCTGAGGGGGCACAGACACAAGGACAGCTTGGTCCTTGAGGGGGCACAGACTAAGACAGCTTGGTCCTGGAGGGGGCACAGACACAGACAGCTTTGTCCTTGAGGGGGCACAGACACAAAGACAGCTTGGTCCTTGAGGGGGCACAGACTAAAAGACAGCTTGGTCCTTGAGGGGGTACAGCCACAAAGACAGCTTGGTCCTTTAGGGGGCACAGACACAAAGACAGCTTGGTCATTGAGGGGACTAAGACAGCTAGGTCATTGAGGGGGCACAGACAGCTTGGTCTTTGAGGGGGCACAGACACATACAGCTTGGTCCTTGAGGGGGCACAGACAGCTTGGTCCTTTAGGGGGCACAGACAGCTTGGTCCTTGAGGGGGCACAGACAGCTTGGTCTTTTAGGGGGCACAGACAGCTTGGTCCTTGAGGGGGCACAGACAGTTTGGTCCTTGAGGGGACACAGACAGCTTGGTCCTTGAGGGGGCACAGACAGCTTGGTCCTTGAGGGGGCACAGACACAAGGACAGCTTGGTCCTTGAGGGGGCATAGACACAAGCACAGCTTGGTCCTGAGGGGGCACAGACACAAGGACAGCTTGGTCTTTGAGTAGGCACAGACACAAAAGACAGCTTGGTCCTTGAGGGGTCACAGACACAAAAGACAGCTTGGTCCTTGAGGGGTCACAGACACAAAGACAGCTTGGTCCTTGAGGGGGGCACAGACACAAAGACAGCTTGGTCCTTGAAGGGGCACAGACTAAGATAGCTTTGTCCTGGAGGGGGCACAGACACAGACAGCTTCGTCCTTGAGGGGGCACAGACACAGAAAGCTTGGTCCTTGAGGGGGCACAGACACAAAAGACAGCTTGGTCCTTGAGGGGTCACAGACACAAAGACAGCTTGGTACTTGAGGGAGGCACAGACACAAAGACAGCTTGGTCCTTTAGGGGGCACAGACTAAGACAGCTTGGTCCTGGAGGGGGCACAGACACAGACAGCTTGGTCCTTGAGGGGGCACAGACACAAAAGACAGCTTGGTCCTTGAGGGGTCACAGACACAAAGACAGCTTGGTCCTTTAGGGGGCACAGACACAAAGACAGCTTGGTCCTTGAGGGGGCACAGACTCAAAGACAGCTTGGTCCTTGAGGGAAAAAAGACACAATGACAGCTTGGTCCTTGAGGGGGCACAGACACAAAGATAGCTTGGTCCTTAAGGGGGCACAGACACAAAGACAGCTTGGTCCTTGAGGGGTCACAGACACAGACAGCTTGGTCCTTGAGGGGAAACAGACACAGATAGCTTGGTTCTTGAGGGGGCACAGACACAAAGACAGCTTGGTCCTTGAGGGGGCACAGACACAAAGACAGCTTGGTCCTTGAGGGGGCACAGACACAAAGACAGCTTGGTCCTTGAGGGGGCACAGACACAATAACAGCTTGGTCATTGAGGGGATTCAGACAGCTAGGTCATTGAGGGGGCACAGACAGCTTGGTCCTTCAGGGGGCACAGACACATACAGCTTTGTCCTTAAGGGGGCACAGACAGCTTGATCCTTAAGGGGGCCCGGACAGCTTGGTCCTTGAGGGGGCACAGAGAGCTTGGTCTTTGAGGGGGCACAGACAGCTTGGTCTTTGAGGGGGCACAGACAGCTTGGTCTTTGAGGGGGCACAGACACATACAGCTTGGTCCTTGAGGGGGCACAGACAGCTTGGTCCTTAAGGGGGCACAGACAGTTTGGTCCTTGAGGGAGCACAGACAGCTTGGTCCTTGAGGGGGCACAGACAGCTTGGTCCTTGAGGGGGCACAGACAGCTTGGTCATTGAGGGGGCACAGACAGCTTGGTCCTTGAGGGGGCACAGACAGCTTGGTCCTTGAGGGGGCACAGACAGCTTGGTCCTTGAGGGGGCACCGACACAAGGACAGCTTGGTCCTTGAGGGGGCACAGACACAAGGACAGCTTGGTCCTGAAGGGGCACAGACACAAGGACAGCTTGGTCTTTGAGGAGGCACAGACACAAAAGACAGCTTGGTCCTTGAGGGGTCACAGACACAAAAGACAGCTTGGTCCTTGAGGGGTCACAGACAAAAAGACAGCTTGGTCCTTGAGGGGGGCACAGACACAGACAGCTTGGTCCTTGAGGGGGCACAGACACAAAGACAGCTTCGTCCTTGAGGGGGCACAGACACAAAGACAGCTTGGTCCTTGAGGGGGCACATTTACAAAGATAGCTTGGTCCTTAAGGGGGCACAGACAGCTTGGTCATTGAGGGGGCACAGACACAAAGACAGCTTGGTCCTTGAGTGGGCACAGACACAAAGACAGCTTGGTCCTTTAGGGGTCACAGACACAAAGACAGCTTGGTCCTTGAGGGGGGCACAGACACAAAGACAGCTTGGTCCTTGAGGGGGCACAGACTAAGACAGCTTGGTCCTGGAGGGGGCACAGACACAGACAGCTTTGTCCTTGAGGGGGCACAGACACAAAGACAGCTTGGTCCTTGAGGGGGCACAGACTAAAAGACAGCTTGGTCCTTGAGGGGGTACAGCCACAAAGACAGCTTGGTCCTTTAGGGGGCACAGACACAAAGACAGCTTGGTCATTGAGGGGACTAAGACAGCTAGGTGATTGAGGGGGCACAGACAGCTTGGTCTTTGAGGGGGCACAGACACATACAGCTTGGTCCTTGAGGGGGCACAGACAGCTTGGTCCTTTAGGGGGCACAGACAGCTTGGTCCTTGAGGAGGCACAGACAGCTTGGTCATTTAGGGGGCACAGACAGCTTGGTCCTTTAGGGGGCACAGACAGTTTGGTCCTTGAGGGGACACAGACAGCTTGGTCCTTGAGGGGGCACAGACAGCTTGGTCCATTGAGGGGGCACAGACAGCTTGGTCCTTGAGGGGGCACAGACAGCTTGGTCCTTGAGGGGGCACAGACACAAGGACAGCTTGGTCCTTGAGGGGGCATAGACACAAGGACAGCTTGGTCCTGAGGGGGCACAGACACAAGGACAGCTTGGTCTTTGAGTAGGCACAGACACAAAAGACAGCTTGGTCCTTGAGGGGTCACAGACACAAAAGACAGCTTGGTCCTTGAGGGGTCACAGACACAAAGAAAGCTTGGTCCTTGAGGGGGCACAGACATAAAGACAGTTTGGTCCTTGAGGGGGCACATACACAAAGATAGCTTGGTCCTTGAGGGGGCACAGACACAAAGACAGCTTGGTCCTTGAGGGGGCACATACAGCCAGGTCATTGAGGGGGCACAAACACAAAGACAGCTTGGTCCTTAAGGGGGCACAGACAGCTTAGTCATTGAGGGGGCACAGACACAAAGACAGCTTGGTCCTTGAGGGGGCACAGACACAAAGACAGCTTGGTCCTTTAGGGGGCACAGACTAAGACAGCTTGGTCCTGGAGGGGGCACAGACACAGACAGCTTCGTCATTGAGGGGGCACAGACACAGACAGCTTGGTCCTTGAGGGGGCACAGACACAAAAGACAGCTTGGTCCTTGAGGGGTCACAGACACAAAGACAGCTTGGTCCTTGAGGGGGCACAGACAGCTTGGTCTTTGAGGGGGCACAGACAGCTTGGTCCTTGAGGGGCACAGACAGTTTGGTCCTTGAGGGGGCACAGACAGCTTGGTCCTTGAGGGGGCACAGACAGCTTGGTCCTTGAGGGGGCACAGACAGCTTGGTCCTTGAGGGGGCACAGACAGCTTGGTCCTTGAGGGGGCACAGACAGCTTGGTCCTTGAGGGGGCACAGACACAAGGACAGCTTGGTCCTTGAGGGGGCACAGACACAAGGACAGCTTGGTCCTGAGGGGGCACAGACACAAGGACAGCTTGGTCTTTAAGGAGGCACAGACACAAAAGACAGCTTGGTCCTCGAGGGGTCACAGACACAAAAGACAGCTTGGTCCTTGAGGGGTCACAGACACAAAAGACAGCTTGGTCCTTGCGGGGGGCACAGATACAAAGACAGCTTGGTCCTTTAGGGGGCACAGACTAAGACAGCTTGGTCCTGGAGGGGGCACAGACACAGACAGCTTCGTCCTGGAGGGGGCACAGACACAGACAGCTTCGTCATTGAGGGGGCACAGACACAGACAGCTTGGTCCTTGAGGGGGCACAGACACAAAAGACAGCTTGGTCCTTGAGGGGTCACAGACAAAAAGACAGCTTGATCCTTAAGGGGGCACAGACACAAAGACAGCTTGGTCCTTGAGGGGGCACAGACTCAAAGACAGCTTGGTACTTTAGGGGGCACAGACACAAAGACAGCTTAGTCCTTGAGGGGGAACAGACACAAAGACAGCTTGGTCCTTGAGGGGGCACAGACACAAAGACAGCTTGGTCCTTTAGGGGGCACAGACACAGACAGCTTGGTCCTTGAGGGGGCACAGACACAAAGACAGCTTGGTCCTTGAGGGGGCACAGACACAAAGACAGATTGGTCCTTGAGGGGTCACAGACACAAAGACAGCTTGGTCCTTGAGGGGGCACAGACACAAAGACAGCTTGGTCCTTGAGGGGGCACAGACACAAATCCAGCTTGGTCCTTGAGGGGGCACAGACACAAAGACAGCTTTGTCATTAGGGGACTCAGACAGCTAGGTCATTGAGGGGGCACAGACAGCTTGGTCCTTCAGGGGGCACAGAATAATACAGCTTGGTCCTTGAGGGGGCACAGACAGCTTGGTCCTTGAGGGGGCACAGACAGCTTGGTCTTTGAAGGGGCACAGACAGCTTGGTCTTTGAGGGGGCACAGACACATATAGATTGGTCCTTGAGGGGGCACAGACAGCTTGGTCCTTGAGGAGGCACAGACAGTTTGGTCCTTGAGGGGGCACAGACAGCTTGGTCCTTGAGGAGGCACAGACAGCTGTGTCCTTGAGGGGGCACCAGAATGCTTATTCCTTGAGGGGGCACAGACAGCTTGGTCCTTGAGGGTTCACAGACACAAGGACAGCTTGGTCCTTGAGGGGGCACAGACACAAGGACAGCTTGGTCCTGAGGGGGCACAGACACAAGGACAGCTTGGTCTTTGAGGAGGCACAGACACAAAAGACAGCTTGGTCCTTGAGGGGTCACAGACACAAAAGACAGCTTGGTCCTTGAGGGGTCACAGACACAAAGACAGCTTGGTCCTTGAGGGGGGCACAGACACAAAGACAGCTTGGTCCTTGAGGGGGCACAGACTAAGACAGCTTGGTCCTGGAGGGGGACAGACACAGACAGCTTCATTCTTGAGGGGGCACAGACACAGACAGCTTTGTCCTTAAGGGGGCACAGACACAAAAGACAGCTTGGTCCTTGAGGGGTCACAGACACAAAGACAGCTTAGTCCTTGAGGGGGGCACATACACAAAGACAGCTTGGTCCTTTAGGGGGCACAGACTAAGACAGCTTGGTCCTGGAGGGGGCACAGACACAGACAGCGTGATCCTGGAGGGGGCACAGACACAGACAGCTTGGTCCTTGAGGGGGCACAGACACAGACAGCTTCGTCCTTGAGGGGGCACAGACACAGACAGCTTGGTCCTTTAGGGGGCACAGACACAAAAGACAGCTTGGTCCTTGAGGGGTCACAGACACAAAGACAGCTTGGTCTTTGAGGGGGCACAGACACAAAGACAGCTTAGTCCTTGAGGGGGCACAGACACAAAGAAAGCTTGGTCCTTGAGGGGGCACAGACATAAAGACAGTTTGGTCCTTGAGGGGGCAAACACACAAAGATAGCTTGGTCCTTGAGGGGGCACAGACACAAAGACAGCTTGGTCCTTGAGGGGGCACAGCCAGCTTGGTCATTGAGGGGGCACAAACACAAAGACAGCTTGGTCCTTAAGGGGTCACAGACATCTTGGTCATTGAGGGGGCACAGACACAAAGACAGCTTGGTCCTTGAGGGGGCACAGACACAAAGACAGCTTGGTCCTTTAGGGGGCACAGACTAAGACAGCTTGGTCCTGGAGGGGGCACAGACACAAACAGCTTCGTCATTGAGGGGGCACAGACACAGACAGCGTGGTCCTTGAGGGGGCACAGACACAAGACAGCTTGGTCCTTGAGGGGGCACAGACACAAAGACAGCTTGGTCCTTGAGGGAACACAGACAGTTTGGTCCTTGAGGGGGCACAGACAGCTCGGTCCTTGAAGGGGCACAGACAGCTTGGTCCTTTAGGGGGCACAGACAGCTTGGTCCTTAAGGGGGCACAGACAGCTTGGTCCTTGAGGGGGCACAGACAGCTTGGTCCTTGAGGGGGCACAGACACAAGGACAGCTTGGTCCTTGAGGGGGCACAGACACAAGGACAGCTTGGTCCTGAGGGGGCACAGACACAAGGACAGCTTGGTCTTTTAGGAGGCACAGACACAAAAGACAGCTTGGTCCTCGAGGGGTCACAGACACAAAAGACAGCTTAGTCCTTGAGGGGTCACAGACACAAAGACAGCTTGGTCCTTGAGGGGGGCACAGACACAAAGACAGCTTAGTCCTTAAGGGGGCACAGACTAAGACAGCTTGGTCCTGGAGGGGGCACAGACACAGACAGCTTCGTCCTTCAGGGGGCACAGACACAGGCAGCTTGGTCCTTGAGGGGGCACAGACACAAAGACAGCTTGGTCCTTGAGGGGGCACAGACACAAAGACAGCTTGGTCCTTGAGGGGGCACAGACACAAAGACAGCTTGGTCCTTGAGGGGGCACAGACACAAATCCAGCTTGGTCCTTGAGGGGGCACAGACACAAAGACAGCTTTGTCATTAGGGGACTCAGACAGCTAGGTCATTGAGGGGGCACAGACAGCTTGGTCCTTCAGGGGGCACAGAATAATACAGCTTGGTCCTTGAGGGGGCACAGACAGCTTGGTCCTTGAGGGGGCACAGACAGCTTGGTCTTTGAAGGGGCACAGACAGCTTGGTCTTTGAGGGGGCACAGACACATATAGCTTGGTCCTTGAGGGGGCACAGACAGCTTGGTCCTTGAGGGGGCACAGACAGTTTGGTCCTTGAGGGGGCACAGACAGCTTGGTCCTTGAGGAGGCACAGACAGCTGTGTCCTTGAGGGGGCACCAGACAGCTTGGTCCTTGAGGGGGCACAGACAGCTTGGTCCTTGAGGGTTCACAGACACAAGGACAGCTTGGTCCTTGAGGGGGCACAGACACAAGGACAGCTTGGTCCTGAGGGGGCACAGACACAAGGACAGCTTGGTCTTTGAGGAGGCACAGACACAAAAGACAGCTTGGTCCTTGAGGGGTCACAGACACAAAAGACAGCTTGGTCCTTGAGGGGTCACAGACACAAAGACAGCTTGGTCCTTGAGGGGGGCACAGACACAAAGACAGCTTGGTCCTTGAGGGGGCACAGACTAAGACAGCTTGGTCCTGGAGGGGACAGACACAGACAGCTTCATTCTTGAGGGGGCACAGACACAGACAGCTTTGTCCTTAAGGGGGCACAGACACAAAAGACAGCTTGGTCCTTGAGGGGTCACAGACACAAAGACAGCTTAGTCCTTGAGGGGGGCACATACACAAAGACAGCTTGGTCCTTTAGGGGGCACAGACTAAGACAGCTTGGTCCTGGAGGGGGCACAGACACAGACAGCTTGATCCTGGAGGGGGCACAGACACAGACAGCTTGGTCCTTGAGGGGGCACAGACACAGACAGCTTCGTCCTTGAGGGGGCACAGACACAGACAGCTTGGTCCTTTAGGGGGGACAGACACAAAAGACAGCTTGGTCCTTGAGGGGTCACAGACACAAAGACAGCTTGGTCTTTGAGGGGGCACAGACACAAAGACAGCTTAGTCCTTGAGGGGGCACAGACACAAAGAAAGCTTGGTCCTTGAGGGGGCACAGACATAAAGACAGTTTGGTCCTTGAGGGGGCAAACACACAAAGATAGCTTGGTCCTTGAGGGGGCACAGACACAAAGACAGCTTGGTCCTTGAGGGGGCACAGCCAGCTTGGTCATTGAGGGGGCACAAACACAAAGACAGCTTGGTCCTTAAGGGGTCACAGACATCTTGGTCATTGAGGGGGCACAGACACAAAGACAGCTTGGTCCTTGAGGGGGCACAGACACAAAGACAGCTTGGTCCTTTAGGGGGCACAGACTAAGACAGCTTGGTCCTGGAGGGGGCACAGACACAAACAGCTTCGTCATTGAGGGGGCACAGAATAAGACAGCGTGGTCCTTGAGGGGGCACAGACACAAAAGACAGCTTGGTCCTTGAGGGGGCACAGACACAAAGACAGCTTGGTCCTTGAGGGGGCACAGACAGTTTGGTCCTTGAGGGGGCACAGACAACTCGGTCCTTGAAGGGGCACAGACAGCTTGGTCCTTTAGGGGGCACAGACAGCTTGGTCCTTAAGGGGGCACAGACAGCTTGGTCCTTGAGGGGGCACAGACAGCTTGGTCCTTGAGGGGGCACAGACACAAGGACAGCTTGGTCCTTGAGGGGGCACAGACACAAGGACAGCTTGGTCCTGAGGGGGCACAGACACAAGGACACCTTGGTCTTTTAGGAGGCACAGACACAAAAGACAGCTTGGTCCTCGAGGGGTCACAGACACAAAAGACAGCTTAGTCCTTGAGGGGTCACAGACACAAAGACAGCTTGGTCCTTGAGGGGGGCACAGACACAAAGACAGCTTAGTCCTTAAGGGGGCACAGACTAAGACAGCTTGGTCCTGGAGGGGGCACAGACACAGACAGCTTCGTCCTTCAGGGGGCACAGACACAGGCAGCTTGGTCCTTGAGGGGGCACAGACACAAAGACAGCTTGGTCCTTGAGGGGGCACAGACACAAAGACAGCTTGGTCCTTGAGGGGGCACAGACAAAAAGACAGCTTGGTCCTTGAGGGGGCACAGACACAAAGACAGCTTGGTCCTCTAGGGGGCACAGACACAAAGACAGCTTGGTCCTTGAGGGGGCACAGACACAAAGACAGCTTGGTCATTAAGGGGACTAAGACGGCTAGGTCATTGAGGGGGCACAGACAGCTTGGTCTTTCAGGGGGCACAGACACATACAGCTTGGTCCTTGAGGGGGCACAGACAGCTTGGTCCTTGAGGGGGCACAAACAGCTTGGTCCTTGAGGGGGCACAGACAGCTTGGTCTTTGAAGGGGCACAGACAGCTTGGTCTTTGAGGGGGCACAGACAGCTTGGTCTTTAAGGGGGCACAGACAGCTTGGTCTTTGAGGGGGCACAGACACATACAGCTTGGTCCTTGAGGGGGCACAGCCAGCTTGGTCGTTGAGGGGGCACAGACAGTTTGGTCCTTGAAGGGGCACAGACAGCTTGGTCCTTAAGGGGGCACAGACAGCCTGGTCCTTGAGGGGGCACAGACAGCTTGGTCCTTGAGGGGGCATAGACAGCTTGGTCCTTGAGGGATCACAAACACAAAAGACAGCTTGGTCCTTGAGGGGTCACAGACACAAAAGACAGCTTGGTCCTTGAGGGGTCACAGACACAAATACAGCTTGGTCCTTGAGGGGGGCACAGACACAAAGACAGATTGGTCCTTGAGGGGGCACAGACTAAGACAGCTTGGTCCTGGAGGGGACACAGACAGCTTCGTCCTTGAGGGGGCACAGAGACAGACAGCTTAGTCTTTGAGGGGGCACAGACACAAAAGACAGCTTGGTCCTTGAGGGGTCACAGACATCAAGACAGCTTGGTCCTTGAGGGGGGCACAGACACAAAGACAGCTTGGTCCTTTAGGGGGCACAGACTAAGACAGCTTGGTCCTGGAGGGGGCACAGACACAGACAGCTTCGTCCTTGAGGGGGCACAGACACAGACAGCTTGGTCCTTGAGGGGGCACAGACATAAAAGACAGCTTTGTCCTTGAGGGGTCCCAGACACAAAGACAGCTTGGTCCTTGAGGGGGCACAGACACAAAAACAGCTTGGTCCTTGAGGGGGCACAGACATAAAGACAGTTTGGTCCTTGAAGGGGCACATAAACAAAGATAGCTTGGTCCTTGAGGGGGCACAGACACAAAGACAGCTTGGTCCTTGAGGGGGCACAGACAGCTTGGTCATTGAGGGGGCACAGACACAAAGACAGCTTGGTTCTTAAGGGGGCACAGACAGCTTGGTCATTGAGGGGGCACAGACACAAAGACAGCTTGGTCCTTGAGTGGGCACAGACACAACGACAGCTTGGTCCTTGAGGGGTCACAGACACAAAGACAGCTTGGTCCTTGAGGGGGGCACAGACACAAAGACAGCTTTGTCCTTAAGAGGGCACAGACTAAGACAGCTTAGTCCTGGAGGGGGCACAGACACAGACAGCTTTGTCCTTGAGGGGGCACAGACAAAAACAGCTTGGTCCTTGAGGGGGCACAGACACACAGACAGCTTGGTCCTTGAGGGGGCACAGACACAAAGACAGTTTGGTCCTTTAGGGGGCACAGACACAAAGACAGCTTGGTCCTTGAGGGGGCACAGACTAAAAGACAGCTTGGTCTTTGAGGGGGCACAGCCACAAAGACAGCTTGGTCCTTGAGGGGGAAAAGACACAAAGACAGGTTGGTCATTGAGGGGACTCAGACAGCTAGGTCATTGAGGGGGCACAGACAGCTTGGTCTTTGAGGGGGCTCAGACACATACAGCTTGGTCCTTGAGGGGGCACAGACAGCTTGGTCCTTGAGGGGGCACAGACAGCTTGGTCCTTGAGGGGGCACAGACAGCTTGGTCTTTGAGGGGGCACAGACAGCTTGGTCCTTGAGGGGGCACAGACAGTTTGGTCCTTGAGGGGGCACAGACAGCTTGGTCCCTGAGGGGGCACAGACAGCTTGGTCCTTGAGGGGGCACAGACAGCTTGGTCCTTGAGGGGGCACAGACAGCTTGGTCCTTGAGGGGGCACAGACAGCTTGGTCCTTGAGGGGGCACAGACACAAGGACAGCTTGGTCCTTGAGGGGGCACAGACACAAGGACAGCTTGGTCCTGAGGGGGCACAGACACAAGGACAGCTTGGTCTTTGAGGAGGCACAGACACAAAAGACAGCTTAGTCCTTGAGGGGTCACAGACACAAAAGACAGCTTGGTCCTTTAGGGGTCACAGACACAAAGACAGCTTGGTCCTTGAGGGGGGCACAGACACAAAGACAGCTTGGTCCTTGAGGGGGCACAGACTAAGACAGCTTGGTCATGGAGGGGGCACAGACACAGACAGCTTCGTCCATGAGGGGGCACAGACACAGACAGCTTGGTCCTTGAGGCGGCACATACACAAAAGACAGCTTGGTCCTTGAGGGGTCACAGACACAAAGACAGCTTGGACCTTGAGGGGGGCACAGACACAAAGACAGCTTGGTCCTTTAGGGGGCACAGACTAAGACAGCTTGGTCCTGGAAGGGGCACAGACACAGACAGCTTGGTCCTTGAGGGGGCACAGACACAAAAGACAGCTTGGTCCTTGAGGGGTCAGAGACACAAAGACAGCTTGGTCCTTGAGGGGGCACAGACACAAAGACAGCTTGGTCCTTGAGGGGGCACAGACTCAAAGACAGCTTGATCCTTGAGGGGGCACAGACACAAAGACAGCTTGGTCCTTGAGGGGGCACAGACACAAAGACAGCTTGGTCCTTGAGGGGGCACAGCCACAAAGACAGCTTGGTCCTTGAGGGGGCACAGACACAGACAGCTTGGTCCTTGACGGGAAACAGACACAGACATTTTTGTCCTTGAGGGGGCACAGACACAAAGACAGCTTGGTCCTTAAGGGGGCACAGACAAAAGACAGCTTGGTCCTTGAGGGGGCACAGACACAAAGACAGCTTGGTCCTTGAGGGGGCACAGACACAAAGACAGCTTGGTCCTTGAGAGGGCACAGACACAAAGACAGCTTGGTCCTTGAGGGGGCACAGACACAAAGACAGCTTGGTCCTTGAGGGGGCACAGACACAATAACAGCTTGGTCATTGAGGGGACTCAGACAGCTAGGTCATTGAGGGGGCACAGACAGCTTGGTCCTTCAGGGGGCACAGACACATACAGCTTTGTCCTTAAGGGGGCACAGACAGCTTGATCCTTAAGGGGGCCCGGACAGCTTGGTCCTTGAGGGGGCACAGAGAGCTTGGTCTTTGAGGGGGCACAGACAGCTTGGTCTTTGAGGGGGCACAGACAGCTTGGTCTTTGAGGGGGCACAGACACATACAGCTTGGTCCTTGAGGGGGCACAGACAGCTTGGTCCTTAAGGGGGCACAGACAGTTTGGTCCTTGAGGGAGCACAGACAGCTTGGTCCTTGAGGGGGCACAGACAGCTTGGTCATTGAGGGGGCACAGACAGCTTGGTCCTTGAGGGGGCACAGACAGCTTGGTCCTTGAGGGGGCACAGACAGCTTGGTCCTTAAGGGGGCACCGACACAAGGACAGCTTGGTCCTTGAGGGGGCACAGACACAAGGACAGCTTGGTCCTGAAGGGGCACAGACACAAGGACAGCATGGTCTTTGAGGAGGCACAGACACAAAAGACAGCTTGGTCCTTGAGGGGTCACAGACACAAAAGACAGCTTGGTCCTTGAGGGGTCACAGACAAAAAGACAGCTTGGTCCTTGAGGGGGGCACAGACACAGACAGCTTGGTCCTTGAGGGCGCACAGACACAAAGACAGCTTGGTCCTTGAGGGGGCACAGACACAAAGACAGCTTGGTCCTTGAGGGGGCACAGACACAAAGATAGCTAGTCCTTAAGGGGGCACAGACAGCTTGGTCATTGAGGGGGCACAGACACAAAGACAGCTTGGTCCTTGAGTGGGCACAGACACAAAGACAGCTTGGTCCTTTAGGGGTCACAGACACAAAGACAGCTTGGTCCTTGAGGGGGGCACAGACACAAAGACAGCTTGGTCCTTGAGGGGGCACAGACTAAGACAGCTTGGTCCTGGAGGGGGCACAGACACAGACAGCTTTGTCCTTGAGGGGGCACAGACACAAAGACAGCTTGGTCCTTGAGGGGGCACAGACTAAAAGACAGCTTGGTCCTTGAGGGGGTACAGCCACAAAGACAGCTTGGTCCTTTAGGGGGCACAGACACAAAGACAGCTTGGTCATTGAGGGGACTAAGACAGCTAGGTCATTGAGGGGGCACAGACAGCTTGGTCTTTGAGGGGGCACAGACACATACAGCTTGGTCCTTGAGGGGGCACAGACAGCTTGGTCCTTTAGGGGGCACAGACAGCTTGGTCCTTGAGGGGGCACAGACAGCTTGGTCTTTTAGGGGGCACAGACAGCTTGGTCCTTGAGGGGGCACAGACAGTTTGGTCCTTGAGGGGACACAGACAGCTTGGTCCTTGAGGGGGCACAGACAGCTTGGTCCTTGAGGGGGCACAGACACAAGGACAGCTTGGTCCTTGAGGGGGCATAGACACAAGGACAGCTTGGTCCTGAGGGGGCACAGACACAAGGACAGCTTGGTCTTTGAGTAGGCACAGACACAAAAGACAGCTTGGTCCTTGAGGGGTCACATACACAAAAGACAGCTTGGTCCTTGAGGGGTCACAGACACAAAGACAGCTTGGTCCTTGAGGGGGGCACAGACACAAAGACAGCTTGGTCCTTGAAGGGGCACAGACTAAGATAGCTTTGTCCTGGAGGGGGCACAGACACAGACAGCTTCGTCCTTGAGGGGGCACAGACACAGAAAGCTTGGTCCTTGAGGGGGCACAGACACAAAAGACAGCTTGGTCCTTGAGGGGTCACAGACACAAAGACAGCTTGGTACTTGAGGGAGGCACAGACACAAAGACAGCTTGGTCCTTGAGGGAAAAAAGACACAAAGACAGCTTGGTCCTTGAGGGGGCACAGACACAAAGATAGCTTGGTCCTTAAGGGGGCACAGACACAAAGACAGCTTGGTCCTTGAGGGGGCACAGACACAGACAGCTTGGTCCTTGAGGGGAAACAGACACAGATAGCTTGGTCCTTGAGGGGGCACAGACACAAAGACAGCTTGGTCCTTGAGGGGGCACAGACACAAAGACAGCTTGGTCCTTGAGGGGGCACAGACACAAAGACAGCTTGGTCCTTGAGGGGGCACAGACACAATAACAGCTTGGTCATTGAGGGGACTCAGACAGCTAGGTCATTGAGGGGGCACAGACAGCTTGGTCCTTCAGGGGGCACAGACACATACAGCTTTGTCCTTAAGGGGGCACAGACAGCTTGATCCTTAAGGGGGCCCGGACAGCTTGGTCCTTGAGGGGGCACAGAGAGCTTGGTCTTTGAGGGGGCACAGACAGCTTGGTCTTTGAGGGGGCACAGACAGCTTGGTCTTTGAGGGGGCACAGACACATACAGCTTGGTCCTTGAGGGGGCACAGACAGCTTGGTCCTTAAGGGGGCACAGACAGTTTGGTCCTTGAGGGAGCACAGACAGCTTGGTCCTTGAGGGGGCACAGACAGCTTGGTCCTTGAGGGGGCACAGACAGCTTGGTCATTGAGGGGGCACAGACAGCTTGGTCCTTGAGGGGGCACAGACAGCTTGGTCCTTGAGGGGGCACAGACAGCTTGGTCCTTGAGGGGGGCACCGACACAAGGACAGCTTGGTCCTTGAGGGGGCACAGACACAAGGACAGCTTGGTCCTGAAGGGGCACAGACACAAGGACAGCTTGGTCTTTGAGGAGGCACAGACACAAAAGACAGCTTGGTCCTTGAGGGGTCACAGACACAAAAGACAGCTTGGTCCTTGAGGGGTCACAGACAAAAAGACAGCTTGGTCCTTGAGGGGGGCACAGACACAGACAGCTTGGTCCTTGAGGGGGCACAGACACAAAGACAGCTTGGTCCTTGAGGGGGCACAGACACAAAGACAGCTTGGTCCTTGAGGGGGCACAGACACAAAGATAGCTTGGTCCTTAAGGGGGCACAGACAGCTTGGTCATTGAGGGGGCACAGACACAAAGACAGCTTGGTCCTTGAGTGGGCACAGACACAAAGACAGCTTTGTCCTTTAGGGGTCACAGACACAAAGACAGCTTGGTCCTTGAGGGGGGCACAGACACAAAGACAGCTTGGTCCTTGAGGGGGCACAGACTAAGACAGCTTGGTCCTGGAGGGGGCACAGACACAGACAGCTTTGTCCTTGAGGGGGCACAGACACAAAGACAGCTTGGTCCTTGAGGGGGCACAGACTAAAAGACAGCTTGGTCCTTGAGGGGGTACAGCCACAAAGACAGCTTGGTCCTTTAGGGGGCACAGACACAAAGACAGCTTGGTCATTGAGGGGACTAAGACAGCTAGGTGATTGAGGGGGCACAGACAGCTTGGTCTTTGAGGGGGCACAGACACATACAGCTTGGTCCTTAAGGGGGCACAGACAGCTTGGTCCTTTAGGGGGCACAGACAGCTTGGTCCTTGAGGGGGCACAGACAGCTTGGTCATTTAGGGGGCACAGACAGCTTGGTCCTTGAGGGGGCACAGACAGTTTGGTCCTTGAGGGGACACAGACAGCTTGGTCCTTGACGGGGCACAGACAGCTTGGTCCATTGAGGGGGCACAGACAGCTTGGTCCTTGAGGGGGCACAGACAGCTTGGTCCTTGAGGGGGCACAGACACAAGGACAGCTTGGTCCTTGAGGTGGCATAGACACAAGGACAGCTTGGTCCTGAGGGGGCACAGACACAAGGACAGCTTGGTCTTTGAGTAGGCACAGACACAAAAGACAGCTTGGTCCTCTAGGGGTCACAGACACAAAAGACAGCTTGGTCCTTGAGGGGTCACAGACACAAAGACAGCTTGGTCCTTGAGGGGGGCACAGACACAAAGACAGCTTGGTCCTTGAAGGGGCACAGACTAAGATAGCTTTGTCCTGGAGGGGGCACAGACACAGACAGCTTCGTCCTTGAGGGGGCACAGACACAGAAAGCTTGGTCCTTGAGGGGGCACAGACACAAAAGACACCTTGGTCCTTGAGGGGTCACAGACACAAAGACAGCTTGGTACTTGAGGGAGGCACAGACACAAAGACAGCTTGGTCCTTTAGGGGGCACAGACTAAGACAGCTTGGTCCTGGAGGGGGCACAGACACAGACAGCTTGGTCCTTGAGGGGGCACAGACACAAAAGACAGCTTGGTCCTTGAGGGGTCACAGACACAAAGACAGCTTGGTCCTTTAGGGGGCACAGACACAAAGACAGCTTGGTCCTTGAGGGGGCACAGACTCAAAGACAGCTTGGTCCTTGAGGGAAAAAAGACACAAAGACAGCTTGGTCCTTGAGGGGGCACAGACACAAAGATAGCTTGGTCCTTAAGGGGGCACAGACACAAAGACAGCTTGGTCCTTGAGGGGACACAGACACAGACAGCTTGGTCCTTGAGGGGAAACAGACACAGATAGCTTGGTCCTTGAGGGGGCACAGACACAAAGACAGCTTGGTCCTTGAGGGGGCACAGACACAAAGACAGCTTGGTCCTTGAGGGGGCACAGACACAAAGACAGCTTGGTCCTTGAGGGGGCACAGACACAAAGACAGCTTGGTCCTTGAGGGGGCACAGACACAAAGACAGCTTGGTCCTTGAGGGGGCACAGACACAAAGACAGCTTGGTCCTTGAGGGGGCACAGACACAAAGACAGCTTGGTCATTGAGGGGACTCAGACAGCTAGGTCATTGAGGGGGCACAGACAGCTTAATCCTTGAGGGGGCACAGATAGCTTGGTCTTTTAGGGGGCACAGACAGCTTGGTCTTTGAGGGGGCACAGACAGCTTGGTCTTTGAGGGGGCACAGACAGCTTGGTCTTTGAGGGGGCACAGACACATACAGCTTGGTCTTTGAGGGGGCACAGACAGCTTGGTCCTTGAGGGGGCACAGACAGTTTGGTCCTTGAGGGGGCACAGACAGCTTGGTCCTTGAGGGGGCACAGACAGCTTGATCCTTGAGGGGGCACAGACAGCTTGGTCCTTGATGGGGCACAGACAGCTTGGTCCTTGAGGGGGCACCGACAGCTTGGTCCTTGAGGGGGCACCGACACAAGGACAGCTTGGTCCTTGAGGGGGCACAGACACAAGGACAGCTTGGTCCTGAGGGGGCACAGACACAAGGACAGCTTGGTCTTTGAGGAGGCACAGACACAAAAAGACAGCTTGGTCCTTGAGGGGTCACAGACACAAAAGACAGCTTGGTCCTTGAGGGGTCACAGACACAAAGACAGCTTGGTCCTTGAGGGGGGAAAAGACACAGACAGCTTGGTCCTTGAGGGGGCACAGACACAAAGACAGCTTGGTCCTTGAGAGGGCACAGACACAAAGACAGCTTGGTCCTTTAGGGGGCACAGACACAAAGACAGCTTGGTCCTTAAGGGGGCACAGACACAAAGACAGCTTGGTCCTTTAGGGGGCACAGACACAAAGACAGCTTGGTCCGTGAGGGGGCACAGACACAAAGACAGCTTGGTCATTGAGGGGACTCAGACAGCTAGGTCATTGAGGGGGCACAGACAGCTTGGTCCTTCAGGGGGCACAGACACATACAGCTTGGTCCTTAAGGGGGCACAGACAGCTTGGTCCTTGAGGGGGCACAGAAAGCTTGGTCCTTGAGGGGGCACAGACAGCTTGGTCTTTGAGGGGGCACAGACAGCTTGGTCTTTAAGGGGGGACAGACAGCTTGGTCTTTGAGGGGGCACAGACAGCTTGGTCTTTGAGGGGGCACAGACACATACAGCTTGGTCCTTGAGGGGGCACAGACAGCTTGGTCCTTGAGGGGGCACAGACAGTTTGGTCCTTTAGGGGGCACAGACAGCTTGGTCCTTGAGGGGGCACAGACAGCTTGGTCCTTGAGGGGGCACAGACAGTTTGGTCCTTGAGGGGGCACAGAAAGCTTGGTCCTAGAGGGGGCACAGACACAAGGACAGCTTGGTCCTTGAGTGGGGAACAGACACAAGGACATCTTGGTCCTGAGGGGGCACAGACACGAGGACAGCTTGGTCTTTGAGGAAGCACAGACACAAAAGACAGCTTTGTCCTTGAGGGGTCACAGACACAGAAGACAGCTTGGTCCTTTAGGGGTCACAGACACAAATACAGCTTGGTCCTTGAGGAGGGCACAGACACAAAGACAGCTTGGTCCTTGAGGGGGCACAGACTAAGACAGCTTGGTTCTCTAGGCGACACAGACAGCTTCGTCCTTGCGTGGGAACAGACACAGACAGCTTGGTCCTTTAGGGGGCACAGACACAAAAGACAGCTTGGTCCTTGAGGGGTCACAGACACAAAGACAGCTTGGTCCTTGAGGGGGGCACAGACACAAAGACAGCTTGGTCCTTTAGGGGGCACAGACTAAGACAGCTTGGTCCTGGAGGGGGCACAGACACAGACAGCTTCGTCCTTGAGGGGGCACAGACACAGACAGCTTGGTCCTTGAGGGGGCACAGACACAAAAGACAGCTTGTTCCTTGAGGGGTCACAGACACAAAGACAGCTTGGTCCTTGAGGGGGCACAGACACAAAGACAGCTTGGTCCTTGAGGGGGCACAGACATAAAGATAGTTTTTTCCTGGAGGGGGCACATACACAAAGATAGCTTGGTCCTTGAGGGGGCACAGACACAAAGACAGCTTGGTCCTTGAGGGGGCACAGACAGCTTGGTCATTGATGGGGCACAGACACAAAGACAGCTTGGTCCTTAAGGGGGCACAGACAGCTTGATCATTGAGGGGGCACAGACACAAAGACAGCTTGGTCCTTGAGGGGGCACAGACACAAAGACAGCTTGGTCCTTGAGGGGTCACAGACACAAAGACAGCTTGGTCCTTGAGGGGGGCACAGACACAAAGACAGCTTGGTCCTTGAAGGGGCACAGATTAAGACAGCTTGGTCCTGGAGGGGGCACAGACACAGACAGCTTTGTCCTTGAGGGGGCACAGACACAGACAGCTTGGTCCTTGAGGGGGCACAGACACAAAGACAGCTTGGTCCTTGAGGGGGCACAGACACAAAGACAGCTTGGTCCTTGAGGGGGCACAGACACAAAGACAGCTTGGTCCTTGAGGGGGCACAGACTAAAAGACAGCTTGGTCCTTGAGGGGGCACAGACACAAAGACAGCTTGGTCCTTGAAGGGGCACAGACACAAAGACAGCTTGGTCATTGAGGGGACTCAGACAGCTAGGTCATTGAGGGGGCACAGACAGCTTGGTCTTTGAGGGGGCACAGACACATACAGCTTGGTCCTTGAGGGGGCACAGACAGCTTGGTCCTTGAGTTGGAACAGACAGCTTGGTCCTTGAGGGGGCACAGACAGCTTGGTCTTTGAGGGGGCACAGACAGCTTGGTCCTTTAGGGGGCACAGACAGTTTGGTCCTTGAGGGGGCACAGACAGCTTGGTCCTTAAGGGGGCACAGACACAGACAGCTTCGTCCTTGAGGGGGCACAGACACAGACAGCTTCGTCCTTGAGGGGACACAGACACAGACAGCTTGGTCCTTAAGGGGGCACAGACACAAAAGACAGCTTGGTCCTTTAGGGGTCACAGACACAAAGACAGCTTGGTCCTTGAGGGGGCACAGACACAAAGACAGCTTGGTCCTTGAGGGGACTCAGACAGCTAGGTCATTGAGGGGGCACAGACAGCTTGGTCCTTCAGGGGGCACAGACACATACAGCTTGGTCCTTGAGGGGCACAGACAGCTTGATCCTTGAGGGGGCAAAGACAGCTTGGTCCTTGAGGGGGCACAGACAGCTTGGTCTTTTAGGGGGCACAGACAGCTTGGTCTTTGAGGGGGCACAGACAGCTTGGTCTTTGAGGGGGCACAGACACATACAGCTTGGTCCTTAAGGGGGCACAGACAGCTTGTACCTTGAGGGGGCACATACAGTTTGGTCCTTGAGGGGGCACAGACAGCTTGGTCCTTTAGGGGGCACAGACAGCTTGGTCCTTGAGGGGGCACAGACAGCTTGGTCCTTGAGGGGGCACAGACAGCTTGGTCCTTGAGAGGGCATAGACAGCTTGGTCCTTGAGGGGGCACCGACAGCTTGGTCCTTGAGGGGGCACCGACACAAGGACAGCTTGGTCCTTAAGGGGGCACAGACACAAGGACAGCTTGGTCCTGAGGGGGCACAGACACAAGGACAGCTTGGTCTTTGAGGAGGCACAGACACAAAAGACAGCTTGGTCCTTGAGGGTTCACAAACACAAAGACAGCTTGGTCCTTGAGGGGGGCACAGACATAAAGACAGCTTGGTCCTTGAGGGGGCACAGACTAAGACAGCTTGGTCCTGGAGGGGGCACAGACACAGACAGCTTCGTCCTTGAGGGGGCACAGACACAGACAGCTTGCTCCTAGAGGGGGCACAGACACAAGGACAGCTTGGTCCTCGAGGGGGCACAGACACAAGGACAGCTTGATCCTGAGGGGGCACAGACACGAGGACAGCTTGGTCTTTGAGGAAGCACAGAAACAAAAGACAGCTTTGTCCTTGAGGGGTCACAGACACAAAAGACAGCTTGGTCCTTGAGGGGTCACAGACACAAATACAGCTTGGTCCTTGAGGGGGGCACAGACACAAAGACAGCTTGGTCCTTGAGGGGGCACAGACTAAGACAGCTTGGTCCTGGAGGGGACACAGACAGCTTCGTCCTTGCGGGGGAACAGACACAGACAGCTTGGTCCTTTAGGGGGCACAGACACAAAAGACAGCTTGGTCCTTGAGGGGTCACAGACACAAAGACAGCTTGGTCCTTGAGGGGGGCACAGACACAAAGACAGCTTGGTCCTTAAGGGGGCACAGACTAAGACAGCTTGGTCCTGGAGGGGGCACAGACACAGACAGCTTCGTCCTTGAGGGGGCACAGACACAGACAGCTTGGTCCTTGAGGGGGCACAGACACAAAAGACAGCTTGGTCCTTGAGTGGTCACAGACACAAAGACAGCTTGGTCCTTGAGGGGGCACAGACACAAAGACAGCTTGGTCCTTGAGGGGGCACAGACATAAAGACAGTTTGGTCCTGGAGGGGGCACATACACAAAGATAGCTTGGTCCTTGAGGGGGCACAGACACAAAGACAGCTTGGTCCTTGAGGGGGCACAGACAGCTTGGTCATAGAGGGGGCACAGACACAAAGACAGCTTGGTCCTTAAGGGGGCACAGACAGCTTGGTCATTGAGGGGGCACAGACACAAAGACAGCTTGGTCCTTGAGTGGGCACAGACACAAAGACAGCTTGGTCCTTGAGGGGTCACAGACACAAAGACAGATTGGTCCTTGAGGGGGGCACAGACACAAAGACAGCTTGGTCCTTGAGGGGGCACAGACTAAGACAGCTTGGTCCTGGAGGGGGCACAGACACAGACAGCTTTGTCCTTTAGGGGGCACAGACACAGACAGCTTGGTCCTTGAGGGGGCACATACACAAAGACAGCTTGGTCCTTGAGGGGGCACAGACACAAAGACAGCTTGGTCCTTGAGGGGGCACAGACACAAAGACAGCTTGGTCCTTGAGGGGGCACAGACTAAAAGACAGCTTGGTCATTGAGGGGGCATTGACACAAAGACAGCTTGGTCCTTGAGGGGGCACAGACACAAAGACAGCTTGGTCATTGAGGGGACTCAGACAGCTAGGTCATTGAGGGGGCACAGACAGCTTGGTCTTTGAGGGGGCACAGACACATACAGCTTGGTCCTTGAGGGGGCACAGACAGCTTGGTCCTATAGGGGGCACAGACAGCTTGGTCCTTGAGGGGGCACAGACAGCTTGGTCTTTCAGGGGGCACAGACAGCTTGGTCCTTGAGGAGGCACAGACAGTTTGGTCCTTGAGGGGGCACAGACAGCTTGGTCCTTGAGGGGGCACAGACACAGACAGCTTCGTCCTAGATGGGGGCACAGACACAGACAGCTTCGTCCTTGAGGGGGCAGAGACACAGACAGCTTGGTCCTTGAGGGGGCACAGACACAAAAGACAGCTTGGTCCTTGAGGGGTCACAGACACAAAGACAGCTTGGTCCTTGAGGGGGCACAGACACAAAGACAGCTTGGTCCTTGAGGGGGCACAGACATAAAGACAGTTTGGTCCTGGAGGGGGCACATACACAAAGATAGCTTGGTCCTTTAGGGGGCACAGACACAAAGACAGCTTGGTCCTTGAGGGGGCACAGACAGCTTGGTCATTGAGGGGGCACAGAATCAAAGACAGCTTGGTCCTTAAGGGGGCACAGACAGCTTGGTCATTGAGGGGCCACAGACACAAGGACAGCTTTGTCCTTGAGTGGGCACAGACACAAAGACAGCTTGGTCCTTGAGGGGTCACAGACACAAAGACAGCTTGGTCCTTGAGGGGGGCACAGACACAAAGATAGCTTGGTCCTTGAGGGGGGCACAGACACAAAGACAGCTTGGTCCTTTAGGGGGCACAGACTAAGACAGCTTGGTCCTTGAGGGGGCACAGACACAAAAGACAGCTTGGTCCTTGAGGGGTCACAGACACAAAGACAGCTTGGTCCTTGAGGGGGCACAGACACAAAGACAGCGTGGTCCTTGAGGGGGCACAGACTCAAAGACAGCTTGGTCCTTGAGGGGGCACAGAGACAAAGACAGCTTGGTCCTTGAGGGGGCACAGACACAAAGACAGCTTGGTCCTTGAGGGGGCACAGACACAAAGACAGCTTGGTCCTTGAGGGGGCACAGACACAGACAGCTTGGTCCTTAAGGGGGCACAGACACAGACAGCTTGGTCCTTGAGGGGGCACAGACACAAAGACAGCTTGGTCCTTGAGGGGGCACAGACACAAAGACAGCTTGGTCCTTGAGTGGGCACAGACACAAAGACAGCTTGGTCCTTGAGGGGGCACAGACACAAAGACAGCTTGGTCCTTGAGGGGGCATAGACATAAAGACAGCTTGGTCCTTGAGGGGGCAAATACACAAAGACAGCTTGGTCCTTGAGGGGGCACAGACACAAAGACAGCTTGGTCATTGAGGGGACTCAGACAGCTAGGTCATTGAGGGGGCACAGACAGCTTGGTCCTTCAGGGGGCACAGACACATACAGCTTGGTCCTTTAGGGGGCACAGACAGCTTGATCCTTGAGGGGGCACAGACAGCATGGTCCTTGAGGGGGCACAGACAGCTTGGTCTTTGATGGGGCACAGACAGCTTGGTCTTTGAAGGGGCACAGACAGCTTGGTCTTTGAGGGGGCACAGACACATACAGCTTGGTCCTTGAGGGGGCACAGACAGCTTGGTCCTTGAGGGGGCACAGACAGTTTGGTCCTTGAGGGGGCACAGACAGCTTGGTCCTTGAGGGGGCACAGACAGCTTGGTCCTTGAGGGGGCACAGACAGCTTGGTCCTTGAGGGGGCACAGACAGCTTGGTCCTTGAGAGGGCATAGACAGCTTGGTCCTTGAGGGGGCACCAACAGCTTGGTCCTTTAGGGGGCACCGACACAAGGACAGCTTGGTCCTTAATGGGGCACAGACACAAGGACAGCTTGGTCCTGAGGGGGCACAGATACAAGGACAGCTTGGTCTTTGAGGAGGCACAGACACAAAAGACAGCTTGGTCCTTGAGGGGTCACAAACACAAAGACAGCTTGGTCCTTGAGGGGGGCACAGACATAAAGACAGCTTGGTCCTTGAGGGGGCACAGACTAAGACAGCTTGGTCCTGGAGGGGGCACAGACACAGACAGCTTCGTCCTTGAGGGGGCACAGACACAGACAGCTTGGTCCTTGAGGGGGCACAGACACAAAAGACAGCTTGGTCCTTGAGGGGTCACAGACACAAAGACAGCTTGGTCCTTGAGGGGGGCACAGACACAAAGACAGCTTGGTCCTTTAGGGGGCACACACTAAGACAGCTTGGTCCTGGAGGGGGCACAGACACAGACAGCTTCGTCCTTAAGGGGGCACAGACACAGACAGCTTGGTCCTTGAGGGGGCACAGACACAAAAGAAACCTTGGTCCTTGAGGGGTCACAGACACAAAGACAGCTTAATCCTTGAGGGGGCACAGACACAAAGACAGCTTGGTCCTTGAGGGGGCACAGACATAAAGACAGTTTGGTCCTTGAGGGGGCACATACACAAAGATAGCTTGGCCCTTGAGGGGGCACAGACACAAAGACAGCTTGGTCCTTTAGGGGGTACAGACAGCTTGGTCATTGAGGGGGCACAGACACAAAGACAGCTTGGTCCTTAAGGGGGCACAGACAACTTGGTCATTGAGGGGGCAAAGACAAAAGGCAGCTTGGTCCTTGAGGGGGCACAGACACAAAGACATCTTGGTCCTTTAGGGGTCACAGACACAAAGACAGCTTGGTCCTTGAGGGGGGCACAGACACAAAGATAGCTTGGTCCTTGAGGGGGCACAGACTAAGACAGCTTTGTCCTGGAGTTGGCACAGACACAGACAGCTTCGTCCTTTAGGGGGCACAGACACAGACAGCTTGGTCCTTGAGGGGGCACAGACACAAAGACAGCTTGGTCCTTGAGGGGGCACAGACACAAAGACAGCTTGGTCCTTAAGGGGGCACAGACACAAAGACAGCTTGGTCCTTGAGGTAACACAGACTAAAAGACAGCTTGGTCCTTGAGGGGGCACAGACACAAAGACAGCTTGGTCCTTGATGGGGCACAGACACAAAGACAGCTTGGTCATTGAGGGGACTCAGACAGCTAGGTCATTGAGGGGGCACAGACAGCTTGGTCCTTGAGGGGGCAGACACATACAGCTTGGTCCTTGAGGGGGCACAGACAGCTTGGTCCTTGAGGGGGCACAGACAGCTTGGTCTTTGAGGGGGCACAGACAGTATGGTCCTTGAGGGGGCACAGACAGCTTGGTCCTTAAGGGGGCACAGACAGCTTGGTCATTGAGGGGGCACAGACATCTTGGTCCTTGAGGGGGTACAGACAGCTTGGTCCTTGAGGAGGCACAGACAGCTTGGTCTTTGAGGGGGCACAGACACAAGGACAGCTTGGTCCTTGAGGGGGCACAGACACAAGAATAGCTTGGTCCTGAGGGGGCACAGACACAAGGACAGCTTGGTCTTTGAGGAGGCACAGACACAAACGACAGCTTGGTCCTTGAGGGGTCACATACACAAAAGACAGCTTGGTCCTTGAGGGGTCACAGACACAAAGACAGCTTGGTCCTTGAGGGGGGCACAGACACAAAGACAGCTTGGTCCTTGATGGGTCACAGACACAAAAGACAGCTTGGTCCTGGAGGGGGCACAGACACAGACAGCTTCGTCCTTGAAGGGGCACAGACACAGACAGCTTGATCCTTGAGGGGGGCACAGACACAAAGACAGCTTGGTCCTTGAGGGGGCACAGACTAAGACAGCTTGGTCCTGGAGGGGGCACAGACAGCTTGGTCCTTGAGGGGGCACAGACAGCTTGGTCCTTGAGGGGGCATAGACAGCTTGGTCCTTGAGGGGGCACCGACAGCTTGGTCCTTTAGGGGGCACCGACACAAGGACAGCTTGGTCCTTAAGGGGGCACAGACACAAAGACAGCTTGGTCCTTGAGGGGGCACAGACACAAAGACAGCTTGGTCCTTGAGGGGTCACAGACACAAAGACAGCTTGGTCCTTGAGGGGGGCACAGACACAAAGACAGCTTGGTCCTTGAAGGGGCACAGATTAAGACAGCTTGGTCCTGGAGGGGGCACAGACACAGACAGCTTTGTCCTTGAGGGGGCACAGACACAGACAGCTTGGTCCTTGAGGGGGCACAGACACAAAGACAGCTTGGTCCTTGAGGGGGCACAGACACAAAGACAGCTTGGTCCTTGAGGGGGCACAGACACAAAGACAGCTTGGTCCTTGAGGGGGCACAGACTAAAAGACAGCTTGGTCCTTGAGGGGGCACAGACACAAAGACAGCTTGGTCCTTGAAGGGGCACAGACACAAAGACAGCTTGGTCATTGAGGGGACTCAGACAGCTAGGTCATTGAGGGGGCACAGACAGCTTGGTCTTTGAGGGGGCACAGACACATACAGCTTGGTCCTTGAGGGGGCACAGACAGCTTGGTCCTTGAGTTGGAACAGACAGCTTGGTCCTTGAGGGGGCACAGACAGCTTGGTCTTTGAGGGGGCACAGACAGCTTGGTCCTTTAGGGGGCACAGACAGTTTGGTCCTTGAGGGGGCACAGACAGCTTGGTCCTTAAGGGGGCACAGACACAGACAGCTTCGTCCTTGAGGGGGCACAGACACAGACAGCTTCGTCCTTGAGGGGACACAGACACAGACAGCTTGGTCCTTAAGGGGGCACAGACACAAAAGACAGCTTGGTCCTTTAGGGGTCACAGACACAAAGACAGCTTGGTCCTTGAGGGGGCACAGACAGAAAGACAGCTTGGTCCTTGAGGGGACTCAGACAGCTAGGTCATTGAGGGGGCACAGACAGCTTGGTCCTTCAGGGGGCACAGACACATACAGCTTGGTCCTTGAGGGGCACAGACAGCTTGATCCTTGAGGGGGCAAAGACAGCTTGGTCCTTGAGGGGGCACAGACAGCTTGGTCTTTTAGGGGGCACAGACAGCTTGGTCTTTGAGGGGGCACAGACAGCTTGGTCTTTGAGGGGGCACAGACACATACAGCTTGGTCCTTAAGGGGGCACAGACAGCTTGTACCTTGAGGGGGCACATACAGTTTGGTCCTTGAGGGGGCACAGACAGCTTGGTCCTTTAGGGGGCACAGACAGCTTGGTCCTTGAGGGGGCACAGACAGCTTGGTCCTTGAGGGGGCACAGACAGCTTGGTCCTTGAGAGGGCATAGACAGCTTGGTCCTTGAGGGGGCACCGACAGCTTGGTCCTTGAGGGGGCACCGACACAAGGACAGCTTGGTCCTTAAGGGGGCACAGACACAAGGACAGCTTGGTCCTGAGGGGGCACAGACACAAGGACAGCTTGGTCTTTGAGGAGGCACAGACACAAAAGACAGCTTGGTCCTTGAGGGTTCACAAACACAAAGACAGCTTGGTCCTTGAGGGGGGCACAGACATAAAGACAGCTTGGTCCTTGAGGGGGCACAGACTAAGACAGCTTGGTCCTGGAGGGGGCACAGACACAGACAGCTTCGTCCTTGAGGGGGCACAGACACAGACAGCTTGCTCCTAGAGGGGGCACAGACACAAGGACAGCTTGGTCCTCGAGGGGGCACAGACACAAGGACAGCTTGATCCTGAGGGGGCACAGACACGAGGACAGCTTGGTCTTTGAGGAAGCACAGAAACAAAAGACAGCTTTGTCCTTGAGGGGTCACAGACACAAAAGACAGCTTGGTCCTTGAGGGGTCACAGACACAAATACAGCTTGGTCCTTGAGGGGGGCACAGACACAAAGACAGCTTGGTCCTTGAGGGGGCACAGACTAAGACAGCTTGGTCCTGGAGGGGACACAGACAGCTTCGTCCTTGCGGGGGAACAGACACAGACAGCTTGGTCCTTTAGGGGGCACAGACACAAAAGACAGCTTGGTCCTTGAGGGGTCACAGACACAAAGACAGCTTGGTCCTTGAGGGGGGCACAGACACAAAGACAGCTTGGTCCTTAAGGGGGCACAGACTAAGACAGCTTGGTCCTGGAGGGGGCACAGACACAGACAGCTTCGTCCTTGAGGGGGCACAGACACAGACAGCTTGGTCCTTGAGGGGGCACAGACACAAAAGACAGCTTGGTCCTTGAGTGGTCACAGACACAAAGACAGCTTGGTCCTTGAGGGGGCACAGACACAAAGACAGCTTGGTCCTTGAGGGGGCACAGACATAAAGACAGTTTGGTCCTGGAGGGGGCACATACACAAAGATAGCTTGGTCCTTGAGGGGGCACAGACACAAAGACAGCTTGGTCCTTGAGGGGGCACAGACAGCTTGGTCATAGAGGGGGCACAGACACAAAGACAGCTTGGTCCTTAAGGGGGCACAGACAGCTTGGTCATTGAGGGGGCACAGACACAAAGACAGCTTGGTCCTTGAGTGGGCACAGACACAAAGACAGCTTGGTCCTTGAGGGGTCACAGACACAAAGACAGATTGGTCCTTGAGGGGGGCACAGACACAAAGACAGCTTGGTCCTTGAGGGGGCACAGACTAAGACAGCTTGGTCCTGGAGGGGGCACAGACACAGACAGCTTTGTCCTTTAGGGGGCACAGACACAGACAGCTTGGTCCTTGAGGGGGCACATACACAAAGACAGCTTGGTCCTTGAGGGGGCACAGACACAAAGACAGCTTGGTCCTTGAGGGGGCACAGACACAAAGACAGCTTGGTCCTTGAGGGGGCACAGACTAAAAGACAGCTTGGTCATTGAGGGGGCATTGACACAAAGACAGCTTGGTCCTTGAGGGGGCACAGACACAAAGACAGCTTGGTCATTGAGGGGACTCAGACAGCTAGGTCATTGAGGGGGCACAGACAGCTTGGTCTTTGAGGGGGCACAGACACATACAGCTTGGTCCTTGAGGGGGCACAGACAGCTTGGTCCTATAGGGGGCACAGACAGCTTGGTCCTTGAGGGGGCACAGACAGCTTGGTCTTTCAGGGGGCACAGACAGCTTGGTCCTTGAGGAGGCACAGACAGTTTGGTCCTTGAGGGGGCACAGACAGCTTGGTCCTTGAGGGGGCACAGACACAGACAGCTTCGTCCTAGATGGGGGCACAGACACAGACAGCTTCGTCCTTGAGGGGGCAGAGACACAGACAGCTTGGTCCTTGAGGGGGCACAGACACAAAAGACAGCTTGGTCCTTGAGGGGTCACAGACACAAAGACAGCTTGGTCCTTGAGGGGGCACAGACACAAAGACAGCTTGGTCCTTGAGGGGGCACAGACATAAAGACAGTTTGGTCCTGGAGGGGGCACATACACAAAGATAGCTTGGTCCTTTAGGGGGCACAGACACAAAGACAGCTTGGTCCTTGAGGGGGCACAGACAGCTTGGTCATTGAGGGGGCACAGAATCAAAGACAGCTTGGTCCTTAAGGGGGCACAGACAGCTTGGTCATTGAGGGGCCACAGACACAAGGACAGCTTTGTCCTTGAGTGGGCACAGACACAAAGACAGCTTGGTCCTTGAGGGGTCACAGACACAAAGACAGCTTGGTCCTTGAGGGGGGCACAGACACAAAGATAGCTTGGTCCTTGAGGGGGGCACAGACACAAAGACAGCTTGGTCCTTTAGGGGGCACAGACTAAGACAGCTTGGTCCTTGAGGGGGCACAGACACAAAAGACAGCTTGGTCCTTGAGGGGTCACAGACACAAAGACAGCTTGGTCCTTGAGGGGGCACAGACACAAAGACAGCGTGGTCCTTGAGGGGGCACAGACTCAAAGACAGCTTGGTCCTTGAGGGGGCACAGAGACAAAGACAGCTTGGTCCTTGAGGGGGCACAGACACAAAGACAGCTTGGTCCTTGAGGGGGCACAGACACAAAGACAGCTTGGTCCTTGAGGGGGCACAGACACAGACAGCTTGGTCCTTAAGGGGGCACAGACACAGACAGCTTGGTCCTTGAGGGGGCACAGACACAAAGACAGCTTGGTCCTTGAGGGGGCACAGACACAAAGACAGCTTGGTCCTTGAGTGGGCACAGACACAAAGACAGCTTGGTCCTTGAGGGGGCACAGACACAAAGACAGCTTGGTCCTTGAGGGGGCATAGACATAAAGACAGCTTGGTCCTTGAGGGGGCAAATACACAAAGACAGCTTGGTCCTTGAGGGGGCACAGACACAAAGACAGCTTGGTCATTGAGGGGACTCAGACAGCTAGGTCATTGAGGGGGCACAGACAGCTTGGTCCTTCAGGGGGCACAGACACATACAGCTTGGTCCTTGAGGGGGCACAGACAGCTTGATCCTTGAGGGGGCACAGACAGCATGGTCCTTGAGGGGGCACAGACAGCTTGGTCTTTGATGGGGCACAGACAGCTTGGTCTTTGAAGGGGCACAGACAGCTTGGTCTTTGAGGGGGCACAGACACATACAGCTTGGTCCTTGAGGGGGCACAGACAGCTTGGTCCTTGAGGGGGCACAGACAGTTTGGTCCTTGAGGGGGCACAGACAGCTTGGTCCTTGAGGGGGCACAGACAGCTTGGTCCTTGAGGGGGCACAGACAGCTTGGTCCTTGAGGGGGCACAGACAGCTTGGTCCTTGAGAGGGCATAGACAGCTTGGTCCTTGAGGGGGCACCAACAGCTTGGTCCTTTAGGGGGCACCGACACAAGGACAGCTTGGTCCTTAATGGGGCACAGACACAAGGACAGCTTGGTCCTGAGGGGGCACAGATACAAGGACAGCTTGGTCTTTGAGGAGGCACAGACACAAAAGACAGCTTGGTCCTTGAGGGGTCACAAACACAAAGACAGCTTGGTCCTTGAGGGGGGCACAGACATAAAGACAGCTTGGTCCTTGAGGGGGCACAGACTAAGACAGCTTGGTCTTGGAGGGGGCACAGACACAGACAGCTTCGTCCTTGAGGGGGCACAGACACAGACAGCTTGGTCCTTGAGGGGGCACAGACACAAAAGACAGCTTGGTCCTTGAGGGGTCACAGACACAAAGACAGCTTGGTCCTTGAGGGGGGCACAGACACAAAGACAGCTTGGTCCTTTAGGGGGCACACACTAAGACAGCTTGGTCCTGGAGGGGGCACAGACACAGACAGCTTCGTCCTTAAGGGGGCACAGACACAGACAGCTTGGTCCTTGAGGGGGCACAGACACAAAAGAAACCTTGGTCCTTGAGGGGTCACAGACACAAAGACAGCTTAATCCTTGAGGGGGCACAGACACAAAGACAGCTTGGTCCTTGAGGGGGCACAGACATAAAGACAGTTTGGTCCTTGAGGGGGCACATACACAAAGATAGCTTGGCCCTTGAGGGGGCACAGACACAAAGACAGCTTGGTCCTTTAGGGGGTACAGACAGCTTGGTCATTGAGGGGGCACAGACACAAAGACAGCTTGGTCCTTAAGGGGGCACAGACAACTTGGTCATTGAGGGGGCAAAGACAAAAGGCAGCTTGGTCCTTGAGGGGGCACAGACACAAAGACATCTTGGTCCTTTAGGGGTCACAGACACAAAGACAGCTTGGTCCTTGAGGGGGGCACAGACACAAAGATAGCTTGGTCCTTGAGGGGGCACAGACTAAGACAGCTTTGTCCTGGAGTTGGCACAGACACAGACAGCTTCGTCCTTTAGGGGGCACAGACACAGACAGCTTGGTCCTTGAGGGGGCACAGACACAAAGACAGCTTGGTCCTTGAGGGGGCACAGACACAAAGACAGCTTGGTCCTTAAGGGGGCACAGACACAAAGACAGCTTGGTCCTTGAGGTAACACAGACTAAAAGACAGCTTGGTCCTTGAGGGGGCACAGACACAAAGACAGCTTGGTCCTTGATGGGGCACAGACACAAAGACAGCTTGGTCATTGAGGGGACTCAGACAGCTAGGTCATTGAGGGGGCACAGACAGCTTGGTCCTTGAGGGGGCAGACACATACAGCTTGGTCCTTGAGGGGGCACAGACAGCTTGGTCCTTGAGGGGGCACAGACAGCTTGGTCTTTGAGGGGGCACAGACAGTATGGTCCTTGAGGGGGCACAGACAGCTTGGTCCTTAAGGGGGCACAGACAGCTTGGTCATTGAGGGGGCACAGACATCTTGGTCCTTGAGGGGGTACAGACAGCTTGGTCCTTGAGGAGGCACAGACAGCTTGGTCTTTGAGGGGGCACAGACACAAGGACAGCTTGGTCCTTGAGGGGGCACAGACACAAGAATAGCTTGGTCCTGAGGGGGCACAGACACAAGGACAGCTTGGTCTTTGAGGAGGCACAGACACAAACGACAGCTTGGTCCTTGAGGGGTCACATACACAAAAGACAGCTTGGTCCTTGAGGGGTCACAGACACAAAGACAGCTTGGTCCTTGAGGGGGGCACAGACACAAAGACAGCTTGGTCCTTGATGGGTCACAGACACAAAAGACAGCTTGGTCCTGGAGGGGGCACAGACACAGACAGCTTCGTCCTTGAAGGGGCACAGACACAGACAGCTTGATCCTTGAGGGGGGCACAGACACAAAGACAGCTTGGTCCTTGAGGGGGCACAGACTAAGACAGCTTGGTCCTGGAGGGGGCACAGACAGCTTGGTCCTTGAGGGGGCACAGACAGCTTGGTCCTTGAGGGGGCATAGACAGCTTGGTCCTTGAGGGGGCACCGACAGCTTGGTCCTTTAGGGGGCACCGACACAAGGACAGCTTGGTCCTTAAGGGGGCACAGACACAAGGACAGCTTGGTCCTGAGGGGGCACAGACACAAGGACAGCTTGGTCTTTGAGGAGGCAAAGACACAAAAGACAGCTTGGTCCTTGAGGGGTCACAAACACAAAGACAGCTTGGTCCTTGAGGGGGCACAGACATAAAGACAGCTTGGTCCTTAAGGGGGCACAGACTAAGACAGCTTGGTCCTGGAGGGGGCACAGACACAGACAGCTTCGTCTTTGAGGGGGCACAGACACAGACAGCTTGGTCCTTGAGGGGGCACAGACACAAAAGACAGCTTGGTCCTTGAGGGGTAACAGACACAAAGACAGCTTGGTCCTTGAGGGGGCACACAGTAAGACAGCTTGGTCCTGGAGGGGGCACAGACACAGACAGCGTCGTCCTTAAGGGGGCACAGACACAGACAGCTTGGTCCTTGAGGGGGCACAGAAACAAAAGACAGCTTGGTCCTTGAGGGGTCACAGACACAAAGACAGCTTGGTCCTTTAGGGGGCACAGACACAAAGACAGCTTGGTCCTTGAGGGGGGACATACACAAAGATAGCTTGGTCCTTGAGGGGGCACAGACACAAAGACAGCTTGGTCCTTGAGGGGGCACAGACAGCTTGGTCATTGAGGGGGCACAGACACAATGACAGCTTGGTCCTTAAGGGGGCACAGACAGCTTGGTCATTGAGGGGGCACAGACACAAAGACAGCTTGGTCCTTGAGGGGGCACAGACACAAAGACAGCTTGGTCCTTGAGGGGTCACAGACACAAAGACAGCTTAGTCCTTGAGGGGGGCACAGACACAAAGACAGCTTGGTCCTTGAGGGGGCACAGACACAAAGACAGCTTGGTCATTGAGGGGACTCAGACAGCTAGGTCATTGAGGGGGCACAGACAGCTTGGTCCTTGAGGGGGCACAGACACAAAGACAGCTTGGTCCTTGAGGGGGCACAGACACAAAGACAGCTTGGTCCTTAAGGGGGCACAGACACAAAGACAGCTTGGTCCTTGAGGTAACACAGACTAAAAGACAGCTTGGTCCTTGAGGGGGCACAGACACAAAGACAGCTTGGTCCTTGATGGGGCACAGACACAAAGACAGCTTGGTCATTGAGGGGACTCAGACAGCTAGGTCATTGAGGGGGCACAGACAGCTTGGTCCTTGAGGGGGCAGACACATACAGCTTGGTCCTTGAGGGGGCACAGACAGCTTGGTCCTTGAGGGGGCACATACAGCTTGGTCTTTGAGGGGGCACAGACAGTATGGTCCTTGAGGGGGCACAGACAGCTTGGTCCTTAAGGGGGCACAGACAGCTTGGTCATTGAGGGGGCACAGACATCTTGGTCCTTGAGGGGGTACAGACAGCTTGGTCCTTGAGGAGGCACAGACAGCTTGGTCCTTGAGGGGGCACAGACACAAGGACAGCTTGGTCCTTGAGGGGGCACAGACACAAGAATAGCTTGGTCCTGAGGGGGCACAGACACAAGGACAGCTTGGTCTTTGAGGAGGCACAGACACAAACGACAGCTTGGTCCTTGAGGGGTAAAATACACAAAAGACAGCTTGGTCCTTGAGGGGTCACAGACACAAAGACAGCTTGGTCCTTGAGGGGGGCACAGACACAAAGACAGCTTGGTCCTTGATGGGTCACAGACACAAAAGACAGCTTGGTCCTGGAGGGGGCACAGACACAGACAGCTTCGTCCTTGAAGGGGCACAGACACAGACAGCTTGATTCTTGAGGGGGGCACAGACACAAAGACAGCTTGGTCCTTGAGGGGGCACAGACTAAGACAGCTTGGTCCTGGAGGGGGCACAGACAGCTTGGTCCTTGAGGGGGCACAGACAGCTTGGTCCTTGAGGGGGCATAGACAGCTTGGTCCTTGAGGGGGCACCGACAGCTTGGTCCTTTAGGGGGCACCGACACAAGGACAGCTTGGTCCTTAAGGGGGCACAGACACAAGGACAGCTTGGTCCTGAGGGGGCACAGACACAAGGACAGCTTGGTCTTTGAGGAGGCAAAGACACAAAAGACAGCTTGGTCCTTGAGGGGTCACAAACACAAAGACAGCTTGGTCCTTGAGGGGGCACAGACATAAAGACAGCTTGGTCCTTAAGGGGGCACAGACTAAGACAGCTTGGTCCTGGAGGGGGCACAGACACAGACAGCTTCGTCTTTTAGGGGGCACAGACACAGACAGCTTGGTCCTTGAGGGGGCACAGACACAAAAGACAGCTTGGTCCTTGAGGGGTAACAGACACAAAGACAGCTTGGTCCTTGAGGGGGCACACACTAAGACAGCTTGGTCCTGGAGGGGGCACAGACACAGACAGCGTCGTCCTTAAGGGGGCACAGACACAGACAGCTTGGTCCTTGAGGGGGCACAGAAACAAAAGACAGCTTGGTCCTTGAGGGGTCACAGACACAAAGACAGCTTGGTCCTTTAGGGGGCACAGACACAAAGACAGCTTGGTCCTTGAGGGGGCACAGACGTAAAGACAGTTTGGTCCTTTAGGGGGCACATACACAAAGATAGCTTGGTCCTTGAGGGGGCACAGACACAAAGACAGCTTGGTCCTTGAGGGGGCACAGACAGCTTGGTCATTGAGGGGGCACAGACACAAAGACAGCTTGGTCCTTAAGGGGGCACAGACAGCTTGGTCATTGAGGGGGCACAGACACAAAGACAGCTTGGTCCTTGAGGGGGGCACAGACACAAAGACAGCTTGGTCCTTGAGGGGGCACAGACACAAAGACAGCTTGGTCCTTGAGGGGGCACAGACACAAAGACAGCTTGGTCATTGAGGGGACTCAGACAGCTAGGTCATTGAGGGGGCACAGACAGCTTGGTCCTTGAGGGGGCACAGACACATACAGCTTGGTCCTTGAGGGGGCACAGACACAAAAACAGCTTGGTCCTTGAGGGGGCACAGACACAAAGACAGCTTGGTTCTTGAGGGGGCACATACTAAAAGACAGCTTGGTCCTTGAGGGGGCACAGACACAAAGACAGCTTGGTCCTTGAGGGGGCACAGACACAAAGACAGCTTGGTCATTGAGGGGACTCAGACAGCTAGGTCATTGAGGGGGAACAGACAGCTTGGTCCTTGAGGGGGCACAGACACATACAGCTTGGTCCTTGAGGGGGCACAGACAGCTTGGTCCTTGAGGGGGCACAGACAGCTTGGTCTTTGAGGGGGCACAGACAATGTGCTCATTGAGGGGGCACAGACAGCTTGGTCCTTCAGGGGGCACAGACAGCTTGGTCCTTGAGGGGGTACAGACAGCTTGGTCCTTGAGGGGGCACAGACAGCTTGGTCCTTGACGGGGCACAGACAGCTTGGTCCTTGAGGGGGCACAGACACAAGGACAGCTTGGTCCTTGAGGGGGCACAGACACAAGGACAGCTTGGTCCTGAGGGGGCACAGACACAAGGACAGCTTGGTCTTTGAGGAGGCACAGACACAAACGACAGCTTGGTCCTTGAGGGGTCACATACACAAAAGACAGCTTGGTCCTTGAGGGGTCACAGACACAAAGACAGCTTGGTCCTTGAGGGGGGCACAGACACAAAGACAGCTTAGTCCTTGAGGGGTCACAGACACAAAAGACAGCTTGGTCCTGGAGGGGGCACAGACACAGACATCTTCGTCCTTGAAGGGGCACAGACACAGACAGCTTGGTCCTTGAGGGGGGCACAGACACAAAGACAGCTTGGTCCTTGAGGGGGCACAGACTAAGACAGCTTGGTCCTGGAGGGGGCACAGACAGCTTGGTCCTTGAGGGGGCACAGACAGCTTGGTCCTTGAGGGGGCATAGACAGCTTGGTCCTTGAGGGGGCACCGACAGCTTGGTCCTTGAGGGGGCACCGACACAAGGACAGCTTGGTCCTTAAGGGGGCACAGACACAAGGACAGCTTGGTCCTGAAGGGGCACAGACACAAGGACAGCTTGGTCTTTGATGAGGCAAAGACACAAAAGACAGCTTGGTCCTTGAGGGGTCACAAACACAAAGACAGCTTGGTCCTTGAGGGGGGCACAGACATAAAGACAGCTTGGTCCTTGAGGGGGCACAGACTAAGACAGCTTTGTCCTGGAGGGGGCACAGACACAGACAGCTTCGTCTTTGAGGGGGCACAGACACAGACAGCTTGGTCCTTGAGGGGGCACAGACACAAAAGACAGCTTGGTCCTTGAGGGGTAACAGACACAAAGACAGCTTGGTCCTTGAGGGGGCACACACTAAGACAGCTTGGTCCTGGATGGGGCACAGACACAGACAGCGTCGTCCTTAAGGGGGCACAGACACAGACAGCTTGGTCCTTGAGGGGGCACAGAAACAAAAGACAGCTTGGTCCTTGAGGGGTCACAGACACAAAGACAGCTTGGTCCTTTAGGGGGCACAGACACAAAGACAGCTTGGTCCTTGAGGGGGCACATACGTAAAGACAGTTTGGTCCTTGAGGGGGCACATACACAAAGAAAGCTTGGTCCTTGAGGGGGCACAGACACAAAGACAGCTTGGTCCTTCAGGGGGCACAGACAGCTTGGTCATTGAGGGGGCACAGACACAAAGACAGCTTGGTCCTTAAGGGGGCACAGACAGCTTGGTCATTGAGGGGGCACAGACACAAAGACAGCTTGGTCCTTGAGGGAGCACAGACACAAAGACAGCTTGGTCCTTGAGGGGTCACAGACACAAAGACAGCTTGGTCCTTGAGGGGGGCACAGACACAAAGACAGCTTGGTCCTTGAGGGGGCACAGACTAAGACAGCTTTGTCCTGGAGGGGGCACAGACACAGACAGATTCGTCCTTTAGGGGGCACCGACACAGACAGCTTTGTCCTTGAGGGGGCACAAACACAAAGACAGCTTGGTCCTTGAGGAGGCACAGACACAAAAACAGCTTGGTCCTTGAGGGGGCACAGACACAAAGACAGCTTGGTCCTTGAGGGGGCACAGACATAAAGACAGCTTGGTCCTTGAGGGGGCACAGACACAAAGACAGCTTGGTCATTGAGGGGACTCAGACAGCTAGGTCATTGAGGGGGCACAGACAGCTTGGTCCTTGAGGGGGCACAGACACATACAGCTTGGTCCTTGAGGGGGCACAGACAGCTTGGTCCTTGAGGGGGCACAGACAGCTTGGTCTTTGAGGGGGCACAGACAATGTGGTCCTTGAGGGGGCACAGACAGCTTGGTCCTTGAGGGGGCACAGACAGCTTGGTCCTTGAGGGGGTACAGACAGCTTGGTCCTTGAGGGGGCACAGACAGCTTGGTCCTTGACGGGGCACAGACAGCTTGGTCCTTGAGGGGGCACAGACACAAGGACAGCTTGGTCCTTGAGGGGGCACAAACACAAGGACAGCTTGGTCCTGAGGGGGCACAGACACAAGGACAGCTTGGTCTTTGAAGAGGCACAGACACAAAAGATAGCTTGGTCCTTGAGGGGTCACAGACACAAAAGACAGCTTGGTCCTTGAGGGGTCACAGACACAAAGACAGCTTGGTCCTTGAGGGGGGCACAGACACAAAGACAGCTTGGTCCATGAGGGGTCACAGACACAAAAGACACCTTGGTCCTGGAGGGGGCACAGACACAGACAGCTTCGTCCTTAAGGGGGTACAGACACAGACAGCTTGTTCCTTGAGGGGGGCACAGACACAAAGACAGCTTGGTCCTTGAGGGGGCACAGACTAAGACAGCTTGGTCCTAGAGGGGGCACAGACACAGACAGCTTTGTCCTTGAGGGGGCACAGACACAGACAGCTTGGTCCTTGAGGGGGCACAGACACAAAGAGAGCTTGGTCCTTGAGGGGGCACAGACACAAAGACAGCTTGGTCCTTGAGGGGGCACAGACTAAAAGACAGCTTGGTCCTTGAGGGGGCACAGACACAAAGACAGCTTAGTCCTTTAGGGGGCACAGACACAAAGACAGCTTGGTCATTGAGGGGACTCAGACAGCTAGGTCATTGAGGGGGCACAGACAGCTTGGTCCTTGAGGGGGCACAGACAGCTTGGTCTTTGAGGGGGCACAGACAGCTTGGTCCTTTAGGGGGCACAGACAGTTTGGTCCTTGAGGGGGCACAGACAGCTTGATCCTTGAGGGGGCACAGACAGCTTGGTCCTTGAGAGGGCACAGACAGCTTGGTCCTTGAGGGGGCACAGACAGCTTGGTCCTTGAGGGGGCACAGACAGCTTGGTCCTTGAGGGGGCACAGACACAAGGACAGCTTGGTCCTTGAAGGGGCACAGAAATAATGACAGCTTGGTCCTGAGGGGGCACAGACACAAGGACAGCTTGGTGGTCTTAGAGGAGGCACAGACACAAAAGACAGCTTGGTCCTTGAGGGGTCACAGACACAAAAGACAGCTTGGTCCTTGAGGGGTCACAGACACAAAGACAGCTTGGTCCTTTAGGGGGCACAGACTCAGACAGCTTGGTCCTGGAGGGGGCACAGACACAGACAGCTTCGTCCTTGAGGGGGCACAGACACAGACAGCTTGGTCCTTGAGGGGGCACAGACACAAAAGACAGCTTGGTCCTTGAGGGGTCACAGACAAAAAGACAGCTTGGTCCTTGAGGGGGGCACAGACACAAAGACAGCTTGGTCCTTTAGGGGGCACAGACTAAGACAGCTTGGTCCTTGAGGGGGCACAGACACAAAAGACAGCTTGGTCCTTGAGGGGTCACAGACACAAAGACAGCTTGGTCCTTGAGGGGGCACAGACACAAAGACAGCTTGGTCCTTGAGGGGGCACAGACTCAAAGACAGCTTGGTCCTTTAGGGGTCACAGACACAAAGACAGCTTGGTCCTTTAGGGGGCACAGACACAAAGACAGCTTGGTCCTTGAGGGGGCACAGACATAAAGACAGATTGGTCCTTGAGGGGGCACAGACACAGACAGCTTGGTCCTTGAGGGGGCACAGACACAGACAGCTTGGTCCTTTAGGGGGCACAGACACAAAGACAGCTTGGTCCTTGAGGGGGCACAGACAAAAAGACAGCTTGGTCCTTGAGGGGGCACAGACACAAAGACAGCTTGGTCCTTGAGGGGGCACAGACACAAAGACAGCTTGGTCCTTTAGGGGGCACAGACACAAAGACAGCTTGGTCCTTGAGAGGGCACAGACACAAAGACAGCTTGGTCCTTGAGGGGGCACAGACACAAAGACAGCTTGGTCATTGAGGGGACTCAGACAGCTAGGTCATTGAGGGGGCACAGACAGCTTGGTCATTCAGGGGGCACAGACACATACAGCTTGGTCCTTAAGGGGGCACAGACAGCTTGATCCTTGAGGGGGCACAGACAGCTTGGTCCTTGAGGGGGCACAGACAGTTTGGTCTTTGAGGGGGCACAGACAGCTTGGTCTTTGAGATGGAACAGACAGCTTGGTCTTTGAGGGGGCACAGACACATACAGCTTGGTCCTTGAGGGGGCACAGACAGCTTGGTCCTTTAGGGGGCACAGACAGTTTGGTCCTTGAGGGGGCACAGACAGCTTGGTCCTTGAGGGGGCACAGACAGCTTGGTCCTTGAGGGGGCACAGACAGCTTGGTCCTTGAGGGGGCACAGACAGCTTTGTCCTTGAGGGGGGCACAGACACAAAAGACAGCTTGGTCCTTTAGGGGGCATAGACTAAGACAGCTTGGTCCTTGAGGGGGCACAGACACAAAAGACAGCTTGGTCCTTGAGGGGTCACAGACACAAAGACAGCTTGGTCCTTGAGGGGGCACAGACACATAGACAGCTTGATCCTTGAGGGGGCACAGACTCAAAGACAGCTTGGTCCTTGAGGGGGCACAGACACAAAGACAGCTTGGTCCTTGAGGGGTCACAGACACAAAGACAGCTTGGTCCTTGAGGGGGCACAGACATAAAGACAGCTTGGTCCTTGAGGGGGCACAGACAGCTTGGTCCTTGAGGGGGCACAGACACAAGGACAGCTTGGTCCTTGAAGGGGCACAGAAATAATGACAGCTTGGTCCTGAGGGGGCACAGACACAAGGACAGCTTGGTGGTCTTAGAGGAGGCACAGACACAAAAGACAGCTTGGTCCTTGAGGGGTCACAGACACAAAAGACAGCTTGGTCCTTGAGGGGTCACAGACACAAAGACAGCTTGGTCCTTTAGGGGGCACAGACTCAGACAGCTTGGTTCTGGAGGGGGCACAGACACAGACAGCTTCGTCCTTGAGGGGGCACAGACACAGACAGCTTGGTCCTTGAGGGGGCACAGACACAAAAGACAGCTTGGTCCTTGAGGGGTCACAGACAAAAAGACAGCTTGGTCCTTGAGGGGGGCACAGACACAAAGACAGCTTGGTCCTTTAGGGGGCACAGACTAAGACAGCTTGGTCCTTGAGGGGGCACAGACACAAAAGACAGCTTGGTCCTTGAGGGGTCACAGACACAAAGACAGCTTGGTCCTTGAGGGGGCACAGACACAAAGACAGCTTGGTCCTTGAGGGGGCACAGACTCAAAGACAGCTTGGTCCTTTAGGGGTCACAGACACAAAGACAGCTTGGTCCTTTAGGGGGCACAGACACAAAGACAGCTTGGTCCTTGAGGGGGCACAGACATAAAGACAGATTGGTCCTTGAGGGGGCACAGACACAGACAGCTTGGTCCTTGAGGGGGCACAGACACAGACAGCTTGGTCCTTTAGGGGGCACAGACACAAAGACAGCTTGATCCTTGAGGGGGCACAGACAAAAAGACAGCTTGGTCCTTGAGGGGGCACAGACACAAAGACAGCTTGGTCCTTGAGGGGGCACAGACACAAAGACAGCTTGGTCCTTTAGGGGGCACAGACACAAAGACAGCTTGGTCCTTGAGAGGGCACAGACACAAAGACAGCTTGGTCCTTGAGGGGGCACAGACACAAAGACAGCTTGGTCATTGAGGGGACTCAGACAGCTAGGTCATTGAGGGGGCACAGACAGCTTGGTCATTCAGGGGGCACAGACACATACAGCTTGGTCCTTAAGGGGGCACAGACAGCTTGATCCTTGAGGGGGCACAGACAGCTTGGTCCTTGAGGGGGCACAGACAGTTTGGTCTTTGAGGGGGCACAGACAGCTTGGTCTTTGAGATGGAACAGACAGCTTGGTCTTTGAGGGGGCACAGACACATACAGCTTGGTCCTTGAGGGGGCACAGACAGCTTGGTCCTTTAGGGGGCACAGACAGTTTGGTCCTTGAGGGGGCACAGACAGCTTGGTCCTTGAGGGGGCACAGACAGCTTGGTCCTTGAGGGGGCACAGACAGCTTGGTCCTTGAGGGGGCACAGACAGCTTTGTCCTTGAGGGGGGCACAGACACAAAAGACAGCTTGGTCTTTTAGGGGGCATAGACTAAGACAGCTTGGTCCTTGAGGGGGCACAGACACAAAAGACAGCTTGGTCCTTGAGGGGTCATAGACACAAAGACAGCTTGGTCCTTGAGGGGGCACAGACACATGGACAGCTTGATCCTTGAGGGGGCACAGACTCAAAGACAGCTTGGTCCTTGAGGGGGCACAGACACAAAGACAGCTTGGTCCTTGAGGGGTCACAGACACAAAGACAGCTTGGTCCTTGAGGGGGCACAGACATAAAGACAGCTTGGTCCTTGAGGGGGCACAGACAAAGACAGCTTGGTCCTTTAGGGGGCACACACACAGAAAGCTTGGTCCTTGAGGGGGCACAGACACAAAGACAGCTTGGTCCTTGAGGGGGCACAGACACAAAGACAGCTTGGTCCTTGAGGGGGCACAGACACAAAGACAGCTTGGTCCTTGAGGGGGCACAGACACAAAGACAGCTTGGTCCTTGAGGGGGCACAGACACAAAGACAGCTTGGTCCTTGAGGGGGCACAGACACAAAGACAGCTTGGTCCTTGAGGGGGCACAGACTAAGACAGCTTGGTCCTAGAGGGGGCACAGACACAGACAGCTTTGTCCTTGAGGGGGCACAGACACAGACAGCTTATTCCTTGAGGGGGCACAGACACAAAGAGAGCTTGGTCCTTGAGGGGGCACAGACACAAAGACAGCTTGGTCCTTGAGGGGGCACAGACTAAAAGACAGCTTGGTCCTTGAGGGGGCACAGACACAAAGACAGCTTAGTCCTTTAGGGGGCACAGACACAAAGACAGCTTGGTCATTGAGGGGACTCAGACAGCTAGGTCATTGAGGGGGCACAGACAGCTTGGTCCTTGAGGGGGCACAGACAGCTTGGTCTTTGAGGGGGCACAGACAGCTTGGTCCTTTAGGGGGCACAGACAGTTTGGTCCTTGAGGGGGCACAGACAGCTTGATCCTTGAGGGGGCACAGACATCTTGGTCCTTGAGGGGGCACAGACAGCTTGGTCCTTGAGGGGGCACAGACAGCTTGGTCCTTGAGGGGGCACAGACAGCTTGGTCCTTGAGGGGGCACAGACACAAGGACAGCTTGGTCCTTGAAGGGGCACAGAAATAATGACAGCTTGGTCCTGAGGGGGCACAGACACAAGGACAGCTTGGTGGTCTTAGAGGAGGCACAGACACAAAAGACAGCTTGGTCCTTGAGGGGTCACAGACACAAAAGACAGCTTGGTCCTTGAGGGGTCACAGACACAAAGACAGCTTGGTCCTTTAGGGGGCACAGACTCAGACAGCTTGGTCCTGGAGGGGGCACAGACACAGACAGCTTCGTCCTTGAGGGGGCACAGACATAGACAGCTTGGTCCTTGAGGGGGCACAGACACAAAAGACAGCTTGGTCCTTGAGGGGTCACAGACAAAAAGACAGCTTGGTCCTTGAGGGGGGCACAGACACAAAGACAGCTTGGTCCTTTAGGGGGCACAGACTAAGACAGCTTGGTCCTTGAGGGGGCACAGACACAAAAGACAGCTTGGTCCTTGAGGGGTCACAGACACAAAGACAGCTTGGTCCTTGAGGGGGCACAGACACAAAGACAGCTTGGTCCTTGAGGGGGCACAGACTCAAAGACAGCTTGGTCCTTGAGGGGTCACAGACACAAAGACAGCTTGGTCCTTTAGGGGGCACAGACACAAAGACAGCTTGGTCCTTGAGGGGGCACAGACATAAAGACAGATTGGTCCTTGAGGGGGCACAGACACAGACAGCTTGGTCCTTGAGGGGGCACAGACACAGACAGCTTGGTCCTTTAGGGGGCACAGACACAAAGACAGCTTGGTCCTTGAGGGGGCACAGACAAAAAGACAGCTTGGTCCTTGAGGGGGCACAGACACAAAGACAGCTTGGTCCTTGAGGGGGCACAGACACAAAGACAGCTTGGTCCTTTAGGGGGCACAGACACAAAGACAGCTTGGTCCTTGAGAGGGCACAGACACAAAGACAGCTTGGTCCTTGAGGGGGCACAGACATAAAGACAGATTGGTCCTTGAGGGGGCACAGACACAGACAGCTTGGTCCTTGAGGGGGCACAGACACAGACAGCTTGGTCCTTTAGGGGGCACAGACACAAAGACAGCTTGGTCCTTGAGGGGGCACAGACAAAAAGACAGCTTGGTCCTTGAGGGGGCACATACACAAAGACAGCTTGGTCCTTGAGGGGGCACAGACACAAAGACAGCTTGGTCCTTTAGGGGGCACAGACACAAAGACAGCTTGGTCCTTGAGAGGGCACAGACACAAAGACAGCTTGGTCCTTGAGGGGGCACAGACACAAAGACAGCTTGGTCATTGAGGGGACTCAGACAGCTAGGTCATTGAGGGGGCACAGACAGCTTGGTCATTCAGGGGGCACAGACACATACAGCTTGGTCCTTAAGGGGGCACAGACAGCTTGATCCTTGAGGGGGCACAGACAGCTTGGTCCTTGAGGGGGCACAGACAGCTTCGTCTTTGAGGGGGCACAGACAGCTTGGTCTTTGAGATGGAACAGACAGCTTGGTCTTTGAGGGGGCACAGACACATACAGCTTGGTCCTTGAGGGGGCACAGACAGCTTGGTCCTTTAGGGGGCACAGACAGTTTGGTCCTTGAGGGGGCACAGACAGCTTGGTCCTTGAGGGGGCACAGACAGCTTGGTCCTTGAGGGGCACAGACAGCTTGGTCCTTGAGGGGGCACAGACAGCTTTGTCCTTGAGGGGGGCACAGACACAAAAGACAGCTTGGTCCTTTAGGGGGCATAGACTAAGACAGCTTGGTCCTTGAGGGGGCACAGACACAAAAGACAGCTTGGTCCTTGAGGGGTCACAGACACAAAGACAGCTTGGTCCTTGAGGGGGCACAGACACATAGACAGCTTGATCCTTGAGGGGGCACAGACTCAAAGACAGCTTGGTCCTTGAGGGGGCACAGACACAAAGACAGCTTGGTCCTTGAGGGGGCACAGACACAAAGACAGCTTGGTCCTTGAGGGGGCACAGACATAAAGACAGCTTGGTCCTTGAGGGGGCACAGACAAAGACAGCTTGGTCCTTGAGGGGGCACAGACACAGAAAGCTTGGTCCTTGAGGGGGCACAGACACAAAGACAGCTTGGTCCTTGAGGGGGGCACAGACTAAGACAGCTTTGTCCTGGAGGGGGCACAGACACAGAAAGCTTGGTCCTTGAGGGGGCACAGACACAAAGACAGCTTGGTCATTGAGGGGACTCAGACAGCTAGGTCATTGAGGGGGCACAGACAGCTTGGTTCTTCAGGGGGCACAGACACATACAGCTTGGTCCTTGAGGGGGCACAGACAGCTTGATCTTTGAGAAGGCACAGACAGCTTGGTCCTTGAAGGGGCACAGACAGCTTGTTCTTTGAGGGGGCACAGACAGCTTGGTCATTGAGAGGGCACCGACAGCTTGGTCTTTAAGGGGGCACAGACACATACAGCTTGGTCCTTAAGGGGGCACAGACAGCTTGGTCCTTGAGGGGGCACAGACATTTTGGTCCTTGAGGGGGCACAGACAGCTTGGTCCTTGAGGAGGCACAGACAGCTTGGTCCTTGAGGGGGCACAGACAGCTTGGTCCTTGAGGGGCACCGATAGCTTGGTCCTTGAGGGGGCACCGACACAAGGACAGCTTGATCCTTGAGGGGGCACAGACACACGGACAGCTTGGTCCTGAGGGGGCACAGACACAAGGACAGCTTGGTCTTTGAGGAGGCACAGACACAAAAGACAGCTTGGTCCTTGAGGGGTCACAGACACAAAGACAGCGTGGTCCTTGAGGGGGGCACAGACATAAAGACAGCTTGGTCCTTGAGGGGGCACAGACTAAGACAGCTTGGTCCTGGAGGGAGCACAGACACAGACAGCTTCGTCCTTGAGGGGGCACAGACACAGACAGCTTGGTCCTTGAGGGGGCACAGACACAAAAGACAGCTTGGTCTATGAGGGGTCACAGACAAAAAGACAGCTTGTTCCTTTAGGGTGGCACAGACACAAAGACAGCTTGGTCCTTTAGGGGGCACAGACTAAAACAGCTTGGTGCTGGAGGGGGCACAGACACAGACAGCTTCGTCCTTAAGGGGGCACCGACACAGACAGCTTGGTCCTTGAGGGGGCACAGACACAAAAGACAGCTTGGTCCTTGAGGGGTCACAGACACAAAGACAGCTTGGTCCTTGAGGGGGCACAGACATAAAGACAGTTTGGTCCTTGAGGGGGCACATATACAAAGATAGCTTGGTCCTTGAGGGGGCACAGACAGCTTGGTCATTGACGGGGCACAGACACAAAGACAGCTTGGTCCTTAAGGGGGCACAGACAGCTTGGTCATTAAGGGGGCACAGACACAAAGACAGCTTGGTCCTTGAGGGGGCACATACACAAAGACAGCTTGGTCCTTGAGGGGTCACAGACACAAAGACAGCTTGGTCCTTGAGGGGGGCACAGACTTAAAGACAGCTTGGTCCTTTAGGGGGCACAGACTAAGACAGCTTTGTCCTGGAGGGGGCACAGACACAGACAGCTTCGTCCTTGAGGGGGCACAGACACAGACAGCTTGATCCTTGAGGGGGCACAGACACAAAGACAGATTGGTCCTTGAGGGGGCACAGACACAAAGACAGCTTGGTCCTTGAGGGGGCACAGACAAAAAGACAGCTTGGTACTTGAGGGGGCACAGACTAAAAGACAGCTTGGTCCTTGAGGGGGCACAGACACAAAGACAGCTTGGTCCTTGAGGGGGCACAGACACAAAGACAGCTTGGTCATTGAGGGAACTCAGACAGCTAGGTCATTGAGGGGGCACAGACAGCTTGGTCCTTGAGGGGGCACAGACACATACAGCTTGGTTCTTGAGGGGGCACAGACAGCTTGGTCCTTGAGGGGGCACAGACAGCTTGGTCTTTGAGGGGGCACAGACAGTGTGTTCCTTTAGGGGGCACAGACAGCTTGGTCCTTGAGGGGGCACAGACAGCTTGGTCCTTGAGGGGGCACAGACAGCTTGGTCCTTGAGGGGGCACAGACAGCTTTGTCCTTGAGGGGGCACAGACACAAGGACAGCTTGGTCCTTGAGGGGGCACAGACACAAGGACAGCTTGGTCCTGAGGGGGCACAGACACAAGGACAGCTTGGTCTTTGAGGAGGCACAGACATAAAAGACAGCTTGGTCCTTGAGGGGTCACAGACACAAAAGACAGCTTGGTCCTTGAGGGGTCACAGACACAAAGACAGCTTGGTCCTTGAGGGGGGTACAGACACAAAGACAGATTTGTCCTTGAGGGGTCACAGACACAAAAGACAGCTTGGTCCTGGAGGGGGCACAGACACAGACAGCTTCGTCCTTTAGGGGGCACAGACATAGACAGCTTGGTCCTTGAGGGGGCACAGACACAAAAGACAGCTTGGTCCTTGAGGGGTCACAGACACAAAGACAGCTTGGTCCTTGAGAGGGGCACAGACACAAAGACAGCTTGGTCCTTTAGGGGGCACAGACTAAAACAGCTTGGTCCTGGATGGGGCACAGACACAGACAGCTTCGTCCTTGAGGGGGCACAGACACAAAAGACAGCTTGTTCCTTGAGGGTCACATACACAAAGACAGCTTGGTCCTTGAGGGGGCACAGACACAAAGACAGCTTTGTCCTTGAGGGGTCACAGACACAAAGACAGCTTGGTCCTTGAGGGGGGCACAGACATAAAGACAGCTTGGTCCATGAGGGGGCACAGACTAAGACAGCTTTGTCCTGGAGGGGGCACAGACACAGACAGCTTCGTCCTTGAGGGGGCACAGACACAGACAGCTTAAATTTTGAGGGGGCACAGACACAAAGACAGCTTGGTCGTTGAGGGGGCACAGACACAAAGACAGCTTGGTCCTTGATGGGGCACAGACAATAAGACAGCTTGGTACTTGAGAGGGCACAGAGTAGAAGACAGCTTGGTCCTTGAGGGGGCACAGACACAAAGACAGCTTGGTCCTTGAGGGGGCACAGACACAAAGACAGCTTGGTCATTGAGGGAACTCAGACAGCTAGGTCATTGAGGGGGCACAGACAGCTTGGTCCTTGAGGGGGCACAGACACATACAGCTTGGTTCTTTAGGGGGCACAGACAGCTTGGTCCTTGAGGGGACACAGACAGCTTGGTCTTTAAGGGGGCACAGACAGCTTGGTCCTTGAGGGGGCACAGACAGCTTGGTCCTTGAGGGGGCACAGACAGCTTGGTCCTTGAGGGGGAACAGACAGCTTTGTCCTTGAGGGGGCACAGACACAAGGACAGCTTGGTCCTGAGGGGGCACAGACACAAGGAAAGCTTGGTCTATGAGGAGGCACAGAAACAAAAGACAGCTTGGTCCTTGAGGGGTCACAGACACAAAAGACAGCTTGGTCCTTTAGGGGTCACAGACACAAAGACAGCTTGGTCCTTGAGGGAGGTACAGACACAAAGACAGATTGGTCCTTGAGGGGTCACAGACACAAAAGAGAGCTTGGTCCTGGAGGGGGCACAGACACAGACAGCTTTGTCCTTGAGGGGGCACAGACATAGACAGCTTGGTCCTTGAGGGGGCACAGACACAAAAGACAGCTTGGTCCTTGAGGGGTCACAGACACAAAGACAGCTTAGTCCTTGAGGGGGGCACAGACACAAAGACAGCTTGGTCCTTTAGGGGGCACCGACTAAAACAGCTTGGTCCTGGATGGGGCACAGACACAGACAGCTTCGTCCTTGAGGGGGCACAGACACAGACAGCTTGGTCCTTTAGGGGGCACAGACACAAAAGACAGCTTGGTCCTTGAGGGTCACAGACACAAAGACAGCTTGGTCCTTGAGGGGGCACAGACACAAAGACAGCTTGGTCCTTAAGGGGGCACAGACATAAAGACAGTTTGGTCCTTGAGGGGGCACATACACAAAGATAGCTTGGTCCTTGAGGGGGCACAGACACAAAGACAGCTTGGTCCTTGAGGGGGCACAGACAGCTTGGTCATTGAGGGGGCACAGACACAAAGACAGCTTTGTCATTAAGGGGGCACAGACAGCTTGGTCATTGAGGGGACACAGACACAAAGACAGCTTGGTCCTTGAGGGGGCACAGACACAAAGACAGCTTGGTCCTTGAGGGGTCACAGACACAAAGACAGCTTGGTCCTCGAGGGGGGCACAGAAACAAAGACAGCATGGTCCTTGAGGGGGCACAGACTAAGACAGCTTTGTCCTGGAGGGGGCACAGACACAGACAGCTTCGTCCTTGAGGGGGCACAGACACAGACAGCTTGGTCCTTGAGGGGGCACAGACACAAAGACAGCTTGGTCCTTTAGGGGGCACAGACACAAAGACAGCTTGGTCCTTGAGGGGGCACAGACACAAAGACAGCTTGGTCCTTGAGGGGGCACAGACACAAAGACAGCTTGGTCCTTGAGGGGGCACAGACACAAAGACAGCTTGGTCCTTGAGGGGGCACAGACACAAAGACAGCTTGGTCCTTGAGGGGTCACAGACACAAAGACAGCTTGGTCCTTGAGGGGGGCACAGAAACAAAGACAGGTTGGTCCTTGAGGGGGCACAGACTAAGACAGCTTTGTCCGGGAGGGGGCACAGACACAGACAGCTTCGTCCTTGAGGGGGCACAGACACAGACAGCTTGGTCCTTGAGGGGGCACAGACACAAAGACAGCTTGGTCCTTGAGGGGGCACAGACACAAAGACAGCTTGGTCCTTTAGGGGGCACAGACACAAAGACAGCTTGGTCCTTTAGGGGGCACAGACACAAAGACAGCTTGGTCCTTTAGGGGGCACAGACACAAAGACAGCTTGGTCCTTGAGGGGGCACAGACACAAAGACAGCTTGGTCTTTAAGGGGGCACAGACACAAAGACAGCCCTGTCATTGAGGGGACTCAGACAGGTAGGTCATTGAGGGGGCATTGACAGCTTTGTCCTTTAGGGGGCACAGACACATACAGCTTGGTCCTTGAGGGGGCACAGACAGCTTGGTCCTTGAGGGGGAACAGACAGCTTGGTCTTTGAGGGGGCACAGACAGTGTGGTCCTTGAGAGGGCACAGACAGCTTGGTCCTTGAGGGGGCACAGACAGCTTGGTCCTTGAGGGGGCACAGACAGCTTGGTCCTTGAGGGGGCACAGACACAAGGACAGCTTGGTCCTTGAGGGGGCACAGACACAAGGACAGCTTGGTCCTGAGGGGGCACAGACACAAGGACAGCTTTGTCTTTGAGGAGGCACAGACACAAAAGACAGCTTGGTCCTTGAGGGGTAACAGACACAAAAGACAGCTTGGTCCTTGAGGGATCACAGACACAAAGACAGCTTGGTCCTTGAGGGGGGCACATACACAAAGACAGCTTGGTCCTTGAGGGGTCACAGACACAAAAGACAGCTTGGTCCTGGAGGGGGCACAGACACAGACAGCTTGGTCCTTTAGGGGGCACAGACACAAAAGACAGCTTGGTCCTTGAGGGGTCACAGACACAAAGACAGCTTGGTCCTTGAGGGGGGCACAGACACAAAGACAGCTTGGTCCTTTAGGGGGCACAGACTAAAACAGCTTAGTCCTGGAGGGGGCACAGACACAGACAGCTTCGTCCTTGAGGGGGCACAGACACAGACAGCTTGGTCCTTAAGGGGGCACAGACACAAAAGACAGCTTGGTCCTTGAGGGGTCACAGACACAAAGACAGCTTGGTCCTTGAGGGGGCACAGACACAAAGACAGCTTGGTTCTTGAGGGGGCACAGACATAAAGACAGTTTGGTCCTTGAGGGGGCACATACACAAAGATAGCTTGGTCCTTGAGGGGGCACAAACACAAAGACAGCTTGGTCCTTGAGGGGGCACAGACAGCTTGGTCATTGAGGGGGCACAGACACAAAGACAGCTTGGTCCTTAAGGGGGCACAGACAGCTTGGTCATTGAGGGGGCACAGACACAAAGACAGCTTTGTCCTTGAGGGGGCACAGACACAAAGACAGCTTCGTCCTTGAGGGGGCACAGACACAAAGACAGCTTGGTCCTTGAGGGGGCACAGACTAAAAGACAGCTTGGTCCTTGAGGGGGCACAGACACAAAGACAGCTTGGTCCTTGAGGGGGCACAGACACAAAGACAGCTTGGTCATTAAGGGGACTCAGACAGCTAGGTCATTGAGGGCGCACAGACAGCTTGGTCCTTGAGGGGGCACAGACACATACAGCTTGGTCCTTGAGGGTGCACAGACAGCTTGGTTCTTGAGGGGGCACAGACAGCTTGGTCCTTGAGGGGGCACCGACAGCTTGGTCCTTGAGGGGGCACCGACACAAGGACAGCTTGATCCTTGAGGGGGCACAGACACACGGACAGCTTGGTCCTGAGGGGGCACAGACACAAGGACAGCTTGGTCTTTGAGGAGGAACAGACACAAAAGACAGCTTGGTCCTTGAGGGGTCACAGACACAAAGACAGCGTGGTCCTTGAGGGGGGCACAGACATAAAGACAGCTTGGTCCTTGAGGGGGCACAGACTAAGACAGCTTGGTCCTGGAGGGGGCACAGACACAGACAGCTTCGTCCTTGAGGGGGCACAGACACAGACAGCTTGGTCCTTGAGGGGGCACAGACACAAAAGACAGCTTGGTCCTTGAGGGGCACAGACTAAAACAGCTTGGTGTTGGAGGGGGCACAGACACAGACAGCTTCGTCCTTAAGGGGGCACAGACACAGACAGCTTGGTCCTTGAGGGGGCACAGACACAAAAGACAGCTTGGTCCTTGAGGGGTCACAGACACAAAGACAGCTTGGTCCTTGAGGGGGCACAGACACAAAGACAGCTTGGTCCTTGAGGGGGCACAGACATAAAGACAGTTTGGTCCTTGAGGGGGCACATATACAAAGATAGCTTGGTCCTTGAGGGGGCACAGACAGCTTGGTCATTGACGGGGCACAGACACAAAGACAGCTTGGTCCTTAAGGGGGCACAGACAGCTTGGTCATTAAGGGGGCACAGACACAAAGACAGCTTGGTCCTTGAGGGGGCACATACACAAAGACAGCTTGGTCCTTGAGGGGTCACAGACACAAAGACAGCTTGGTCCTTGAGGGGGGCACAGACTTAAAGACAGCTTGGTCCTTGAGGGGGCACAGACTAAGACAGCTTTGTCCTGGAGGGGGCACAGACACAGACAGCTTCGTCCTTGAGGGGGCACAGACACAGACAGCTTGATCCTTGAGGGGGCACAGACACAAAGACAGCTTGGTCCTTGAGGGGGCACAGACACAAAGACAGCTTGGTCCTTGAGGGGGCACAGACAAAAAGACAGCTTGGTACTTGAGGGGGCACAGACTAAAAGACAGCTTGGTCCTTGAGGGGGCACAGACACAAAGACAGCTTGGTCCTTGAGGGGGCACAGACACAAAGACAGCTTGGTCATTGAGGGAACTCAGACAGCTAGGTCATTGAGGGGGCACAGACAGCTTGGTCCTTGAGGGGGCACAGACACATACAGCTTGGTTCTTGAGGGGGCACAGACAGCTTGGTCCTTGAGGGGGCACAGACAGCTTGGTCTTTGAGGGGGCACAGACAGTGTGTTCCTTTAGGGGTCACAGACAGCTTGGTCCTTGAGGGGGCACAGACAGCTTGGTCCTTTAGGGGGCACAGACAGCTTGGTCCTTGAGGGGGCACAGACAGCTTGGTCATTGAGGGGGCACAGACAGCTTTGTCCTTGAGGGGGCACAGACACAAGGACAGCTTGGTCCTTGAGGGGGCACAGACACAAGGACAGCTTGGTCCTGAGGGGGCACAGACACAAGGACAGCTTGGTCTTTGAGGAGGCACAGACATAAAAGACAGCTTGGTCCTTGAGGGGTCACAGACACAAAAGACAGCTTGGTCCTTGAGGGGTCACAGACACAAAGACAGCTTGGTCCTTGAGGGGGGTACAGACACAAAGACAGATTTGTCCTTGAGGGGTCACAGACACAAAAGACAGCTTGGTCCTGGAGGGGAACAGACACAGACAGCTTCGTCCTTGAGGAGGCACAGACATAAAAGACAGCTTGGTCCTTGAGGGGTCACAGACACAAAAGACAGCTTGGTCCTTGAGGGGTCACAGACACAAAGACAGCTTGGTCCTTGAGGGGGGCACAGACACAAAGACAGCTTGGTCCTTTAGGGGGCACAGACTAAAACAGCTTGGTCCTGGATGGGGCACAGACACAGACAGCTTCGTCCTTGAGGGGGCACAGACACAAAAGACAGCTTGGTCCTTGAGGGTCACATACACAAAGACAGCTTGGTCCTTGAGGGGGCACAGACACAAAGACAGCTTGGTCCTTGAGGGGTCACAGACACAAAGACAGCTTGGTCCTTGAGGGGGGCACAGACATAAAGACAGCTTGGTCCTTGAGGGGGCACAGACTAAGACAGCTTTGTCCTGGAGGGGGCACAGACACAGACAGCTTCGTCCTTGAGGGGGCACAGACACAGACAGCTTGAATTTTGAGGGGGCACAGACACAAAGACAGCTTGGTCCTTGAGGGGGCACAGACACAAAGACAGCTTGGTCCTTGATGGGGCACAGACAAAAAGACAGCTTGGTACTTGAGAGGGCACAGACTAAAAGACAGCTTGGTCCTTGAGGGGGCACAGACACAAAGACAGCTTGGTCCTTGAGGGGGCACAGACACAAAGACAGCTTGGTCATTGAGGGAACTCAGACAGCTAGGTCATTGAGGGGGCACAGACAGCTTGGTCCTTGAGGGGGCACAGACACATACAGCTTGGTTCTTTAGGGGGCACAGACAGCTTGGTCCTTGAGGGGGCACAGACAGCTTGGTCTTTAAGGGGGCACAGACAGCTTGGTCCTTGAGGGGGCACAGACAGCTTGGTCCTTGAGGGGGCACAGACAGCTTGGTCCTTGAGGGGGAACAGACAGCTTTGTCCTTGAGGGGGCACAGACACAAGGACAACTTGGTCCTTGAGGGGGCACAGACACAAGGACAGCTTGGTCCTGAGGGGGCACAGACACAAGGAAAGCTTGGTCTATGAGGAGGCACAGACACAAAAGACAGCTTGGTCCTGGAGGGGGCACAGACACAGACAGCTTCGTCCTTGAGGGGGCACAGACATAGACAGCTTGGTCCTTGAGGGGGCACAGACACAAAAGACAGCTTGGTCCTTGAGGGGTCACAGACACAAAGACAGCTTAGTCCTTGAGAGGGGCACAGACACAAAGACAGCTTGGTCCTTTAGGGGGCACAGACTAAAACAGCTTGGTCCTGGATGGGGCACAGACACAGACAGCTTCGTCCTTGAGGGGGCACAGACACAGACAGCTTGGTCCTTTACGGGGCACAGACACAAAAGACAGCTTGGTCCTTGAGGGTCACAGACACAAAGACAGCTTGGTCCTTGAGGGGGCACAGACACAAAGACAGCTTGGTCCTTAAGGGGGCACAGACATAAAGACAGTTTGGTCCTTGAGGGAGCACATACACAAAGATAGCTTGGTCCTTGAGGGGGCACAGACACAAAGACAGCTTGGTCCTTGAGGGGGCACAGACAGCGTGGTCATTGAGGGGGCACAGACACAAAGACAGCTTTGTCCTTAAGGGGGCACAGACAGCTTGGTCATTGAGGGGGCACAGACACAAAGACAGCTTGGTCCTTGAGGGGGCACAGACACAAAGACAGCTTGGTCCTTGAGGGGTCACAGACACAAAGACAGCTTGGTCCTTGAGGGGGGCACAGAAACAAAGACAGCTTGGTCCTTGAGGGGGCACAGACTAAGACAGCTTTGTCCTGGAGGGGGCACAGACACAGACAGCTTCGTCCTTGAGGGGGCACAGACACAGACAGCTTGGTCCTTGAGGGGGCACAGACACAAAGACAGCTTGGTCCTTTAGGGGGCACAGACACAAAGACAGCTTGGTCCTTGAGGGGGCACAGACACAAAGACAGCTTGGTCCTTGAGGGGGCACAGACACAAAGACAGCTTGGTCCTTGAGGGGGCACAGACACAACGACAGCTTGGTCCTTGAGGGGGCACAGACACAAAGACAGCTTGGTCCTTGAGGGGTCACAGACACAAAGACAGCTTGGTCCTTGAGGGGGGCACAGAAACAAAGACAGCTTGGTCCTTGAGGGGGCACAGACTAAGACAGCTTTGTCCTGGAAGGGGCACAGACACAAAGACAGCCCTGTCATTGAGGGGACTCAGACAGGTAGGTCATTGAGGGGGCATTGACAGCTTTGTCCTTTAGGGGGCACAGACACATACAGCTTGGTCCTTGAGGGGGCACAGACAGCTTGGTCCTTGAGGGGGAACAGACAGCTTGGTCTTTGAGGGGGCACAGACAGTGTGGTCCTTGAGAGGGCACAGACAGCTTGGTCCTTGAGGGGGCACAGACAGCTTGGTCCTTGAGGGGGCACAGACAGCTTGGTCCTTGAGGGGGCACAGACAGCTTGGTCCTTGAGGGGGCACAGACAGCTTGGTCCTTGAGGGGGCACAGACACAAGGACAGCTTGGTCCTTGAGGGGGCACAGACACAAGGACAGCTTGGTCCTGAGGGGGCACAGACACAAGGACAGCTTGGTCTTTGAGGAGGCACAGACACAAAAGACAGCTTGGTCCTTGAGGGGTAACAGACACAAAAGACAGCTTGGTCCTTGAGGGATCACAGACACAAAGACAGCTTGGTCCTTGAGGGGGGCACAGACACAAAGACAGCTTGGTCCTTGAAGGGTCACAGACACAAAAGACAGCTTGGTCCTGGAGGGGGCACAGACACAGACAGCTTGGTCCTTGAGGGGGCACAGACAGCTTGGTCTTTGAGGGGGCACAGACAGTGTGTTCCTTTAGGGGGCACAGACAGCTTGGTCCTTGAGGGGGCACAGACAGCTTGGTCCTTTAGGGGGCACAGACAGCTTGGTCCTTGAGGGGGCACAGACAGCTTGGTCATTGAGGGGGCACAGACAGCTTTGTCCTTGAGGGGGCACAGACACAAGGACAGCTTGGTCCTTGAGGGGGCACAGACACAAGGACAGCTTGGTCCTGAGGGGGCACAGACACAAGGACAGCTTGGTCTTTGAGGAGGCACAGACATAAAAGACAGCTTGGTCCTTGAGGGGTCACAGACACAAAAGACAGCTTGGTCCTTGAGGGGTCACAGACACAAAGACAGCTTGGTCCTTGAGGGGGGTACAGACACAAAGACAGATTTGTCCTTGAGGGGTCACAGACACAAAAGACAGCTTGGTCCTGGAGGGGAACAGACACAGACAGCTTCGTCCTTGAGGAGGCACAGACATAAAAGACAGCTTGGTCCTTGAGGGGTCACAGACACAAAAGACAGCTTGGTCCTTGAGGGGTCACAGACACAAAGACAGCTTGGTCCTTGAGGGGGGCACAGACACAAAGACAGCTTGGTCCTTTAGGGGGCACAGACTAAAACAGCTTGGTCCTGGATGGGGCACAGACACAGACAGCTTCGTCCTTGAGGGGGCACAGACACAAAAGACAGCTTGGTCCTTGAGGGTCACATACACAAAGACAGCTTGGTCCTTGAGGGGGCACAGACACAAAGACAGCTTGGTCCTTGAGGGGTCACAGACACAAAGACAGCTTGGTCCTTGAGGGGGGCACAGACATAAAGACAGCTTGGTCCTTGAGGGGGCACAGACTAAGACAGCTTTGTCCTGGAGGGGGCACAGACACAGACAGCTTCGTCCTTGAGGGGGCACAGACACAGACAGCTTGAATTTTGAGGGGGCACAGACACAAAGACAGCTTGGTCCTTGAGGGGGCACAGACACAAAGACAGCTTGGTCCTTGATGGGGCACAGACAAAAAGACAGCTTGGTACTTGAGAGGGCACAGACTAAAAGACAGCTTGGTCCTTGAGGGGGCACAGACACAAAGACAGCTTGGTCCTTGAGGGGGCACAGACACAAAGACAGCTTGGTCATTGAGGGAACTCAGACAGCTAGGTCATTGAGGGGGCACAGACAGCTTGGTCCTTGAGGGGGCACAGACACATACAGCTTGGTTCTTAAGGGGGCACAGACAGCTTGGTCCTTGAGGGGGCACAGACAGCTTGGTCTTTAAGGGGGCACAGACAGCTTGGTCCTTGAGGGGGCACAGACAGCTTGGTCCTTGAGGGGGCACAGACAGCTTGGTCCTTGAGGGGGAACAGACAGCTTTGTCCTTGAGGGGGCACAGACACAAGGACAACTTGGTCCTTGAGGGGGCACAGACACAAGGACAGCTTGGTCCTGAGGGGGCACAGACACAAGGAAAGCTTGGTCTATGAGGAGGCACAGACACAAAAGACAGCTTGGTCCTGGAGGGGGCACAGACACAGACAGCTTCGTCCTTGAGGGGGCACAGACATAGACAGCTTGGTCCTTGAGGGGGCACAGACACAAATGACAGCTTGGTCCTTGAGGGGTCACAGACACAAAGACAGCTTAGTCCTTGAGAGGGGCACAGACACAAAGACAGCTTGGTCCTTTAGGGGGCACAGACTAAAACAGCTTGGTCCTGGATGGGGCACAGACACAGACAGCTTCGTCCTTGAGGGGGCACAGACACAGACAGCTTGGTCCTTTACGGGGCACAGACACAAAAGACAGCTTGGTCCTTGAGGGTCACAGACACAAAGACAGCTTGGTCCTTGAGGGGGCACAGACACAAAGACAGCTTGGTCCTTAAGGGGGCACAGACATAAAGACAGTTTGGTCCTTGAGGGAGCACATACACAAAGATAGCTTGGTCCTTGAGGGGGCACAGACACAAAGACAGCTTGGTCCTTGAGGGGGCACAGACAGCGTGGTCATTGAGGGGGCACAGACACAAAGACAGCTTTGTCCTTAAGGGGGCACAGACAGCTTGGTCATTGAGGGGGCACAGACACAAAGACAGCTTGGTCCTTGAGGGGGCACAGACACAAAGACAGCTTGGTCCTTGAGGGGTCACAGACACAAAGACAGCTTGGTCCTTGAGGGGGGCACAGAAACAAAGACAGCTTGGTCCTTGAGGGGGCACAGACTAAGACAGCTTTGTCCTGGAGGGGGCACAGACACAGACAGCTTCGTCCTTGAGGGGGCACAGACACAGACAGCTTGGTCCTTGAGGGGGCACAGACACAAAGACAGCTTGGTCCTTTAGGGGGCACAGACACAAAGACAGCTTGGTCCTTGAGGGGGCACAGACACAAAGACAGCTTGGTCCTTGAGGGGGCACAGACACAAAGACAGCTTGGTCCTTGAGGGGGCACAGACACAAAGACAGCTTGGTCCTTGAGGGGGCACAGACACAAAGACAGCTTGGTCCTTGAGGGGTCACAGACACAAAGACAGCTTGGTCCTTGAGGGGGGCACAGAAACAAAGACAGCTTGGTCCTTGAGGGGGCACAGACTAAGACAGCTTTGTCCTGGAAGGGGCACAGACACAAAGACAGCCCTGTCATTGAGGGGACTCAGACAGGTAGGTCATTGAGGGGGCATTGACAGCTTTGTCCTTTAGGGGGCACAGACACATACAGCTTGGTCCTTGAGGGGGCACAGACAGCTTGGTCCTTGAGGGGGAACAGACAGCTTGGTCTTTGAGGGGGCACAGACAGTGTGGTCCTTGAGAGGGCACAGACAGCTTGGTCCTTGAGGGGGCACAGACAGCTTGGTCCTTGAGGGGGCACAGACAGCTTGGTCCTTGAGGGGGCACAGACAGCTTGGTCCTTGAGGGGGCACAGACAGCTTGGTCCTTGAGGGGGCACAGACACAAGGACAGCTTGGTCCTTGAGGGGGCACAGACACAAGGACAGCTTGGTCCTGAGGGGGCACAGACACAAGGACAGCTTGGTCTTTGAGGAGGCACAGACACAAAAGACAGCTTGGTCCTTGAGGGGTAACAGACACAAAAGACAGCTTGGTCCTTGAGGGATCACAGACACAAAGACAGCTTGGTCCTTGAGGGGGGCACAGACACAAAGACAGCTTGGTCCTTGAAGGGTCACAGACACAAAAGACAGCTTGGTCCTGGAGGGGGCACAGACACAGACAGCTTGGTCCTTTAGGGTGCACAGACACAAAAGACAGCTTGGTCCTTGAGGGGTCACAGACACAAAGACAGCTTGGTCCTTGAGGGGGGCACAGACATAAAGACAGCTTGGTCCTTGAGGGGGCACAGACTAAGACAGCTTTGTCCTGGAGGGGGCACAGACACAGACAGCTTCGTCCTTGAGGGGGCACAGACACAGACAGCTTGAATTTTGAGGGGGCACAGACACAAAGACAGCTTGGTCCTTGAGGGGGCACAGACACAAAGACAGCTTGGTCCTTGATGGGGCACAGACAAAAAGACAGCTTGGTACTTGAGAGGGCACAGACTAAAAGACAGCTTGGTCCTTGAGGGGGCACAGACACAAAGACAGCTTGGTCCTTGAGGGGGCACAGACACAAAGACAGCTTGGTCATTGAGGGAACTCAGACAGCTAGGTCATTGAGGGGGCACAGACAGCTTGGTCCTTGAGGGGGCACAGACACATACAGCTTGGTTCTTTAGGGGGCACAGACAGCTTGGTCCTTGAGGGGGCACAGACAGCTTGGTCTTTAAGGGGGCACAGACAGCTTGGTCCTTGAGGGGGCACAGACAGCTTGGTCCTTGAGGGGGCACAGACAGCTTGGTCCTTGAGGGGGAACAGACAGCTTTGTCCTTGAGGGGGCACAGACACAAGGACAACTTGGTCCTTGAGGGGGCACAGACACAAGGACAGCTTGGTCCTGAGGGGGCACAGACACAAGGAAAGCTTGGTCTATGAGGAGGCACAGACACAAAAGACAGCTTGGTCCTGGAGGGGGCACAGACACAGACAGCTTCGTCCTTGAGGGGGCACAGACATAGACAGCTTGGTCCTTGAGGGGGCACAGACACAAAAGACAGCTTGGTCCTTGAGGGGTCACAGACACAAAGACAGCTTAGTCCTTGAGAGGGGCACAGACACAAAGACAGCTTGGTCCTTTAGGGGGCACAGACTAAAACAGCTTGGTCCTGGATGGGGCACAGACACAGACAGCTTCGTCCTTGAGGGGGCACAGACACAGACAGCTTGGTCCTTTACGGGGCACAGACACAAAAGACAGCCTGTCCTTGAGGGTCACAGACACAAAGACAGCTTGGTCCTTGAGGGGGCACAGACACAAAGACAGCTTGGTCCTTAAGGGGGCACAGACATAAAGACAGTTTGGTCCTTGAGGGAGCACATACACAAAGATAGCTTGGTCCTTGAGGGGGCACAGACACAAAGACAGCTTGGTCCTTGAGGGGGCACAGACAGCGTGGTCATTGAGGGGGCACAGACACAAAGACAGCTTTGTCCTTAAGGGGGCACAGACAGCTTGGTCATTGAGGGGGCACAGACACAAAGACAGCTTGGTCCTTGAGGGGGCACAGACACAAAGACAGCTTGGTCCTTGAGGGGTCACAGACACAAAGACAGCTTGGTCCTTGAGGGGGGCACAGAAACAAAGACAGCTCGGTCCTTGAGGGGGCACAGACTAAGACAGCTTTGTCCTGGAGGGGGCACAGACACAGACAGCTTCGTCCTTGAGGGGGCACAGACACAGACAGCTTGGTCCTTGAGGGGGCACAGACACAAAGACAGCTTGGTCCTTTAGGGGGCACAGACACAAAGACAGCTTGGTCCTTGAGGGGGCACAGACACAAAGACAGCTTGGTCCTTGAGGGGGCACAGACACAAAGACAGCTTGGTCCTTGAGGGGGCACAGACACAAAGACAGCTTGGTCCTTGAGGGGGCACAGACACAAAGACAGCTTGGTCCTTGAGGGGTCACAGACACAAAGACAGCTTGGTCCTTGAGGGGGGCACAGAAACAAAGACAGCTTGGTCCTTGAGGGGGCACAGACTAAGACAGCTTTGTCCTGGAAGGGGCACAGACACAAAGACAGCCCTGTCATTGAGGGGACTCAGACAGGTAGGTCATTGAGGGGGCATTGACAGCTTTGTCCTTTAGGGGGCACAGACACATACAGCTTGGTCCTTGAGGGGGCACAGACAGCTTGGTCCTTGAGGGGGAACAGACAGCTTGGTCTTTGAGGGGGCACAGACAGTGTGGTCCTTGAGAGGGCACAGACAGCTTGGTCCTTGAGGGGGCACAGACAGCTTGGTCCTTGAGGGGGCACAGACAGCTTGGTCCTTGAGGGGGCACAGACAGCTTGGTCCTTGAGGGGGCACAGACAGCTTGGTCCTTAAGGGGGCACAGACACAAGGACAGCTTGGTCCTTGAGGGGGCACAGACACAAGGACAGCTTGGTCCTGAGGGGGCACAGACACAAGGACAGCTTGGTCTTTGAGGAGGCACAGACACAAAAGACAGCTTGGTCCTTGAGGGGTAACAGACACAAAAGACAGCTTGGTCCTTGAGGGATCACAGACACAAAGACAGCTTGGTCCTTGAGGGGGGCACAGACACAAAGACAGCTTGGTCCTTGAAGGGTCACAGACACAAAAGACAGCTTGGTCCTGGAGGGGGCACAGACACAGACAGCTTGGTCCTTTAGGGTGCACAGACACAAAAGACAGCTTGGTCCTTGAGGGGTCACAGACACAAAGACAGCTTGGTCCTTGAGGGGGGCACAGACACAAAGACAGCTTGGTCTTTTAGGGGGCACAGACTAAAACAGCTTAGTCCTGGAGGGGGCACAGACACAGACAGCTTCGTCCTTGAGGGGACACAGACACAGACAGCTTGGTCCTTAAGGGGGCACAGACACAAAAGACAGCTTGGTCCTTGAGGGGTCACAGACACAAAGACAGCTTGGTCCTTGAGGGGGCACAGACACAAAGACAGCTTGGTTCTTGAGGGGGCACAGACATAAAGACAGTTTGGTCCTTGAGGGGGCACATACACAAAGATAGCTTGGTCCTTGAGGGGGCACAAACACAAAGACAGCTTGGTCCTTGAGGAGGCACAGACAGCTTGGTCATTGAGGGGGCACAGACACAAAGACAGCTTGGTCCTTAAGGGGGCACAGACTGCTTGGTCATTGAGGGGGCACAGACACAAAGACAGCTTGGTCCTTGAGGGGGCACAGACACAAAGACAGCTTGGTCCTTGAGGGGGCACAGACACAAAGACAGCTTGGTCCTTGAGGGGGCACAGACTAAAAGACAGCTTTGTCCTTGAGGGGGCACAGACACAAAGACAGCTTGGTCCTTGAGGGGGCACAGACACAAAGACAGCTTGGTCATTAAGGGGACTCAGACAGCTAGGTCATTGAGGGGGCACAGACAGCTTGGACCTTGAGGGGGCACAGACACATACAGCTTGGTCCTTAAGGGTGCACAGACAGCTTGGTTCTTGAGGGGGCACAGACAGCTTGGTCCTTGAGGGGGCACAGATAGCTTGGTCTTTGAGGGGGCACAGACAGTTTGGTCCTTAGGGGGGCACAGACAGCTTGGTCCTTGAGGGGGCACAGACAGCTTGGTCCTTTAGGGGGCACAGACAGCTTGGTCCTTGAGGGGGCACAGACAGCTTGGTCCTTGAGGGGGCACAGACAGCTTGGTCCTTGAGGGGGCACAGACACAAGGACAGCTTGGTCCTTGAGGGGGCACAGACACAAGGACAGTTTGGTCCTGAGGGGGCACAGACACAAGGACAGCTTGGTCTTTGAGGAGGCACAGACACAAAAGACAGCTTGGTCCTTGAGGGGTCACAGACACAAAAAGACAGCTTGGTCCTTGAGGGGTCACAGACACAAAGACAGCTTAATCCTTGAAGGGGGCACAGACACAAAGACAGCTTGGTCCTTGAGGGGGCACAGACTAAGACAGCTTGGTACTCGAGGGGGCACAGACACATACAGCTTGGTCCTTTAGGGGGCACAGACAGCTTGGTTCTTGAGGGGGCACAGACAGCTTGGTCCTTGAGGGGGCACAGACAGCTTGGTCTTTGAGGGGGCACAGACAGTTTGGTCCTTAGGGGGGCACAGACAGCTTGGTCTTTAAGGGGGCACAGACAGCTTGGTCCTTTAGGGGGCACAGACAGCTTGGTCCTTGAGGGGGTACAGACAGCTTGGTCCTTGAGGGGGCACAGACAGCGTGGTCCTTGAGGGGGCACAGACACAAGGACAGCTTGGTCCTTGAGGGGGCACAGACACAAGGACAGTTTGGTCCTGAGGGGGCACAGACACAAGGACAGCTTGGTCTTTGAGGAGGCACAGACACAAAAGACAGCTTGGTCCTTGAGGGGTCACAGACACAAAAAGACAGCTTGGTCCTTGAGGGGTCACAGACACAAAGACAGCTTAATCCTTGAAGGGGGCACAGACACAAAGACAGCTTGGTCCTTGAGGGGGCACAGACTAAGACAGCTTGGTCCTCGAGGGGGCACAGACACAGACAGCTTGGTCCTTGAGGGGGCACAGACACAAAAGACAGCTTGGTCCTTTAGGGGTCACAGACACAAAGACAGCTTGGTCCTTGAGGGGGGCACAGACACAAAGACAGCTTGGTCCTTTAGGGGGCACAGACTAAGACAGCTTGGTCCTGGAGGGGGCACAGACACAGACAGCTTCGTCATTGAGGGGGCACAGACACAGACAGCTTGGTCCTTGAGGGGGCACAGACACAAAAGACAGCTTGGTCCTTGAGGGGTCACAGACACAAAGACAGCTTGGTCCTTGAGGAGGCACATACACAAAGACAGCTTGGTCCTTGAGGGGGCACAGACACAGACAGCTTGGTCCTTGAGAGGGCACAGACACAGACAGCTTGGTCCTTGAGGCGGCACAGACACAAAGACAGCTTAGTCCTTGAGGGGGGACAGACACAAGGACAGCTTGGTCCTTGAGAGGGCACAGACACAAAGACAGCTTGGTCCTTAAGGGGGCACAGACACAAAGACAGCTTGGTCCTTGAGGGGGCACAGACACAAAGAGAGCTTGGTCCTTGAGGGGGAACAGACACAAAGACAGCTTTGTCATTTAGGGGACTCAGACAGCTAGGTCATTGAGTAGGCACAGACAGCTTGGTCCTTCAGGGGGCACAGACACATACAGCTTTGTCCTTAATGGGGCACAGACAGCTTGGTCATTGAGGGGGCACAGACAGCTTGGTCTTTGAGGGGGCACAGACAGCTTGGTCTTTGAGGGGGCACAGACACATACAGCTTGGTCCTTTAGGGGGCACAGACAGCCCTGTCCTTGAGGGGGCACAGACAGTTTGGTCCTTAAGGGGGCACGGACAGCTTGGTCCTTGAGGGGGCACAGACAGCTTGGTCCTTTAGGGGGCACAGACAGCTTGGTCCTTGAGGGGGCACAGACAGCTTGGTCCTTGAGGGGGCACAGACTGCTTGGTCCTTGAGGGGGCACAGACACAAAAGACAGCTTGGTCCTTGAGGGGTCACAGACACAAAGACAGCTTGGTCCTTGAGGGGGCACAGACACAAAGACAGCTTGGTTCTTGAGGGGGCACAGACATAAAGATAGTTTAGTCCTTGAGGGGGCACATACACAAAGATAGCTTGGTCCTTGAGGGGGCACAAACACAAAGACAGCTTGGTCCTTGAGGGGGCAGACAGCTTGGTCATTGAGGGGGCACAGACACAAAGACAGCTTGGTCCTTAAGGGGGCACAGACAGCTTGGTCATTGAGGGGGCACAGACACAAAGACAGCTTGGTCCATGAGGGGGCACAGACACAAAGACAGCTTGGTCCTTGAGGGGGCACAGACACAAAGACAGCTTGGTCCTTGAGGGGGCACAGACACAAAGACAGCTTGGTCCTTAAGGGGGCATAGACACAAAGACAGCTTGGTCCTTTAGGGGGCACAGACACAAAGAGAGCTTGGTCCTTGAGGGGGAACAGACACAAAGACAGCTTTGTCATTTAGGGGACTCAGACAGCTAGGTCATTGAGTAGGCACAGACAGCTTGGTCCTTCAGGGGGCACAGACACATACAGCTTTGTCCTTAATGGGGCACAGACAGCTTGGTCATTGAGGGGGCACGGACAGCTTGGTCCTTGAGGGGGCACAGACAGCTTGGTCTTTGAGGGGGCACAGACAGCTTGGTCTTTGAGGGGGCACAGACACATACAGCTTGGTCCTTTAGGGGGCACAGACAGCCCTGTCCTTGAGGGGGCACAGACAGTTTGGTCCTTAAGGGGGCACGGACAGCTTGGTCCTTGAGGGGGCACAGACAGCTTGGTCCTTTAGGGGGCACAGACAGCTTGGTCCTTGAGGGGGCACAGACAGCTTGGTCCTTGAGGGGGCACAGACTGCTTGGTCCTTGAGGGGGCACAGACACAAAAGACAGCTTGGTCCTTGAGGGGGCACAGACACAAAGACAGCTTGGTCCTTGAGGGGGCACAGACACAAAGACAGCTTGGTTCTTGAGGGGGCACAGACATAAAGATAGTTTGGTCCTTGAGGGGGCACATACACAAAGATAGCTTGGTCCTTGAGGGGGCACAAACACAAAGACAGCTTGGTCCTTGAGGGGGCACAGACAGCTTGGTCATTGAGGGGGCACAGACACAAAGACAGCTTGGTCCTTAAGGGGGCACAGACAGCTTGGTCATTGAGGGGGCACAGACACAAAGACAGCTTGGTCCATGAGGGGGCTCAGACACAAAGACAGCTTGGTCCTTGAGGGGGCACAGACACAAAGACAGCTTGGTCCTTGAGGGGGCACAGACTAAAAGACAGATTGGTCCTTGAGGGGGCACAGACACAAAGACAGCTTGGTCCTTGAGGGGGCACAGACACAAAGACAGCTTGGTCATTGAGGGGACTCAGACAGCTAGGTCATTGAGGGGGCACAGACAGCTTGGTCCTTGAGGGGGCACAGACACATACAGCTTGGTCCTTGAGGGGGCACAGACAGCTTGGTTCTTGAGGGGGCACAGACAGCTTGATCCTTGAGAGGGCACAGACAGCTTGGTCTTTGAGGGGGCACAGACAGTTTGGTCCTTAGGGGGGCACAGACAGCTTGGTCCTTGAGGGGGCACAGACAGCTTGTTCCTTTAGGGGGCACAGACAGCTTGGTCCTTGAGGGGGCACAGACAGCTTGGTACTTGAGGGGGCACAGACAGCTTGGTCCTTGAGGGGGCACAGACACAAGGACAGCTTGATCTTTTAGGGGGCACAGACACAAGGACAGCTTGGTCCTGAGGGGGCAAAGACACAAGGACAGCTTGGTCTTTGAGGAGGCACAGACATAAAAGACAGTTTGGTCCTTGAGGGGTCACAGACACAAAAGACAGCTTGGTCCTTGAGGGGTCACAGACACAAAGACAGCTTGGTCCTTGAAGGGGGCACAGACACAAAGACAGCTTGGTCCTTGAGGGGGCACAGACTAAGACAGCTTGGTCCTCGAGGGGGCACAGACACAAAGACAGTTTGGTCCTTGAGGGGGGCACAGACACAAAGACAGCTTGGTCCTTTAGGGGGCACAGACTAAGACAGCTTGGTCCTGGAGGGGGCACAGACACAGACAGCTTCGTCATTGAGGGGGCACAGACACAGACAGCTTGGTCCTTTAGGGGGCACAGACACAAAAGACAGCTTGGTCCTTGAGGGGTCACAGACACAAAGACAGCTTGGTCCTTGAGGAGGCACATACACAAAGACAGCTTGGTCCTTTAGAAGGCACAGACACAGACAGCTTGGTCCTTGAGAGGGCACAGACACAGACAGCTTGGTCCTTGAGGGGGCACAGACACAAAGACAGCTTAGTCCTTGAGGGGGGACAGACAAAAGGACAGCTTGGTCCTTGAGGGGGCACAGACACAAAGACAGCTTGGTCCTTAAGGGGGCACAGACACAAAGATAGCTTGGTCCCTGAGGGGGCACAGACACAAAGACAGCTTGGTCCTTGAAGGGGAACAGACACAAAGACAGCTTGGTCATTTAGGGGACTCAGACAGCTAGGTCATTGAGTGGGCACAGACAGCTTGGTCCTTCAGGGGGCACATACACATACAGCTTTGTCCTTAATGGGGCACAGACAGCTTGGTCATTGAGGGGGCATGGACAGCTTGGTCCTTGAGGGGGCACAGACAGCTTGGTCTTTAAGGGGGCACAGAAAGCTTGGTCTTTTAGGGGGCACAGACACATATAGCTTGGTCCTTGAGGGGGCACAGACAGCCCTGTCCTTGAGGGGGCACAGACAGTTTGGTCCTTGAGGGGGCACGGACAGCTTGGTCCTTGAGGGGGCACAGACAGCTTGGTCCTTGAGGGGGCACAGACAGCTTGGTCCTTGAGGGGGCACAGACAGCTTGGTCCTTGAGGGGGCACAGACTGCTTGGTCTTTGAGGGGGCACAGACACAAAAGACAGCTTGGTCCTTGAGGGGTCACAGACACAAAGACAGCTTGGTCCTTGAGGGGGCACAGACACAAAGACAGCTTTGTCCTTGAGGGGGCACAGACATAAAGACAGTTTAGTCCTTGAGGGGGCACATACACAAAGACAGCTTGTGCATGAGGGGGCACAGACAGCTTGGTCATTGAGGGGGCACAGACACAAAGACAGCTTGGTCCTTAAGGGGGCACAGACAGCTTTGTCATTGAGGGGGCACAGACACAAAGACAGCTTGGTCCTTGAGGGGGCACAGACACAAAGACAGCTTGGTCCTTGAGGGGGCACAGACACAAAGACAGCTTGGTCCTTGAGGGGGAACAGACTAAAAGACAGCTTGGTCCTTGAGGGGGCACAGACACAAAGACAGCTTTGTCCTTGAGGGGGCACAGACACAAAGACAGCTTAGTCATTAAGTGGACTCAGACAGCTAGGTCATTGAGGGGGCACAGACAGCTTGGTCCTTGAGGGGGCACAGACACATACAGCTTGGTCCTTGAGGAGGAACAGACAGCTTGGTCTTTGAGGGGGCACAGACAGTTTGGTCCTTGAGGGGGCACAGACAGCTTTATCTTTGAGGGGGCACAGACAGTTTGGTCCTTAAGGGGGCACAGAAAGCTTGGTCCTTGAGGGGGCAAAGACAGCTTGGTCCTTTAGGGGGCACAGACAGCTTGGTCCGTGAGGGGGCACAGACAGCTTGGTCCTTGAGGGGGCACAGACAGCTTGGTCCTTGAGGGGGCACAGACACAAGGACAGCTTGGTCCTTGAGGGGGCACAGACACAAGGACAGCTTGGTCCTGAGGGGGCACAGACACAAGGACAGCTTGGTCTTTGAGGAGGCACAGACACAAAAGACAGCTTGGTCCCTGAGGGGTCACAGACACAAAAGACAGCTTGGTCCTTGAGGGGTCACAGACACAAAGACAGCTTGGTCCTTGAAGGGGGCACAGACACAAAGACAGCTTGGTCCTTTAGGGGGCACAGACTAAGACAGCTTGGTCCTCGAGGGGGCACAGACACAGACAGCTTCGTCCTTGAGGGGGCACAGACACAAAGACAGCTTGGTCCTTGAGGGGGGCACAGACACAAAGACAGCTTGTTCCTTTAGGGGGCACAGACTAAGACAGCTTGGTCCTGGAGGGGGCACAGACACAGACAGCTTCGTCATTGAGGGGGCACAGACACAGACAGCTTGGTCCTTGAGGGGGCACATACACAAAGACAGCTTGGTCCTTTAGGGGGCACAGACTAAGACAGCTTGGTCCTTGAGGGGGCACATACACAAAAGACAGCTTGGTCCTTGAGGGGTCACAGACACAAAGACAGCTTGGTCCTTTAGGGGGCACAGACTAAGACAGCTTGGTCCTGGAGGGGGCACAGACACAGACAGCTTCGTCCTTGAGCGGGCACAGACACAGACAGCTTGGTCCTTGAGGGGGCACAGACACAAAGACAGCTTGGTCCTTGAGGGGGCACAGACACAAAGACAGCTTGGTCCTTGAGGGGGGCACAGACACAATTACAGCTTGGTCCTTTAGGGGGCACAGACTAAGACAGCTTGGTCCTGGAGGGGGCACAGACATAGACAGCTTCGTCCTTGAGGGGGCACAGACACAAAAGACAGCTTGGTCCTTGAGGGGGCACAGACACAAAGACAGCTTGGTCCTTGAGGGGGCACAGACATAAAGACAGTTTGGTCCTTGAGGGGGCACATACACAAATATAGCTTGGTCCTTGAGGGGGCACAGACACAAAGACAGCTTGGTCCTTGAGGGGGCACCGACAGCTTGGTCATTGAGGGGGCACAGACACAAAGACAGCTTGGTCCTTAAGGGGGCACAGACAGCTTGGTCATTGAGGGGGCACAGACACAAAGACAGCTTGGTCCTTGAGGGGGCACATACACAAAGACAGCTTGGTCCTTTAGGGGGCACAGACTAAGACAGCTTGGTCCTGGAGGGGGCACAGACACAGACAGCTTGGTCCTTGAGGGGGCACAGACACAAAGACGGCTTGGTCCTTGAGTAGGCACAGACAAAGACAGCTTGGTCCTTGAGGGGGGCACAGACACAGACAGCTTATGGCGTGGTCCTTGAGGGGGCACAGACACAGACAGCTTATGGCGTGGTCCTTGAGGGGGCAGAGACACAAAGACAGCTTATGGCGTAGTCCTTGAGGTGGCACAGACACAAAGACAGCTTATGGCGTGGTCCTTGAGGGGGCACAGACACAGACAGCTTAGTCCTTGAGGGGACACAGACAGCTTGGTCCTTGAGGGGGCACAGACACAGACACTTGGTCCTTGAGGGGGGCACAGACACAGACAGCTTATGGCGTGGTCCTTGAGAGGGACACAGACAGCTTATGGCGTGGTCCTTGAGGGGGCACAGACAGCTTATGGCGTGGTCCTTGAGGGGACACAGACAGCTTATGGCGTGGTCCTTTAGGGGGCACAGACACAAAGACAGCTTGGTCCTTGAGGGGGCACAGACACAAAGACAGCTTGGTCATTGAGGGAGAAAAGACACAAAGACAGCTTGGTCATTGAGGGGACACAGACAGCTAGGTCATTGAGGGGGCACAGACAGCTTGGTCATTGAGGGGGCACAGACAGCTTGGTCCTTGAGGGGGCACAGACAGCTTGGTCCTTGAGGGGGCACAGACAGCTTGGTCCTTGAGGGGGCACAGACAGCTTGGTCCTTGAGGGGGCACAGAGAGCTTGGTCCTTGAGGGGGCACAGACAGTATGGTCCTTAAGGGGGCACAGACAGCTTGGTCCTTGAGGGGGCATAGACAGCTTATGGCGTGGTCCTTGAGGGGGACACAGACAGCTTATGGCGTGGTCCTTGAGAGGGACACAGACAGCTTATGGCGTGGTCCTTGAGGGGGACACAGACAGCTTATTGCGTGGTCCTTGAAGGGGGCACAGACATCTTATGGCGTGGTCCTTGAGGGGACACAGATACAAAGAATCTTTTGGCGTGGTCCTTGAGGGGGCACAGACAGCTTGGTCATTGAGGGGACACAGACACAAAGACAGCTTGGTCCTTGAGGGGGCACAGACACAAAGACAGCTTGGTCCTTGAGGGGGCACAGACTAAGACAGCTTGGTCCTGGAGGGGGCACAGACACAGACAGCTTGGTCCTTGAGGGGGCACAGACACAAAGACAGCTTGGTCCTTGAGGGGGCACAGACAAAGACAGCTTGGTCCTTGAGGGGGGCACAGAGACAGACAGCTTATGGCGTGGTCCTTGAGGGGGCACAGACACAAAGACAGCTTATGGCGTGGTCCTTGAGGGGGCACAGACACAAAGAAAGCTTATGGCGTGGTCCTTGAGGGGGCACAGACACAGACAGCTTAGTTCTTGAGGGGACACAGACAGCTTGGTCCTTGAGGGGGCACAGACACAGACAGCTTGGTCCTTGAGGGGGACACAGACAGCTTATGGCGTGGTCCTTGAGGGGGACACAGACAGCTTATGGCGTGGTCCTTGAGGGGGCACAGACAGCTTATGGCGTGGTCCTTGAGGGGACACAGACACAAAGACAGCTTATGGCGTGGTCCTTTAGGGGGCACAGACACAAAGACAGCTTGGTCCTTGAGGGGGCACAGACACAAAGACAGCTTGGTCATTGAGGGAGGAAAGACACAAAGACAGCTTGGTCATTGAGGGGACACAGACAGCTAGGTCATTGAGGGGGCACAGACAGCTTGGTCATTGAGGGGGCACAGACAGCTTGGGCATTGAGGGGGGACAGACAGCTTGGTCCTTGAGGGGGCACAGACACATACAGCTTGGTCCTTGAGGGGGCACAGACAGCTTGGTCCTTGAGGGGGCACATAGAGCTTGGTCCTTGAGGGGGCACAGACATTATGGTCCTTGAGGGGGCACAGACAGCTTGGTCCTTGAGGGGGCACAGACAGCTTATGGCGTGGTCCTTGAGAGGGACAGACAGCTTATGGCGTGGTCCTTGAGAGGGACACAGACAGCTTATGGCGTGCTCCTTGATGGGGACACAGACAGCTTATGGCGTGCTCCTTGAGGGGGCACAGACATCTTATGGCGTGGTCCTTGAGGGGGCACAGATACAAAGACAGCTTATGGCGTGGTCCTTGATGGGGCACAGACACAAAGACAGCTTGGTCCTTGAGGGAGCACAGATACAAAGACAGCTTGGTCCTTGAGGGGGCACAGACACAAAGACAGCTTGGTCCTTTAGGGGGCAAAGACATAAAGACAGTTTGGTCATTGAAGGGGCACAGACACAAAGATAGCTTGGTCCTTGAGGGGGCACAGACACAAAGACAGCTTGGTCCTTGAGGGGGCACAGACAGCTTGGTCATTGAGGGGACACAGACAGCTTGGTCCTTGAGGGGGCACACACACAAAGACAGCTTGGTCCTTGAGGGGGCACAGACACAGACAGCTTGGTCCTTAAGGGGGCACAGACAGCTTTGTCATTGAGGGGGCACAGACACAAAGACAGCTTGGTCCTTGAGGGTCACAGACACAAAGACAGCTTGGTCCTTGAGGGGGCACAGACTAAGACAGCTTGGTCCTGGAGGGGGCACAGACACAGACAGCTTCGTCCTTGAGGGGGCACAGACACAGACAGCTTGGTCCTTGAGGGGGCACAGACACAAAGACAGCTTGGTCCTTGAGGGGGTACAGACAAAGACAGCTTGGTCCTTTAGGGGGGCACAGACACAGACAGCTTATGGCGTGGTCCTTTAGGGGGCACAGACACAGACAGCTTAGGGCGTGGTCCTTGAGGGGGCACAGACACAAAGACAGCTTTTGGCGTGGTTCTTTAGGGGGCACAGACACAAAGACAGCTTATGGCGTGGTCCTTGAGAGGGCACAGACACAGACAGCTTAGTCCTTTAGGGGACACAGACAGCTTTGTCCTTGAGGGGACACAGACAGCTTGGTCCTTGAGGGGGCACAGACACAAAGACAGCTTGGTCCTTGAGGGGGCACAGACACAAAGACAGCTTGGTCCTTAAGGGGGCACAGACACAAAGACAGCTTGGTCATTAAGGGGACACATACATCTTGGTCTTTGAGGGGACACAGACACATACAGCTTGGTCCTTGAGGGGGCACAGACAGCTTGGTCATTGAGGGGGCACAGACAGCTTGGTCCTTGAGGGGGCACAGACAGCTTGGTCCTTTAGGGGGCACATGCAGCTTGGTCCTTAAAGAGGCACAGACACAAGGACAGCTTGGTCCTTGAGGGGGGCACAGACACAGACAGCTTAACAGCTTGCTCCTTGAGGGGTCACAGACACAAAGACAGCTTGGTCCTTGAGGGGGGCACAGACACAAAGACAGCTTGGTCCTTTAGGGGGCACAGACTAAGACAGCTTGGTCCTGGAGGGGGCACAGACACTGACAGCTTCGTCATTGAGGGGGCACAGTCACAGACAGCTTGGTCCTTGAGGGGGCACAGACACAAAAGACAGCTTGGTCCTTGAGGGGTCACAGACACAAAGACAGCTTGGTCCTTGAGGGGGCACAGACACAAAGACAGCTTGGTCCTTGAGGGGGCACATACTCAAAGACAGCTTGGTCCTTGAGGGGGCACAGACACAAAGACAGCTTGGTCCTTGAGGGGGCACAGACACAAAGACAGCTTGGTCCTTGAGGGGACACAGACACAAAGACAGCTTGGTCCTTTAGGAAGAACAGACACAGACAGCTTGGTCCTTGAGGGGGCACAGACACAGACAGCTTGGTCCTTGAGGGGGGCACAGACACAAAGACAGCTTAGTCCTTTAGGGGGCACAGACACAAAGACAGCTTGGTCCTTGAGGGGGCACAGACACAAAGACAGCTTGGTCCTTGAGGGGGCACAGACACAAAGACAGCTTGGTCCTTGAGAGGTCACAGACACAAAGACAGCTTGGTCCTTGAGGGGGCACAGACACCAAGACAGCTTGGTCCTTGAGGGGGTACAGACTCAAAGACAGCTTGGTCCTTGAGAGGGCACAGACACAAAGACAGCTTGGTCCTTGAGGGGGCACAGACACAAAGACAGCTTGGTCCTTGAGGGGGCACATACACAAAGACAGCTTGGTCCTTGAGGGGGCACAGACACAGACAGCTTGGTCCTTGAGAGGGCACAGACACAGACAGCTTGGTCCTTGAGGGGGCACAGACACAAAGACAGCTTAGTCCTTGAGGGGGGACAGACACAAGGACAGCTTGGTCCTTGAGGGGGCACAGACACAAAGACAGCTTGGTCCTTAACGGGGCACAGACACAAAGACAGCTTGGTCCTTGAGGGGGCACAGACACAAAGACAGCTTGGTCCTTGAGGGGGCACAGACACAAAGACAGCTTGGTCATTGTGGGGACTCAGACAGCTAGGTCATTGAATGGGCACAGACAGCTTGGTCCTTCAGGGGGCACAGACACATACAGCTTTGTCCTTAATGGGGCACAGACAGCTTGGTCATTGAGGGGGCACGGACAGCTTGGTCCTTGAGGGGGCACAGACAGCTTGGTCTTTGAGGGGGCACAGACAGCTTGGTCTTTGAGGGGGCACAGACACATACAGCTTGGTCCTTGAGGGGGCACAGACAGCCCTGTCCTTGAGGGGGCACAGACAGTTTGGTCCTTGAGGGGGCACGGACAGCTTGGTCCTTGAGGGGGCACAGACAGCTTAGTCCTTGAGGGGGCACAGACAGCTTGGTCCTTGAGGGGGCCCAGACAGCTTGGTCCTTGAGGGGGCACAGACTGCTTGGTCCTTTAGGGGGCACAGACCCAAGGACAGCTTGGTCCTTGAGGGGGTACAGACACAAGGACAGCTTGGTCCTGAGGGGGCACAGACACAAGGACAGCTTGGTCTTTGAGGAGGCACAGACACAAAAGACAGCTTGGTCCTTGAGGGGTCACAGACACAAATGACAGCTTGGTCCTTGAGGGGTCACAGACACAAAGACAGCTTGGTCCTTGAGGGGGGCACAGACACAAAGACAGCTTGGTCCTTTAGGGGGCACAGACTAAGACAGCTTAGTCCTGGAGGGGGCACAAGCACAGACAGCTTCGTCCTTGAGGGGGCACAGACACAGACAACTTGGTCCTTGAGGGGGCACAGACACAAAAGACAGCTTGGTCCTTGAGGGGTCACAGACACAAAGACAGCTTGGTCCTTGAGGGGGGCACAGACACAAAGACAGCTTGGTCCTTTAGGGGGCACAGACTAAGACAGCTTGGTCCTGGAGGGGGCACAGACACAGACAGCTTCGTCCTTGAGGGGGCACAGACACAGACAGCTTGGTCCTTGAGGGGGCACAGACACAAAAGACAGCTTGGTCCTTTAGGGGTCACAGACACAAAGACAGCGTGGTCCTTGAGGGGGCACAGACACAAAGACAGCTTGGTCCTTGAGGGGGCACAGACATAAAGACAGTTTGGACCTTGAGGGGGCACATACACAAATATAGCTTGGTCCTTGAGGGGGCACAGACACAAAGACAGCTTGGTCCTTGAGGGGGCACAGACACAAAGACAGCTTGTTCCTTAAGGGGGCACAGACAGCTTGGTCATTGAGGGGGCACAGACACAAAGACAGCTTGGTCCTTGAGGGGGCACATACACAAAGACAGCTTGGTCCTTTAGGGGGCACAGACTAAGACAGCTTGGTCCTGGAGGGGGCACAGACACAGACAGCTTGGTCCTTGAGGGGGCAAAGACACAAAGACAGCTTGGTCCTTGAGTAGGCACAGACAAAGACAGCTTGGTCCTTGAGGGGGGCACAGACACAGACAGCTTATGGCGTGGTCCTTGAGGGGGCACAGACACAGACAGCTTATGGCGTGGTCCTTGAGGGGGCACAGACACAAAGACAGCTTATGGCGTGGTCCTTGAGGGGGCACAGACACAAAGACAGCTTATGGCGTGGTCCTTGAGGGGGCACAGACACAGACAGCTTAGTCCTTAAGGGGACACAGACAGCTTGGTCCTTGAGGGGGCACAGACACAGACAGCTTGGTCCTTGAGGGGGGCACAGACACAGACAGCTTATGGCGTGGTCCTTGAGAGGGACACAGACAGCTTATGGCGTGGTCCTTGAGGGGGCACAGACAGCTTATGGCGTGGTCCTTGAGGGGACACAGACACAAAGACAGCTTATGGCGTGGTCCTTTAGGGGGCACAGACACAACGACAGCTTGGTCCTTGAGGGGGCACAGACACAAAGACAGCTTGGTCATTGAGGGAGAAAAGACACAAAGACAGCTTGGTCATTGAGGGGACACAGACAGCTAGGTCATTGAGGGGGCACAGACAGCTTGGTCATTGAGGGGGCACAGACAGCTTGGTCATTGAGGGGGCACAGACAGCTTGGTCCTTGAGGGGGCACAGACAGCTTGGTCCTTGAGGGGGCACAGACAGCTTGGTCCTTGAGGGGGCACTGAGAGCTTGGTCCTTGAGGGGGCACAGACAGTATGGTCCTTGAGGGGGCACAGACAGCTTGGTCCTTGAGGGGGCACAGACAGCTTATGGCGGGGTCCTTGAGGGGGACACAGATAGCTTATGGCGTGGTCCTTGAGAGGGACACAGACAGCTTATGGCGTGGTCCTTGAGGGGGACACAGACAGCTTATGGCGTGGTCCTTGAGGGGGCACAGACATCTTATGGCGTGGTCCTTGAGGGGGCACAGATACAAAGACAGCTTATGGCGTGGTCCTTGAGGGGGCACAGACAGCTTGGTCATTGAGGGGACACAGACACAAAGACAGCTTGGTCCTTGAGGGGGCACAGACACAAAGACAGCTTGGTCCTTGAGGGGGCACAGACTAAGACAGCTTGGTCCTGGAGGGGGCACAGACACAGACAGCTTGGTCCTTGAGGGGGCACAGACACAAAGACAGCTTGGTCCTTGAGGGGGCACAGACAAAGACAGCTTGGTCCTTGAGGGGGGCACAGACACAGACAGCTTATGGCGTGGTCCTTGAGGGGGCACAGACACAAAGACAGCTTATGGCGTGGTCCTTGAGGGGGCACAGACACAAAGAAATCTTATGGCGTGGTCCTTGAGGGGGCACAGACACAGACAGCTTAGTCCTTGAGGGGACACAGACAGCTTGGTCCTTGAGGGGGCACAGACACAGACACCTTGGTCCTTGAGGGGGACACAGACAGCTTATGGCGTGGTCCTTGAGGGGGACACAGACAGCTTATGGCGTGGTCCTTTAGGGGGCACAGACAGCTTATGGCGTGGTCCTTGAGGGGACACAGACACAAAGACAGCTTATGGCGTGGTCCTTTAGGGGGCACAGACACAAAGACAGCTTGGTCCTTGAGGGGGCACAGACACAAAGACAGCTTGATCATTGAGGGAGGAAAGACACAAAGACAGCTTGGTCATTGAGGGGACACAGACAGCTAGGTCATTGAGGGGGCACAGACAGCTTGGTCATTGAGGGGGCACAGACAGCTTGGTCATTGAGGGGGCACAGACAGCTTGGTCCTTGAGGGGGCACAGACACATACAGCTTGGTCCTTGAGGGGGCACAGACAGCTTGGTCCTTGAGGGGGCTAATAGAGCTTGGTCCTTGAGGGGGCACAGACATTATGGTCCTTGAGGGGGCACAGACAGCTTGGTCCTTGAGGGGGCACAGACAGCTTATGGCGTGGTCCTTGAGGGGGACACAGACAGCTTATGGCGTGGTCCTTGAGAGGGACACAGACAGCTTATGGCGTGGTCCTTGAGGGGGACACAGACAGCTTATGGCGTGGTCCTTGAGGGGGCACAGACATCTTATGGCGTGGTCCTTGAGGGGGCACAGATACAAAGACAGCTTATGGCGTGGTCCTTAAGGGGGCACAGACAAAAAGACAGCTTGGTCCTTGAGGGAGCACAGATACAAAGACAGCTTGGTCCTTGAGGGGGCACAGACACAAAGACAGCTTTGTCCTTGAGGGGGCAAAGACATAAAGACATTTTGGTCCTTGAAGGGGCACAGACACAAAGATAGCTTGGTCCTTTAGGGGGCACAGACACAAAGACAGCTTGGTCCTTTAGGGGGCACAGACAGCTTGGTCATTGAGGGGACACAGACAGCTTGGTCCTTGAGGGGGCACACACACAAAGACAGCTTGGTCCTTGAGGGGGCACAGACACAGAAATCTTGGTCTTTAAGGGGGCACAGACAGCTTGGTCATTGAGGGGGCACAGACACAAAGACAGCTTGGTCCTTTAGGGTCACAGACACAAAGACAGCTTGGTCCTTGAGGTTGCACAGACTAAGACAGCTTGGTCCTGGAGGGAGCACAGACACAGACAGCTTCGTCCTTGAGGGGGCACAGACACAGACAGCTTGGTCCTTGAGGGGGCACAGACACAAAGATAGCTTGATCCTTGAGGGGGTACAGACAAAGACAGCTTGGTCCTTTAGGGGGGCACAGACACAGACAGCTTATGGCGTGGTCCTTGAGGGGGCACAGACACAGACAGCTTAGGGCGTAGTCCTTGAGGGGGCACAGACACAAAGACAGCTTTTGGCGTGGTCCTTTAGGGGGCACAGACACAAAGACAGCTTATGGCGTGGTCCTTGAGGGGGCACAGACACAGACAGCTTAGTCCTTGAGGGGACACAGACAGCTTGGTCCTTGAGGGGACACAGACAGCTTGGTCCTTGAGGGGGCACAGACACAAAGACAGCTTGGTCCTTGAGGGGGCACAGACACAAAGACAGCTTGGTCCTTAAGGGGGCACAGACACAAAGACAGCTTGGTCATTGAGGGGACACATACATCTTGGTCTTTGAGGGGACACAGACACATACAGCTTGGTCCTTGAGGGGGCACAGACAGCTTGGTCCTTGAGGGGGCACAGACAGCTTGGTCCTTGAGGGGGCACAGACAGCTTGGTCCTTTAGGGGAGCACATGCAACTTGGTCCTTGAGGGGGCACAGACAGCTTGGTCCTTGAGGAGGCACAGACACAAGGATATCTTGGTCCTTGAGGGGGCACAGACACAAAGACAGCTTGGTCCTTGAGGGGGGCACAGACACAGACAGCTTAACAGCTTGGTCCTTGAGGGGTCACAGACACAAAGACAGCTTGGTCCTTGAGGGGGGCACAGACACAAAGACAGCTTGGTCCTTTAGGGGGCACAGACTAAGACAGCTTGGTCCTGGAGGGGGCACAGACACAGACAGCTTCGTCATTGAGGGGGCACAGTCACAGACAGCTTGGTCCTTGAGGGGGCACAGACACAAAAGACAGCTTGGTCCTTGAGGGATCACAGACACAAAGACAGCTTGGTCCTTGAGGGGGCACAGACACAAAGACAGCTTGGTCCTTGAGGGAGCACAGACTCAAAGACAGCTTGGTCCTTGAGGGGGCACAGACACAAAGACAGCTTGGTCCTTGAGGGGGCACAGACACAAAGACAGCTTGGTCCTTGAGGGGGCACAGACACAAAGACAGCTTGGTCCTTTAGGGGGAACAGACACAGACAGCTTGGTCCTTGAGGGGGCACAGACACAGACAGCTTGGTCCTTGAGGGGGCACAGACACAAAGACAGCTTAGTCCTTGAGGGGGCACAGACACAAAGACAGCTTGGTCCTTGAGGGGGCACAGACACAAAGACAGCTTGGTCCTTGAGGGGGCACAGACACAAAGACAGCTTTGTCCTTGAGGGGGCACAGACACAAAAACAGCTTGGTCCTTGAGGGGGCACAGACACAAAGACAGCTTGGTCATCGAGGGGACTCAGACAGCTAGGTCATTGAGGGGGCACAGACAGCTTGGTCCTTCAGGGGGCACAGACACATACAGCTTGGTCCTTGAGGGGGCACAGACAGCTTGGTCCTTGAGGGGGCACAGACAGTTTGGTCCTTGAGGGGGCACAGACAGCTTGGTCCTTGAGGGGGCACAGACAGCTTGGTCCTTGAGGAGGCACAGACAGCTTGGTCCTTGAGGGGGCACAGACAGCTTGGTCCTTGAGAGGGCACAGACAGCTTGGTCCTTGAGGGGGCACAGACACAAGGACAGCTTGGTCCTTGAGGGGGCACAGACACAAGGACAGCTTGGTCCTGAGGGGGCACAGACACAAGGACAGCTTGGTCTTTGAGGAGGCACAGACACAAAAGACAGCTTGGTCCTTTAGGGGTCACAGACACAAAAGACAGCTTGGTCCTTTAGGGGTCACAGACACAAAGACAGCGTGGTCCTTGAGGGGGCACAGACACAAAGACAGCTTGGTCCTTGAGGGGGCACAGACATAAAGACAGTTTGGACCTTGAGGGGGCACATACACAAATATAGCTTGGTCCTTGAGGGGGCACAGACACAAAGACAGCTTGGTCCTTGAGGGGGCACAGACACAAAGACAGCTTGTTCCTTAAGGGGGCACAGACAGCTTGGTCATTGAGGGGGCACAGACACAAAGACAGCTTGGTCCTTGAGGGGGCACATACACAAAGACAGCTTGGTCCTTTAGGGGGCACAGACTAAGACAGCTTGGTCCTGGAGGGGGCACAGACACAGACAGCTTGGTCCTTGAGGGGGCAAAGACACAAAGACAGCTTGGTCCTTGAGTAGGCACAGACAAAGACAGCTTGGTCCTTGAGGGGGGCACAGACACAGACAGCTTATGGCGTGGTCCTTGAGGGGGCACAGACACAGACAGCTTATGGCGTGGTCCTTGAGGGGGCACAGACACAAAGACAGCTTATGGCGTGGTCCTTGAGGGGGCACAGACACAAAGACAGCTTATGGCGTGGTCCTTGAGGGGGCACAGACACAGACAGCTTAGTCCTTAAGGGGACACAGACAGCTTGGTCCTTGAGGGGGCACAGACACAGACAGCTTGGTCCTTGAGGGGGGCACAGACACAGACAGCTTATGGCGTGGTCCTTGAGAGGGACACAGACAGCTTATGGCGTGGTCCTTGAGGGGGCACAGACAGCTTATGGCGTGGTCCTTGAGGGGACACAGACACAAAGACAGCTTATGGCGTGGTCCTTTAGGGGGCACAGACACAACGACAGCTTGGTCCTTGAGGGGGCACAGACACAAAGACAGCTTGGTCATTGAGGGAGAAAAGACACAAAGACAGCTTGGTCATTGAGGGGACACAGACAGCTAGGTCATTGAGGGGGCACAGACAGCTTGGTCATTGAGGGGGCACAGACAGCTTGGTCATTGAGGGGGCACAGACAGCTTGGTCCTTGAGGGGGCACAGACAGCTTGGTCCTTGAGGGGGCACAGACAGCTTGGTCCTTGAGGGGGCACTGAGAGCTTGGTCCTTGAGGGGGCACAGACAGTATGGTCCTTGAGGGGGCACAGACAGCTTGGTCCTTGAGGGGGCACAGACAGCTTATGGCGGGGTCCTTGAGGGGGACACAGATAGCTTATGGCGTGGTCCTTGAGAGGGACACAGACAGCTTATGGCGTGGTCCTTGAGGGGGACACAGACAGCTTATGGCGTGGTCCTTGAGGGGGCACAGACATCTTATGGCGTGGTCCTTGAGGGGGCACAGATACAAAGACAGCTTATGGCGTGGTCCTTGAGGGGGCACAGACAGCTTGGTCATTGAGGGGACACAGACACAAAGACAGCTTGGTCCTTGAGGGGGCACAGACACAAAGACAGCTTGGTCCTTGAGGGGGCACAGACTAAGACAGCTTGGTCCTGGAGGGGGCACAGACACAGACAGCTTGGTCCTTGAGGGGGCACAGACACAAAGACAGCTTGGTCCTTGAGGGGGCACAGACAAAGACAGCTTGGTCCTTGAGGGGGGCACAGACACAGACAGCTTATGGCGTGGTCCTTGAGGGGGCACAGACACAAAGACAGCTTATGGCGTGGTCCTTGAGGGGGCACAGACACAAAGAAATCTTATGGCGTGGTCCTTGAGGGGGCACAGACACAGACAGCTTAGTCCTTGAGGGGACACAGACAGCTTGGTCCTTGAGGGGGCACAGACACAGACACCTTGGTCCTTGAGGGGGACACAGACAGCTTATGGCGTGGTCCTTGAGGGGGACACAGACAGCTTATGGCGTGGTCCTTTAGGGGGCACAGACAGCTTATGGCGTGGTCCTTGAGGGGACACAGACACAAAGACAGCTTATGGCGTGGTCCTTTAGGGGGCACAGACACAAAGACAGCTTGGTCCTTGAGGGGGCACAGACACAAAGACAGCTTGATCATTGAGGGAGGAAAGACACAAAGACAGCTTGGTCATTGAGGGGACACAGACAGCTAGGTCATTGAGGGGGCACAGACAGCTTGGTCATTGAGGGGGCACAGACAGCTTGGTCATTGAGGGGGCACAGACAGCTTGGTCCTTGAGGGGGCACAGACACATACAGCTTGGTCCTTGAGGGGGCACAGACAGCTTGGTCCTTGAGGGGGCTAATAGAGCTTGGTCCTTGAGGGGGCACAGACATTATGGTCCTTGAGGGGGCACAGACAGCTTGGTCCTTGAGGGGGCACAGACAGCTTATGGCGTGGTCCTTGAGGGGGACACAGACAGCTTATGGCGTGGTCCTTGAGAGGGACACAGACAGCTTATGGCGTGGTCCTTGAGGGGGACACAGACAGCTTATGGCGTGGTCCTTGAGGGGGCACAGACATCTTATGGCGTGGTCCTTGAGGGGGCACAGATACAAAGACAGCTTATGGCGTGGTCCTTAAGGGGGCACAGACAAAAAGACAGCTTGGTCCTTGAGGGAGCACAGATACAAAGACAGCTTGGTCCTTGAGGGGGCACAGACACAAAGACAGCTTTGTCCTTGAGGGGGCAAAGACATAAAGACATTTTGGTCCTTGAAGGGGCACAGACACAAAGATAGCTTGGTCCTTTAGGGGGCACAGACACAAAGACAGCTTGGTCCTTTAGGGGGCACAGACAGCTTGGTCATTGAGGGGACACAGACAGCTTGGTCCTTGAGGGGGCACACACACAAAGACAGCTTGGTCCTTGAGGGGGCACAGACACAGAAATCTTGGTCTTTAAGGGGGCACAGACAGCTTGGTCATTGAGGGGGCACAGACACAAAGACAGCTTGGTCCTTTAGGGTCACAGACACAAAGACAGCTTGGTCCTTGAGGTTGCACAGACTAAGACAGCTTGGTCCTGGAGGGAGCACAGACACAGACAGCTTCGTCCTTGAGGGGGCACAGACACAGACAGCTTGGTCCTTGAGGGGGCACAGACACAAAGATAGCTTGATCCTTGAGGGGGTACAGACAAAGACAGCTTGGTCCTTTAGGGGGGCACAGACACAGACAGCTTATGGCGTGGTCCTTGAGGGGGCACAGACACAGACAGCTTAGGGCGTAGTCCTTGAGGGGGCACAGACACAAAGACAGCTTTTGGCGTGGTCCTTTAGGGGGCACAGACACAAAGACAGCTTATGGCGTGGTCCTTGAGGGGGCACAGACACAGACAGCTTAGTCCTTGAGGGGACACAGACAGCTTGGTCCTTGAGGGGACACAGACAGCTTGGTCCTTGAGGGGGCACAGACACAAAGACAGCTTGGTCCTTGAGGGGGCACAGACACAAAGACAGCTTGGTCCTTAAGGGGGCACAGACACAAAGACAGCTTGGTCATTGAGGGGACACATACATCTTGGTCTTTGAGGGGACACAGACACATACAGCTTGGTCCTTGAGGGGGCACAGACAGCTTGGTCCTTGAGGGGGCACAGACAGCTTGGTCCTTGAGGGGGCACAGACAGCTTGGTCCTTTAGGGGAGCACATGCAACTTGGTCCTTGAGGGGGCACAGACAGCTTGGTCCTTGAGGAGGCACAGACACAAGGATATCTTGGTCCTTGAGGGGGCACAGACACAAAGACAGCTTGGTCCTTGAGGGGGGCACAGACACAGACAGCTTAACAGCTTGGTCCTTGAGGGGTCACAGACACAAAGACAGCTTGGTCCTTGAGGGGGGCACAGACACAAAGACAGCTTGGTCCTTTAGGGGGCACAGACTAAGACAGCTTGGTCCTGGAGGGGGCACAGACACAGACAGCTTCGTCATTGAGGGGGCACAGTCACAGACAGCTTGGTCCTTGAGGGGGCACAGACACAAAAGACAGCTTGGTCCTTGAGGGATCACAGACACAAAGACAGCTTGGTCCTTGAGGGGGCACAGACACAAAGACAGCTTGGTCCTTGAGGGAGCACAGACTCAAAGACAGCTTGGTCCTTGAGGGGGCACAGACACAAAGACAGCTTGGTCCTTGAGGGGGCACAGACACAAAGACAGCTTGGTCCTTGAGGGGGCACAGACACAAAGACAGCTTGGTCCTTTAGGGGGAACAGACACAGACAGCTTGGTCCTTGAGGGGGCACAGACACAGACAGCTTGGTCCTTGAGGGGGCACAGACACAAAGACAGCTTAGTCCTTGAGGGGGCACAGACACAAAGACAGCTTGGTCCTTGAGGGGGCACAGACACAAAGACAGCTTGGTCCTTGAGGGGGCACAGACACAAAGACAGCTTTGTCCTTGAGGGGGCACAGACACAAAAACAGCTTGGTCCTTGAGGGGGCACAGACACAAAGACAGCTTGGTCATCGAGGGGACTCAGACAGCTAGGTCATTGAGGGGGCACAGACAGCTTGGTCCTTCAGGGGGCACAGACACATACAGCTTGGTCCTTGAGGGGGCACAGACAGCTTGGTCCTTGAGGGGGCACAGACAGTTTGGTCCTTGAGGGGGCACAGACAGCTTGGTCCTTGAGGGGGCACAGACAGCTTGGTCCTTGAGGAGGCACAGACAGCTTGGTCCTTGAGGGGGCACAGACAGCTTGGTCCTTGAGAGGGCACAGACAGCTTGGTCCTTGAGGGGGCACAGACACAAGGACAGCTTGGTCCTTGAGGGGGCACAGACACAAGGACAGCTTGGTCCTGAGGGGGCACAGACACAAGGACAGCTTGGTCTTTGAGGAGGCACAGACACAAAAGACAGCTTGGTCCTTTAGGGGTCACAGACACAAAAGACAGCTTGGTCCTTGAGGGGGGCACAGACACAAAGACAGCTTGGTCCTTTAGGCGGCACAGACTAAGACAGCTTGGTCCTGGAGGGGGCACAGACACAGACAGCTTCGTCCTTGAGGGGGCACAGACACAGACAGCTTGGTCCTTGAGGGGGCACAGACACAAAAGACAGCTTGGTCCTTGAGGGGTCACAGACACAAAGACAGCTTGGTCCTTAAGGGGGCACAGACACAAAGACAGCTTGGTCCTTGAGGGGGCACAGACATAAAGACAGTTTGTCCTTGAGGGGGCACATACACAAAGACAGCTTGGTCCTTGAGGGGGCACAGACAGCTTGGTCATTGAGGGGGCACAGACACAAAGAAAGCTTGGTCCTTAAGGGGGCACAGACAGCTTGGTCATTGAGGGGGCACAGACTAAAAGACAGCTTGGTCCTTGAGGGGGCACAGACACAAAGACAGCTTGGTCCTTGAGGGGGCACAGACTAAGACAGCTTGGTCCTGGAGGGGGCACAGACACAGACATCTTGGTCCTTGAGGGGGCACAGACACAAAGACAGCTTGGTCCTTGAAGGGGCACAGACAAAGACAGCTTGGTCCTTGAGGGGGGCACAGACACAGACAGCTTATGGCGTGGTCCTTAAGGGGGCACAGACACAGACAGCTTATGGCGTGGTCCTTGAGGGGGCACAGACACAAAGACAGCTTATGGCGTGGTCCTTGAGGGGGCACAGACACAAAGACAGCTTATGGCGTGGTCCTTGAGGGGGCACAGACACAGACAGCTTGGTCCTTGAGGGGGGCACAGACACAGACAGCTTATGGCGTGGTCCTTGAGGGGGACACAGACAGCTTATGGCGTGGTCCTTGAGGGGACACAGACACAAAGACAGCTTATGGCGTGGTCCTTTAGGGGGCACATACACAAAGACAGCTTGGTCCTTGAGGGGGCACAGACACAAAGACAGCTTGGTCATTGAGGGGGGAAAGACACAAAGACAGCTTGGTCATTGAGGGGACACAGACAGCTAGGTCATTGAGGGGGCACAGACAGCTTGGTCATTGAGGCGGCACAGACAGCTTGGTCATTGAGGGGGCACAGACAGCTTTGTCCTTGAGGGGGCACAGACACATACAGCTTGGTCCTTGAGGGGGCACAGACAGCTTGATCCTTAAGGGGGCACAGAGAGCTTGGTCCTTGAGGGGGCACAGACAGTATGGTCCTTGAGGGGGCACAGACAGCTTGGTCCTTGAGGGGGCACAGACAGCTTATGGCGTGGTCCTTGAGGGGGACACAGACAGCTTATGGCGTGGTCCTTGAGAGGGACACAGACAGCTTATGGCGTGGTCCTTGAAGGGGACACAGACAGCTTATGGCGTGGTCCTTGAGGGGGCACAGACATCTTATGGCGTGGTCCTTGAGGGGGCACAGATACAAAGACAGCTTATGGCGGGGACCTTGAGGGGGCACAGACACAAAGACAGCTTGGTCCTTGAAGGGGCACAGATACAAAGACAGCTTGGTCCTTGAGGGGGCACAGACACAAAGACAGCTTGGTCCTTGAGGGGGCACAGACATAAAGACAGTTTGGTCCTTGAGGGGGCACAGACACAAAGATAGCTTGGTCCTTGAGGGGGAACAGACAGCTTGGTCATTGAGGGGACACAGACAGCTTGGTCCTTGAGGGGGCACAGACACAAAGACAGCTTGGTCCTTGAGGGGGCACAGACACAGACAGCTTGGTCCTTTAGGGGGCACAGACAGCTTGGTCATTGAGGGGGCACAGACAGCTTGGTCATTGAGGGGGCACAGACAGCTTGGTCATACAGGGGGCACAGACAGCTTGGTCCTTTAATGGGCACAGACACATAAAGCTTGGTCCTTGAGGGGGCACAGACAGCTTGGTCCTTGAGGAGGCACAGAGAGCTTGGTCCTTGAGGGGGCACAGACAATATGGTCCTTGAGGGGGCACAGACAGCGTGGTCCTTGAGGGGGCACAGACAGCTTATGGCGTGGTCCTTGAGGGGGACACAGACAGCTTATGGCGTGGTCCTTGAGGGGGACACAGACAGCTTATGGCGTGGTCCTTGAGGGGGCACAGACATCTTATGGCGTGGTCCTTGAGGGGGCACAGATACAAAGACAGCTTATGGCGTGGTCCTTGAGGGGGCACAGACACAAAGACAGCTTGGTCCTTGAGGGGGCACAGATACAAAGCCAGCTTGGTCCTTGAGGGGGCACAGACACAAAGACAGCTTGGTCCTTGAGGGGGCACAGACATAAAGACAGTTTGGTCCTTGAGGGGGCACAGACACAAAGATAGCTTGGTCCTTGAGGGGGCACAGACACAAAGACAGCTTGGTCCTTGAGGGGGCACAGACAGCTTGGTCATTGAGGGGACACAGACAGCTTGGTCCTTGAGGGGGCACAGACACAAAGACAGCTTGGTCCTTCAGGGGGCACAGACACAGACAGCTTGGTCCTTGAGGGGGCACAGACAGCTTGGTCCTTGAGGGGGCACAGAAACAACGACAGCTTGGTCCTTTAGGGGGCACAGACAGCTTGTTCCTTGAGGGGGCACAGACAGCTTGGTCCTTGAGGGGGCACAGACTCTTGGTCCTTTAGGGGGCACAGGCAGCTTGGTCCTTGAGGGGGCACAGACAGCTTGGTCCTTGAGGAGGCACAGACACAAAGACAGCTTGGTCCTTGAGGGGGGCACAGACACAAAGACAGCTTGGTCCTTTAGGGGGCACAGACTAAGACAGCTTGGTCCTGGAGGGGGCACAGACACAGACAGCTTCGTCCTTGAGGGGGCACAGACACAGACAGCTTGGTCCTTGAGGGGGCACAGACACAAAAGACAGCTTGGTCCTAGAGGGGGCACAGACACAAAGACAGCTTGGTCCTTGAGGGGGCACAGACATAAAGACAGTTTGGTCCTTGAGGGGGCACATACACAAAGACAGCTTGGTCCTTGAGGGGGCACAGACAGCTTGGTCATTGAGGGGGCACAGACACAAAGACAGCTTGGTCCTTAAGGGGGCACAGACAGCTTGGTCATTGACGGGGCACAGACTCAAAGACAGCTTGGTCCTTTAGGGGGCACAGACTAAGACAGCTTGGTCCTGGAGGGGGCACAGACACAGACAGCTTGGTCCTTGAGGGGGCACAGACACAAAGACAGCTTGGTCCTTGAGGGGGTACAGACAAAGACAGGATGGTCCTTGAGGGGGGCACAGACACAGACAGCTTATGGCATGGTCATAGAGGGGGCACAGACACAGACAGCTTATGGCGTGGTCCTTGAGGGGGCACAGACACAAAGACAGCTTATGGCGTGGTCCTTGAGGGGGCACAGACACAAAGACAGCTTATGGCGTGGTCCTTGAGGGGGCACAGACACAGACAGCTTAGTCCTTTAGGGGACACAGACAGCTTGGTCCTTGAGGGGGCACAGACACAGACAGCTTGGTCCTTGAGGGGGGCACAGACACAGACAGCTTATGGCGTGGTCCTTGAGGGGGACACAGACAGCTTATGGCGTGGTCGTTGAGGGGGCACAGACAGCTTATGGCGTGGTCCTTGAGGGGACACAGACACAAAGACAGCTTATGGCGTGGTCCTTTAGGGGGCACAGACACAAAGACAGCTTGGTCCTTTAGGGGGCACAGACACAAAGACAGCTTGGTCATTGAGGGGGCACAGACACAAAGACAGCTTGGTCATTGAGGGGACACAGACAGCTAGGTCATTGAGGGGGCACAGACAGCTTGGTCATTGAGGGGGCACAGACAGCTTTGTCATTGAGGGGGCACAGACAGCTTTGTCCTTTAGGGGGCACAGACACATACAGCTTGGTCCTTGAGGGGGCACAGACAGCTTGGTCCTTGAGGGGGCACAGAGAGCTTGGTCCTTGAGGGGGCACAGACAATATGGTCCTTGAGGGGGCACAGACAGCTTGGTCCTTGAGGGGTCACAGACAGCTTATGGCGTGGTCCTTGAGGGGGACACAGACAGCTTATGGCGTGGTCCTTGAGGGGGACACAGACAGCTTATGGCGTGGTCCTTGAGGGGGCACAGACATCTTATGGCGTGGTCCTTGAGGGGGCACAGATACAAAGACAGCTTATGGCGTGGTCCTTGAGGGGGCACAGACACAAAGACAGCTTGGTCCTTGAGGGGGCACAGATACAAAGCCAGCTTGGTCCTTGAGGGGGCACAGACACAAAGACAGCTTGGTCCTTGAGGGGGCACAGACATAAAGACAGTTTGGTCCTTGAGGGGGCACAGACACAAAGATAGCTTGGTCCTTGAGGGGGCACAGACACAAAGACAGCTTGGTCCTTGAGGGGGCACAGACAGCTTGGTCATTGAGGGGACACAGACAGCTTGGTCCTTGAGGGGGCACAGACACAAAGACAGCTTGGTCCTTCAGGGGGCACAGACACAGACAGCTTGGTCCTTGAGGGGGCACAGACAGCTTGGTCATTGAGGGGGCACAGACACAAAGACAGCTTGGTCCTTGAGGGGGCACAGACACAAAGACAGCTTGGTCCTTGAGGGGACACAGACTAAGACAGCTTGGTCCTGGAGGGGGCACAGACACAGACAGTTTTGTCCTTGAGGGGGCACAGACACAGACAGCTTGGTCCTTGAGGGGGCACAGACACAAAAGACAGCTTGGTCCTTTAGGGGGCACAGACAAAGACAGCTTGGTCCTTGAGGGGGGCACAGACACAGACAGTTTATGGCGTGGTCCTTGAGGGGGCACAGACACAGACAGCTTATGGCGTGGTCCTTGAGGGGGCACAGACACAAAGACAGCTTATGGCGTGGTCCTTTAGGGGGCACAGACACAAAGACAGCTTATGGCGTGGTCTTTGAGGGGGCACAGACAGCTTGGTCCTTGAGGGGACACAGACAGCTTGGTCCTTGAGGGGGCACAGACACAAAGACAGCTTGGTCCTTGAGGGGGCACAGACACAAAGACAGCTTGGTCCTTAAGGGGGCACAGACAGCTTGGTCATTGACGGGGCACAGACTCAAAGACAGCTTGGTCCTTGAGGGGGCACAGACACAAAGACAGCTTGGTCCTTTAGGGGGCACAGACTAAGACAGCTTGGTCCTGGAGGGGGCACAGACACAGACAGCTTGGTCCTTGAGGGGGCACAGACACAAAGACAGCTTGGTCCTTGAGGGGGTACAGACAAAGACAGCTTGGTCCTTGAGGGGGGCACAGACACAGACAGCTTATGGCATGGTCATAGAGGGGGCACAGACACAGACAGCTTATGGCGTGGTCCTTGAGGGGGCACAGACACAAAGACAGCTTATGGCGTGGTCCTTGAGGGGGCACAGACACAAAGACAGCTTATGGCGTGGTCCTTGAGGGGGCACAGACACAGACAGCTTAGTCCTTTAGGGGACACAGACAGCTTGGTCCTTGAGGGGGCACAGACACAGACAGCTTGGTCCTTGAGGGGGGCACAGACACAGACAGCTTATGGCGTGGTCCTTGAGGGGGACACAGACAGCTTATGGCGTGGTCGTTGAGGGGGCACAGACAGCTTATGGCGTGGTCCTTGAGATACACAGACACAAAGACAGCTTATGGCGTGGTCCTTTAGGGGGCACAGACACAAAGACAGCTTGGTCCTTTAGGGGGCACAGACACAAAGACAGCTTGGTCATTGAGGGGGGACAGACACAAAGACAGCTTGGTCATTGAGGGGACACAGACAGCTAGGTCATTGAGGGGGCACAGACAGCTTGGTCATTGAGGGGGCACAGACAGCTTTGTCATTGAGGGGGCACAGACAGCTTTGTCCTTTAGGGGGCACAGACACATACAGCTTGGTCCTTGAGGGGGCACAGACAGCTTGGTCCTTGAGGGGGCACAGAGAGCTTGGTCCTTGAGGGGGCACAGACAATATGGTCCTTGAGGGGGCACAGACAGCGTGGTCCTTGAGGGGGCACAGACAGCTTATGGCGTGGTCCTTGAGAGGGACACAGACAGCTTATGGCGTGGTCCTTGAGGGGGACACAGACAGCTTATGGCGTGGTCCTTGAGGGGGCACAGACATCTTATGGCGTGGTCCTTGAGGGGGCACAGATACAAAGACAGCTTATGGCGTGGTCCTTGAGGGGGCACAGACACAAAGACAGCTTGGTCCTTGAGGGGGCACAGATACAAAGCCAGCTTGGTCCTTGAGGGGGCACAGACACAAAGACAGCTTGGTCCTTGAGGGGGCACAGACATAAAGACAGTTTGGTCCTTGAGGGGGCACAGACACAAAGATAGCTTGGTCCTTGAGGGGGCACAGACACAAAGACAGCTTGGTCCTTGAGGGGGCACAGACAGCTTGGTCATTGAGGGGACACAGACAGCTTGGTCCTTGAGGGGGCACAGACACAAAGACAGCTTGGTCCTTCAGGGGGCACAGACACAGACAGCTTGGTCCTTGAGGGGGCACAGACAGCTTGGTCATTGAGGGGGCACAGACACAAAGACAGCTTGGTCCTTGAGGGGGCACAGACACAAAGACAGCTTGGTCCTTGAGGGGACACAGACTAAGACAGCTTGGTCCTGGAGGGGGCACAGACACAGACAGCTTCGTCCTTGAGGGGGCACAGACACAGACAGCTTGGTCCTTGAGGGGGCACAGACACAAAAGACAGCTTGGTCCTTTAGGGGGCACAGACAAAGACAGCTTGGTCCTTGAGGGGGGCACAGACACAGACAGTTTATGGCGTGGTCCTTGAGGGGGCACAGACACAGACAGCTTATGGCGTGGTCCTTGAGGGGGCACAGACACAAAGACAGCTTATGGCGTGGTCCTTTAGGGGGCACAGACACAAAGACAGCTTATGGCGTGGTCTTTGAGGGGGCACAGACAGCTTGGTCCTTGAGGGGACACAGACAGCTTGGTCCTTGAGGGGGCACAGACACAAAGACAGCTTGGTCCTTGAGGGGGCACAGACACAAAGACAGCTTGGTCCTTAAGGGGGCACAGACAGCTTGGTCATTGACGGGGCACAGACTCAAAGACAGCTTGGTCCTTGAGGGGGCACAGACACAAAGACAGCTTGGTCCTTTAGGGGGCACAGACTAAGACAGCTTGGTCCTGGAGGGGGCACAGACACAGACAGCTTGGTCCTTGAGGGGGCACAGACACAAAGACAGCTTGGTCCTTGAGGGGGTACAGACAAAGACAGCTTGGTCCTTGAGGGGGGCACAGACACAGACAGCTTATGGCATGGTCATAGAGGGGGCACAGACACAGACAGCTTATGGCGTGGTCCTTGAGGGGGCACAGACACAAAGACAGCTTATGGCGTGGTCCTTGAGGGGGCACAGACACAAAGACAGCTTATGGCGTGGTCCTTGAGGGGGCACAGACACAGACAGCTTAGTCCTTTAGGGGACACAGACAGCTTGGTCCTTGAGGGGGCACAGACACAGACAGCTTGGTCCTTGAGGGGGGCACAGACACAGACAGCTTATGGCGTGGTCCTTGAGGGGGACACAGACAGCTTATGGCGTGGTCGTTGAGGGGGCACAGACAGCTTATGGCGTGGTCCTTGAGATACACAGACACAAAGACAGCTTATGGCGTGGTCCTTTAGGGGGCACAGACACAAAGACAGCTTGGTCCTTTAGGGGGCACAGACACAAAGACAGCTTGGTCATTGAGGGGGGACAGACACAAAGACAGCTTGGTCATTGAGGGGACACAGACAGCTAGGTCATTGAGGGGGCACAGACAGCTTGGTCATTGAGGGGGCACAGACAGCTTTGTCATTGAGGGGGCACAGACAGCTTTGTCCTTTAGGGGGCACAGACACATACAGCTTGGTCCTTGAGGGGGCACAGACAGCTTGGTCCTTGAGGGGGCACAGAGAGCTTGGTCCTTGAGGGGGCACAGACAATATGGTCCTTGAGGGGGCACAGACAGCGTGGTCCTTGAGGGGGCACAGACAGCTTATGGCGTGGTCCTTGAGAGGGACACAGACAGCTTATGGCGTGGTCCTTGAGGGGGACACAGACAGCTTATGGCGTGGTCCTTGAGGGGGCACAGACATCTTATGGCGTGGTCCTTGAGGGGGCACAGATACAAAGACAGCTTATGGCGTGGTCCTTGAGGGGGCACAGACACAAAGACAGCTTGGTCCTTGAGGGGGCACAGATACAAAGCCAGCTTGGTCCTTGAGGGGGCACAGACACAAAGACAGCTTGGTCCTTGAGGGGGCACAGACATAAAGACAGTTTGGTCCTTGAGGGGGCACAGACACAAAGATAGCTTGGTCCTTGAGGGGGCACAGACACAAAGACAGCTTGGTCCTTGAGGGGGCACAGACAGCTTGGTCATTGAGGGGACACAGACAGCTTGGTCCTTGAGGGGGCACAGACACAAAGACAGCTTGGTCCTTCAGGGGGCACAGACACAGACAGCTTGGTCCTTGAGGGGGCACAGACAGCTTGGTCATTGAGGGGGCACAGACACAAAGACAGCTTGGTCCTTGAGGGGGCACAGACACAAAGACAGCTTGGTCCTTGAGGGGACACAGACTAAGACAGCTTGGTCCTGGAGGGGGCACAGACACAGACAGCTTCGTCCTTGAGGGGGCACAGACACAGACAGCTTGGTCCTTGAGGGGGCACAGACACAAAAGACAGCTTGGTCCTTTAGGGGGCACAGACAAAGACAGCTTGGTCCTTGAGGGGGGCACAGACACAGACAGTTTATGGCGTGGTCCTTGAGGGGGCACAGACACAGACAGCTTATGGCGTGGTCCTTGAGGGGGCACAGACACAAAGACAGCTTATGGCGTGGTCCTTTAGGGGGCACAGACACAAAGACAGCTTATGGCGTGGTCTTTGAGGGGGCACAGACAGCTTGGTCCTTGAGGGGACACAGACAGCTTGGTCCTTGAGGGGGCACAGACACAAAGACAGCTTGGTCCTTGAGGGGGCACAGACACAAAGACAGCTTGGTCCTTAAGGGGGCACAGACACAAAGACAGCTTGGTCATTGAGGGGACACATACAGCTTGGTCTTTGAGGGGGCACAGACACATACAGCTTGGTCCTTGAGGGGGCACAGACAGCTTGGTCCTTGAGGGGGCACAGACAGCTTGGTCCTTAAGGGGGCACAGACAGCTTGTTCCTTTAGGGGGCACAGGCAGCTTAGTCCTTGAGGGGGCACAGACAGCTTGGTCCTTGAGGACGCACAGACACAAGGACAGCTTGGTCCTTGAGGGGGCACAGAAACAACGACAGCTTGGTCCTTTAGGGGGCACAGACAGCGTGTTCCTTGAGGGGGCACAGACTCTTGGTCCTTTAGGGGGCACAGGCAGCTTGGTCCTTGAGGGGGCACAGACAGCTTGGTCCTTGAGGAGGCACAGACACAAAGACAGCTTGGTCCTTGAGGGGGGCACAGACACAAAGATTGCTTGGTCCTTTAGGGGGCACAGACTAAGACAGCTTGGTCCTTGAGGGGGCACAGACACAGACAGCTTCGTCCTTGAGGGGGCACAGACACAGACAGCTTGGTCCTTGAGGGGGCACAGACACAAAAGACAGCTTGGTCCTTGAGGGGTCACAGACACAAAGACAGCTTGGTCCTAGAGGGGGCACAGACACAAAGACAGCTTGGTCCTTGAGGGGGCACAGACATAAAGACAGTTTGGTCCTTGAGGGGGCACATACACAAAGACAGCTTGGTCCTTGAGGGGGCACAGACAGCTTGGTCATTGAGGGGGCACAGACACAAAGACAGCTTGGTCCTTAAGGGGGCACAGACAGCTTGGTCATTGACGGGGCACAGACTCAAAGACAGCTTGGTCCTTGAGGGGGCACAGACACAAAGACAGCTTGGTCCTTTAGGGGGCACAGACTAAGACAGCTTGGTCCTGGAGGGGGCACAGACACAGACAGCTTGGTCCTTGAGGGGGCACAGACACAAAGACAGCTTGGTCCTTGAGGGGGTACAGACAAAGACAGCTTGGTCCTTGAGGGGGGCACAGACACAGACAGCTTATGGCGTGGTCCTTGAGGGGGCACAGACACAGACAGCTTATGGCGTGGTCCTTGAGGGGGCACAGACACAAAGACAGCTTATGGCGTGGTCCTTGAGGGGGCACAGACACAAAGACAGCTTATGGCGTGGTCCTTGAGGGGGCACAGACACAGACAGCTTAGTCCTTTAGGGGACACAGACAGCTTGGTCCTTGAGGGGGCACAGACACAGACAGCTTGGTCCTTGAGGGGGGCACAGACACAAACAGCTTATGGCGTGGTCCTTGAGGGGGACACAGACAGCTTATGGCGTGGTCGTTGAGGGGGCACAGACAGCTTATGGCGTGGTCCTTGAGGGGACACAGACACAAAGACAGCTTATGGCGTGGTCCTTTAGGGGGCACAGAAACAAAGACAGCTTGGTCCTTGAGGGGGCACAGACACAAAGACAGCTTGGTCATTGAGGGGGCACAGACACAAAGACAGCTTGGTCATTGAGGGGACACAGACAGCTAGGTCATTGAGGGGGCACAGACAGCTTTGTCATTGAGGGGGCACAGACAGCTTTGTCCTTTAGGGGGCACAGACACATACAGCTTGGTCCTTGAGGGGGCACAGACAGCTTGGTCCTTGAGGGGGCACAGAGAGCTTGGTCCTTGAGGGGGCACAGACAGTATGGTCCTTGAGGGGGCACAGACAGCTTGGTCCTTGAGGGGGCACAGACACCTTATGGCGTGGTCTTTGAGGGGGACACAGACAGCTTATGGCGTGGTCCTTGAGAGGGACACAGACAGCTTATGGCGTGGTCCTTGAGGGGGACACAGACAGCTTATGGCGTGGTCCTTTAGGGGGCACAGACATCTTATGGCGTGGTCCTTGAGGGGGCACAGATACAAAGACAGCTTATGGCGTGGTCCTTGAGGTTGCACAGACACAAAGACAGCTTGGTCCTTTAGGGGGCACAGATACAAAGTCAGCTTGGTCCTTGAGGGGGCACAGACACAAAGACAGCTTGGTCCTTGAGGGGGCACAGACATAAAGACAGTTTGGTCCTTGAGGGGGCACAGACACAAAGATAGCTTGGTCCTTGAGGGGGCACAGACACAAAGACAGCTTGGTCCTACAGGGGGCACAGACACAGACAGCTTGGTCCTTGAGGGGGCACAGACAGCTTGGTCATTGAGGGGGCACAGACACAAAGACAGCTTGGTCCTTGAGGGGGCACAGACACAAAGACAGCTTGGTCCTTGAGGGGACACAGACTAAGACAGCTTGGTCCTGGAGGGGGCACAGACACAGACAGCTTCGTCCTTGAGGGGGCACAGACACAGACAGCTTGGTCCTTGAGGGGGCACAGACACAAAAGACAGCTTGGTCCTTTAGGGGGCACAGACAAAGACAGCTTGGTCCTTGAGGGAGGCACAGACACAGACAGCTTATGGCGTGGTCCTTGAGGGGGCACAGACACAGACAGCTTATGGCGTGGTCCTTGAGGGGGCACAGACACAAAGACATCTTATGGCGTGGTCCTTTAGGGGGCACAGACACAAAGACAGCTTATGGCGTGGTCTTTGAGGGGGCACAGACAGCTTGGTCCTTGAGGGGACACAGACAGCTTGGTCCTTGAGGGGGCACAGCCACAAAGACAGCTTGGTCCTTGAGGGGGCACAGACACAAAGACAGCTTGGTCCTTAAGGGGGCACAGACACAAAGACAGCTTGGTCATTGAGGGGACACATACAGCTTGGTCTTTGAGGGGGCACAGACACATACAGCTTGGTCCTTGAGGGGGCACAGACAGCTTGGTCCTTGAGGGGGCACAGACAGCTTGGTCCTTAAGGGGGCACAGACAGCTTGGTCCTTTAGGGGGCACAGGCAGCTTAGTCCTTGAGGGGGCACAGACAGCTTGGTCCTTGAGGACGCACAGACACAAGGACAGCTTGGTCCTTGAGGGGGCACAGAAACAACGACAGCTTGGTCCTTTAGGGGGCACAGACAGCTTGTTCCTTGAGGGGGCACAGACTCTTGGTCCTTTAGGGGGCACAGGCAGCTTGGTCTTTGAGGGGGCACAGACAGCTTGGTCCTTGAGGAGGCACAGACACAAAGACAGCTTGGTCCTTGAGGGGGGCACAGACACAAAGATTGCTTGGTCCTTTAGGGGGCACAGACTAAGACAGCTTGGTCCTGGAGGGGGCACAGACACAGACAGCTTCGTCCTTGAGGGGGCACAGACACAGACAGCTTGGTCCTTGAGGGGGCACAGACACAAAAGACAGCTTGGTCCTTGAGGGGTCACAGACACAAAGACAGCTTGGTCCTAGAGGGGGCACAGACACAAAGACAGCTTGGTCCTTGAGGGGGCACAGACATAAAGACAGTTTGGTCCTTGAGGGGGCACATACACAAAGACAGCTTGGTCCTTGAGGGGGCACAGACAGCTTGGTCATTGAGGGGGCACAGACACAAAGACAGCTTGGTCCTTAAGGGGGCACAGACAGCTTGGTCATTGACGGGGCACAGACTCAAAGACAGCTTGGTCCTTGAGGGGGCACAGACACAAAGACAGCTTGGTCCTTTAGGGGGCACAGACTAAGACAGCTTGGTCCTGGAGGGGGCACAGACACAGACAGCTTGGTCCTTGAGGGGGCACAGACACAAAGACAGCTTGGTCCTTGAGGGGGTACAGACAAAGACAGCTTGGTCCTTGAGGGGGGCACAGACACAGACAGCTTATGGCGTGGTCCTTGAGGGGGCACAGACACAGACAGCTTATGGCGTGGTCCTTGAGGGGGCACAGACACAAAGACAGCTTATGGCGTGGTCCTTGAGGGGGCACAGACACAAAGACAGCTTATGGCGTGGTCCTTGAGGGGGCACAGACACAGACAGCTTAGTCCTTTAGGGGACACAGACAGCTTGGTCCTTGAGGGGGCACAGACACAGACAGCTTGGTCCTTGAGGGGGGCACAGACACAGACAGCTTATGGCGTGGTCCTTGAGGGGGACACAGACAGCTTATGGCGTGGTCGTTGAGGGGGCACAGACAGCTTATGGCGTGGTCCTTGAGGGGACACAGACACAAAGACAGCTTATGGCGTGGTCCTTTAGGGGGCACAGATACAAAGACAGCTTGGTCCTTGAGGGGGCACAGACACAAAGACAGCTTGGTCATTGAGGGGGCACAGACACAAAGACAGCTTGGTCATTGAGGGGACACAGACAGCTAGGTCATTGAGGGGGCACAGACAGCTTGGTCATTGAGGGGGCACAGACAGCTTTGTCATTGAGGGGGCACAGACAGCTTTGTCCTTTAGGGGGCACAGACACATACAGCTTGGTCCTTGAGGGGGCACAGACAGCTTGGTCCTTGAGGGGGCACAGAGAGCTTGGTCCTTGAGGGGGCACAGACAGTATGGTCCTTGAGGGGGCACAGACAGCTTGGTCCTTGAGGGGGCACAGACAGCTTATGGCGTGGTCCTTGAGGGGGACACAGACAGCTTATGGCGTGGTCCTTGAGAGGGACACAGACAGCTTATGGCGTGGTCCTTGAGGGGGACACAGACAGCTTATGGCGTGGTCCTTTAGGGGGCACAGACATCTTATGGCGTGGTCCTTGAGGGGGCACAGATACAAAGACAGCTTATGGCGTGGTCCTTGAGGTTGCACAGACACAAAGACAGCTTGGTCCTTTAGGGGGCACAGATACAAAGTCAGCTTGGTCCTTGAGGGGGCACAGACACAAAGACAGCTTGGTCCTTGAGGGGGCACAGACATAAAGACAGTTTGGTCCTTGAGGGGGCACAGACACAAAGATAGCTTGGTCCTTGAGGGGGCACAGACACAAAGACAGCTTGGTCCTATAGGGGGCACAGACAGCTTGGTCATTTAGGGGACACAGACAGCTTGGTTCTTGAGGGGGCACAGACACAAAGACAGCTTGGTCCTTGAGGGGGCACAGACACAGACAGCTTGGTCCTTGAGAGGGCACAGACAGCTTGGTCATTTAGGGGGCACAGACACAAAGACAGCTTGGTCCTTGAGGGGGCACAGACACAAAGACAGCTTGGTCCTTGAGGGGGCACAGACTAAGACAGCTTGGTCCTGGAGGGGGCACAGACACAGACAGCTTCGTCCTTGAGGGGGCACAGACAGCTTGGTCCTTGAGGGGGCACAGACACAAAGACAGCTTGGTCCTGAGGGGGCACAGACAAAGACAGCTTGGTCCTTGAGGGGGGCACAGACACAGACAGCTTATGGCGTGGTCCTTGAGGGGGCACAGACACAGACAGCTTATGGCGTGGTCCTTGAGGGGGCACAGACACAAAGACAGCTTATGGCGTGGTCCTTGAGGGGGCACAGACACAGACAGCTTAGTCCTTGAGGGGACACAGACAGCTTGGTCTTTGAGGGGGCACAGACACAAAGACAGCTTGGTCCTTGAGGGGGCACAGACACAAAGACAGTTTGGTCCTTGAGGGGGCACAGACACAAAGACAGCTTGGTCCTTATGGGGACACATACAGCTTGGTCTTTTAGGGGGCACAGACACATACAGCTTGGTCCTTGAGGGGGCACAGACAGCTTGGTCCTTGAGGGGGCACAGACAGCTTGGTCCTTGAGGAGGCACAGACAGCTTGGTCCTTTAGCGGGCACAGACAGTTTGGTCCTTGAGGGGGCACAGACAGCTTGGTCCTTGAGGGGGCACAGACAGCTTGGTCCTTGAGGAGGCACAGACACAAGGACAGCTTGGTCTTTTAGGGGGCACAGACACATGGACAGCTTGGTCCTTGAGGGGGCACAAACACAAGGACAGCTTGGTCCTTGAGGGGGCACAGACACAAGGACAGCTTGGTCCTTGAGAGGGCACAGACACAAGGACAGCTTGGTCCTTGAGGGGGCACAGACACAAGGACAGCTTGTCCTTGAGAGGGCACAGACACAAAGACAGCTTATGGCCAAAATCAGGACAAAACAGCCATCTTTTTTGAGGTATGTCACGAGAAGATGCCGGGTGGGACAGTGACAACTGACAGAATCGCAGAGAAGAGGCAGGGTGGGACAGCGGGCAGGGTAGTGGAGTGCCACAGGGCTCGGTTTTTGGGACCAATTTTATTCTTGATATATATAAATTTTCATTTGTATCTGGCAAAGATGGCGCCGTAACTGGCTGCGAGTCTACATTTCTCTACTGTTTTGGATCATTATGGATGCCGCCAGACCACTGATTTGCCTGGAATTCGCACTAGTCGACGACTTACACTTGTGTTTACGGATACGTGGAGTTGTTTTCCGTCTGGACTTGTTATTTCGTTCTTTTTTTTTGTGATTTCTTCCATTCGTTTATCCTGGTCTGGACGCCGGCTGAATGGCGCTACGCTTAAACTAGTTATACCTGTGTCGTATCTCACGGGTTAGTTCTGCCGGTTCACCTTCACGAATATGGCGTGTTGGCTTTTTAGATGCTACTATGATGAACTGAATACAGCTAGGGAGAGATGCCAGACTCACTCACACTCGTGTTGTCCACACGACCTCTTGTGGTTATCGAAAAGGCACGACAAACTGCGTTAGATGCCTTCCCACCTTTCTACCCTGCGGGTTACATGTTTACGGAAAGGCTTCGGTGGTAACCCTGAGGCAAAATCTGCATCCTATGCTATTTCCAGTCGTCTCGATGAATGTCTTGCCACTGGCAAAATGTAGCTTAGGCTGTGTGAGTGAGGTTGACAAAAGGCGCAGTTTCTTCCTCACTTTAATCCAAATCTCCGCGCAAGTCACCCATTTCAGCGGACACAGCAAGAGATACGACTGTCCACACGGTTGAACAAAGAGAGTGGTCCTCATCACTTGTGATGGACAAACTATCATATAAATGATTTGGACATAAGTATCGGATCCATTATTGCAAAATTTGCTGATTGACACAAAACTATGCAGTGTCTCATCTAAAGCAGAAGTGGATATGAGGTCAAATTTATATAGAATTCGATCATGGTCTGTAATCTGGCAAATGGAGTTTAATGTAGATAAATGTAGCTATGCACATGGGTAGATCCAATATGGAACATAATTACAGAATGGGAGAGAACAATATTAGAAAGATAAAGAAAGGGACTTGGGGGTTATAATAGATCGTACGTGTAAGGTGAGGGAGCAAGTTCAGGTAGCAGTAAAAATGGTAAATGCAATTTGCAATGTTAGGGATGATAAAAAGAAATATTAAACATAGGAGCAAGGAAGCGATAGTCCAACTGCATAAAGCTTTAGTTAGACCTAGATTGGAGTACTGTGTACAGTTGAGTCCTTATCAGAGAGGGGATATAAACATGCTGGAAAGAATACAAAAAAAGAGCGACAAAGCTGATAGTGGGATTCCAGAATTACAGCTATGAAGAAAGATTTAAAAAAACAGGCCTACAGTGTCTAGAAGAGAAGAATTCGTGGTAACTTAATACAGGTTTATAAGATGATCAGAGGAATGGATAAGTTAGACTATAACAAGTTTTTTTTTTAAAAGTCACCAACAAGAACAAGAGGGCACATCTACAAGTTGACTAAAGAGAGGTCTTGATTAGATATTAGGAAGTAGTTTTTTTTGGCCAGAGAGTTGTGAATGCTTGGAATGCATTGCCAAGTGAGGTGGTGGAGGCTGGGACAGTTAATGCATTCATTTAAGAATAGATTGGATGCGTACAGCTTCTAAGAGCAAGGTGATGTTAATGGAACTAGTCGTTTACAGACTCTGCAGAAACTTCTAAACCAGTATAAAGAGGTTAAGTTAACAGCTGAACTGATACAAGACACGCGCGATAGAAGGAAATGGGTGGTCCACGATCACCAACACTAACCGACAGCTCATTTAACGATGATTTATAGAGCTTTCGGTCACACCCAGTGACAGCTCAAAAACAAAGCATGATTTATGTCTGTTGTTCGAAACAAACAAATTGGAGAGTCTTCAACCGGCGAGAGGCTATTAAATTAGAAATAGGAAATAGATGTAATTTTATATCTAACGATATAGAAGACAAATCATTACATAAAACGTACTTGCAGTCAATAGGATTAGACCGGAAATGTGTTTATTATTCATTCTCATCTCATGGTTTTATTCATTCTCATCTCATGGTTTTATTCATTCAAAATTTCCTTGCACTCGTTTTCACTCAATGTATATATTTTTTTTAATTTTTAAAAAATATACATATTTACAGTTCATGTCCTTGAATATATTACAATATATGCACACCCACGCTCATATACACACGCACGCACGCACTCATGCAGTCACACGAACCAACTTGTGTAATGGTCAATTTTATAATTTGTGTTTCTGTGCAAATATGTTAGTGAATATTTGTGTAATGTAGATTCTCTGTTGGTATACTGCTTTATTTCTAATTGTCCATATTAAGTGTCTAAAATCTGCAAGTAAAGTTTGTCTATTTTGCGTGTTTGTCTGTTTTGGGAATGGTAATTAGCATGATTGCTCTGTACATGTTTACTTTAATTTGTGTGTGTGTGTGTGTGTGTGTTTGTTTGTCTGAGTGTTATTAACGTTTCTGATATGATACTGCATTGATAAAATAGATGGTCTTCTGTTTCTTGTATGTTCTGTCTGCATAATTTACATTTTGGCATGCTTGTTTTGGACATGTATGCTTTTTTTGTACTGAATTGGTGTATGAATTGGTGTAATATTGAACAAAAGTCTATACGTTGCTTCTTTGGTTTTGGGTGATATTTTTAATGTGTGTAAGCTAGTGAAAATATTTGTAGTCTGTAATGAAAAAATTGTATCCAATTTTTAAGTGGCGGTTCTTGGGACTGTACTAATTTTTTGTAAAATAAATTTAGTTTCTTGTTTAATTAAATGTTCATTAATTTGTAAATACCTAATGCATTCTTTATAAAAGGGGGGCAAATTTCCAAAAAAGTGTGGCATAGAATTATCAAAATTTGTAAACTAAAGAAGTCCCACATAGTAATGTGCAAGTGGGTAATATGTTGGATTTGCGACTATTTCGCCTATAAATTTAATTCTTAGGGCTTGAATTTTTGTTTTTAAATCTTGTAGCGAAATCCCACCTCGATTTTTCTCCTGCATTAGTGTTTTAGTTTGAATACTATGTAGGGTAAATCTAAATATAAAATTTCTAATCAGGACGTTTATTTCTTTAATGATTTTTATTGGGGGACTGAATATGTTTTATATATATATATATATATATATTATTTTAGGTATAATAAAGGTGTTTATTTTTACACTTCTTCCAAATATTGTTTTAAATTTATATCTTTCTAACCTATTTTGTATGTTTTGTTAATTTTTGCCACATTTCTTTCTTTTTATCTGACGGGTTTGCTGTAAAATCAATGACATATTTTCAGCTTGGCTTCCTGTACTAATTGGAAGGGGAAGTCTGAATTAAGTTTCTTTTGCCTATTCCGATAATTTTAGATTTTAATATTTATTTTGATATCACTTTGTTTTCCAAATATTTCAAAAGTGTTTAATATGTTTTGTATTGATTTATAATTTGTTGGGGAAAAAAGCGGTATCGTCTGCATATGCTGTTTTTTTTCTCCTATGCCTGGTATGTGTGTTCCGTTAATTGTCTAGTCTGATTTTCTCTAAGATTGGCTCTAACACTAATACGTATAATAACGGAGATAAAGGACAACCTTGTCTTACTGATCTTGTTAAGTGTATGTTGTCTGTGTGTGGTTAATTAATCTACTTCCTGGCTTTCTGTATAAGATTTTAACCCAATTTCTAAAATATTTTCCCGTTATTTCTCTTTAGTGTTCTATGCATATATTCATGTGACACCCTATCAAATGCTTTTTCCTGGTCTATTGATAAAATTGCTGCCTGCGTGTCCTTTTCATGTGTGTATTGAATGATATCTCTTAAAAAATGCGCGTGTTTAATGATATTTCTATTTTGTACACTACACTGTTGATCTTCGTTAATTAGATTTTTCATGAAAGGTTTAATTTGTATCGTTAAAGCTTTTGTTAGTATTTTGTAGTCTGTGTTTAAAAGTGATATTGGTCTATAATTTTTTATTTCTGATTTATCTGTGTGTGGTTTATGAACTAAAGTTATATATGATTGATTTAAGCTATTTGGGAGTTCACCTTTCTCTAAGGCCTCGTGCAAGACCTTGATAAAGAGTGGGCTTAGCACGTTGAAGAACGTGGAGTAAAACTCAGCAGTCAGGCCATCAGGGCCAGGACTTTTGTCCTTTTGAAAGGAACTGAGAGCACATTGCAAATCCTCTATTGTTAGCGGTTTATTTATAGTTTGTTTATCATGCTTATTCAAGCGTTTTGTGAAGGTCTCGCAACCTTCACGTGTGCTTGTTTGGAGTGCTCTCTGCTGAGTACAGTTAAGCGTAGAAATGTCTAAACGCTTGACCGATTTCATTGGTCATGTACAAATTTCTCCTCCCTCCCCTTTTATTTCGTGTATTTGTCTGCTCCTCTGTATGTTTTGTTCTACTGCTAAAAACTGTTTACTTGGTGTTTCTTGTGTTATGAAGTTTAATTTTTTCCTTAATTGTGCCCCTTGTATCCCATGGTTTTCAATTTTATCTAACTCTTCCTGTAGTAAGTGAATTACTGGGGCATTTTTATCCAAAAGTTCAGTTAATCTAATCGCTTCTTCTATAATTCGTTTTTTATATTTTTTTTCTTTAATTGTTCTTTTTAGCAAATCCCAATATTCAGCTAAGTTTTCAGTTGGTGCGGTCTGTACATAGTCTTGTATTAAATTGGTTATACTTTTAACAAAATGTTCATTTTTAAGTAAAGAATTATTAAATTTCCACATTTTTAAGTAAAGAATTAATAAATTTCCAATGTACAGACCGTGTGATTAATATTTATGCGTGTTGCGTTTACTACTATCTCTACTGCTTTGTGGTCTGTGAAGGTGTCGGTGTCTAAATGTCGTATTTTATTTATTCTATAGTTTTCATGAATGTAAAATCTATCTAACCTAGCTGATGTCCCGTGAGTGTGTGTTTTGTCTGTGTATGTTGTCTCCTTGCCCTCTGGGTATTTCCGTCTGTATGTATCCCGTCTGTATGTATCTAACAGGGTATGTTCATCTAAAATGTATAGTAAGATGTCATTTGTTTTTCTTGTTTTGATTGTACGGTGTGTTACATCTAATTGATTCAGTACACAGTTAAAATCTACCCCCGTTATAATTTTGTTTTTTTTTATAGTGTTGGCTTAATGTATTAAAAAGATTAGCGTAAAATGTGTACTGTTGTGTCTTCGTTGCGGGGGCATATATGTTAACTAGTGTGTGTGTGTGTGTCGTTACTATGACATTTACTTTTTACTTGTATTATCTGTACCCTACCCTCTGCATCTCTGTGGTTGTGTCATTTCCCATCTGTCTGATGTCTGTAAAATTGCTACTCCTGTATGTGTACCTAAACTGAACCATGCATGAGCTATTACTAAATTTGTTGTGAGTAAGCTTGCATGCATGTCGTGGGCTGTGTGTTTCTTGTAAAAAGATGAAATCTGTTTTGTCTGTGCATTAGTTATGTGTTGTAGTTTGTGCCTTAGGCCTCTGATGTTTAAAGATATGATGTGTGGTTTACTTGTTGAGGCCATGGGGTGTGTGTGTGTGTGTAGTGGTGTGTTGTGTTGCATAATCTGTAATACAATTTATGAGGTTCCACAGTCAACACTTTCACGCTTATAAATCTTATAGGTAATTCGTTTAACATGTAAAGTTTCTTTCAAATGAATATCTATCTTTCTTTCTAAAACTTTCGAGCTGTACAAACAGAAAGAGACATTCATACGTACGAATATATACAAAGAGGCTAAACATCCTCATTCTCACACACCCACACGAACAGGTAACATGAAAAACTGAGAGCGGAAAAAAGGTCATATTTAGTGAAATGTATGATAAGAGCAGAGAAAAGTAAAGTTCGGGTGTACAGCAGCTGGTGAACAATACGTGGCAGAGAGAGAGAGAGAGAGGAGTATATAAAATCAGACATAAAAATTATAATTGTAATATTAAAATGAAAAAGTACAGCATATGTATGGGATAAGGGGAATGGGCGGGTTGATGGCGGTGTTATAGGCTGGGGTAAGGGAGAGGCGGACTGAAGAATGGAAGGTTGAAGAGGAGATGGACCGAGGTGATAGGGAGATGATCGTAGAGATGGGAGAATTGGGTGGGCAAGAAATGGACGGGTTGAGTAAGGAGGGGGGGGGGAAGGGAAATGGCTGGGTTGAGTAAGGAGGGGGGGAAGGGAAATGGCTGGGTTGAGTAAGGAGGGGGGGAAGGGAAATGGCTGGGTTGAGTAAAGGGGGGGGAAGAGAGAGAAAGAGGAAATGGCCCGGGTTGTAAGGGGGGGAGGAGGGGAGGGGAAATGGCCCGGGTTGTAAGAGGGGGAGGGGAAATGGCCCGGGTTGTAAGGGGGGGGAGGGGAAATGGCCCGGGTTGTAAGGGGGGGGGAGGGGAAATGGTCCGGGTTGTAAGGGGGGGGGGGAAGGGGAAATGGCCCGGGTTGAGAAAGTTAAGGACTGCGGGTTGAAAATAAGTGCAATGAGGATGTGAGGGAGGAGGGGAGTGAGGGAAGAGGGTGGTTACTCTACTAGCACAACACGGTATGGTGTAGCCAGTCCCACGCCCAACCCTCAGTAGTTACCTCTTACGACATGCCTGGTAGGATAAAATGTTCATTTCAGGTCACTAACACGCCACACAACGTTGTTAAAGAGTTGTGCATGAGGCTAGTAATGAATGGGGTGTCAAAGAAGGGTAGTGCCAATAGTGGCAGACATGTCGTTTCCTATCTTGGGTGGTTTGTCCATTATAGGTCCTCACGTCTCACTTGTGGCTCCACGTAGCTGCCAGCATGCGGCAGAGACCACACCCTGGACAATGGTCTCGACATGGCCGGCTAAACCAAGTGAGGGTAGCCGATGGGTCTAATAAGCCCAGGGTGATACAGGGCTAGTCTACCTAAGCAAATGAAGACTGGATTCGGTGGACTGTGCGGAAGACCCTCTGGCTGGTCAACGGGCAGCAAGGTGGCTACCAGCAACTCGCTGTGGAGTGTTTGATGCAAGGCTAGACACAGAAGATCCCATTGGTCGTCCACTGCATCCGGATTACTGCTCCAGTCGTCTTGATCCTATCTTGCCACTGGATCAAATGGAATAAGGACGAGAGTGAAGCTGACGGTGCCCAACTCACCCTCACTTAAATCCAACTCACGTGCAAGTCATATTGTCATCTCATCCCAAATGACAATGTGGTCCTCTTCGGAAACGACGGACAAACAACAGCATGAGGCTAGCAACCTCATCTCACAAAAACCATAACTACCAGAACACACACAGCACTTGGTGTAGGTTTCATTCATGGCCGCCTTCTTTACTTTGTCCCGAAGCCTTTCCCGCTAACAGGTATCCTGAGCAGCGGGGTGTGACATCCAATAGGATGGAAATGTATAATGACCAGGGCTAGATCTCTATCTTCAAAACAAATGGCAGAGAAAACTGTAAAATTGGCAATATATTGCCGTGACGAGGACACACGCATGACGGACACCAAATGATGTTGTAGACCTGTTACATGGGTACAACGAGCCAAAGCCAGGGAAGCCCTGAAAATACAGTTCGTGGTACCCAAACATAACTTGAGAACCCGGCCCGAGAGTTTCAGTTCATTGAACGAGACATGGTCCTCAACTATCAAACAATGCAAGTTTGGGGCTGGCCGACCAATATATGTCGAATTCTCGCGGTTTTAACTGGGAATCCCCGTCAACAAGCGGTCAGTGTTTAGAAAATAATGCAGCCTTTCGCGAGTTCAAAGCTACAGAAACTTAGCCAGTGAGTGAAAATAGTAGAGTTAGAAGCCACTGAAGCAGACCAACATGGAAAGGCAACGAGAGACCACACACATGTAAGAATCTGTCTGTTCAAGTCGTCGCTAACATCTTGCTCGAGTGACCTGACTTCATTCTCGTCAGACAGAGACGTGTTGCTACAACACGAAGTTGTCGTCCTAACACGACCGTTGTGACTTGTGGGTTTTCCTCGTCCTGGCAACTACAGTAACACAACCACTGTCGTCTGTCATAGACACGAGCACAGCTGCAGACAGAGCACAGATGCAGTCACCGACTGCCTTACGTGAGACGAAGATACAAGAGGTCCAGCAGACATCCATTTTTAGTAAGCTGAGAGGACAACGCACAGAGATCGACATCCATTATATCAACGCACAGAGATCGACAGTGAATGAGGACTGAGAAATTGTAGATAGACATCCTTTAATCAACGCACAGAGATAGTGAATAGAAGAATTGCTAGATTCCGACCACGTGATGAGAACCCTGGGTAAAGTTTAGTACTAGAGTAAGATCTGTGCTACTTGCACGAACCTTTAGAAGTAATCTTAGTCAGTTAGAGAAGTGATAATAACCAACCTTTTGAGACACATTAGAATTCATTAATAATTGAACAGTATAATGTGATCAATGAGCCTAGTGATTTGATTTGATGTGCATATTGTTTTACTTGTGTGAAAAGAATTGATTGGTATTTAATTTAGAGAGTTAAGGAGTGATAGAATAAAGAGAGATAGTGGTAATGAAGATTAGGATAGAATAAAGAGAGATAGTGGTAATGAAGATTAGGATAGAATAAAGAGAGATAGTGGCAATGAAGATAGGATAGAGAATACGTTAACCCTGATATATAGTATATTAAATGATACTGTGACTTAGGATATAAAATTATTGTTAGGACTGTTATATAGTATATTAAATGGTACCGTGACCTAGAATAATGAAAAGTAACGTATAGACCTGTCTTACATGGTTCCGTCCCTGCGGTCACCCTCGCACCTCCTGGCTGAACCAAACAGAAATACCTACCCTCACTGCGTGCAGCCTGGACCACAGCTATTCCTCTGAGATTTTTTCGATTGGCGTTATGGGCCCTCGTCTAGGAAGACAACGATGACCAACATCTCCACAAATGCCCGAAATTCAAACAAAGCTAACATATTTTTATATATATATATATTTTTGGCGTTCGCCTTATTTCTCTATTCCACAAGGCGGTGTGCGTTGCACTAAGGTTTTTATTTTGCGCCTGTCGATCCAGTACATCTGTAACAGTTCCCGCCGGAGCAAGGGGAGTTTAGGATGCCTGAACATGTTAAAGCTACCTGAATGCATGTCAAGGTCACTCACCGTCTCAGCAAAGGAGAACAGAGTTGGGTTAAGGAATGTGGACAGGTAGAAACTGACCACTGGCCTTCCGATTTTCGTAGGGGGAGATTGATTGACAGACGAAATTGGCAGCGGGGCTTGCTGCGAGAGAATGAGTGACAGGTGTGCAAAGTGTTTCGTTCCAATTGGGACTGAAGATGGCCATCACCTGAGATCGATTGGTCAAGCTCTGGCCTTGCGTGAGGATATATAACTCGAGACAAAGTTTAGCTCGAGAGGCTGGATAGAGAGATGGAGTGAAGGCTGGAGAGAGATAGGTTGTATGCAGGAGAGTGATAGAGAGAGAGTGACTGAATGTAGATAGTATGTTTAACTCACCGACTTAGATAGAGGAGCGATTGATAGACGGTTGGACGAATGTTTAGTGATAGAACAGGATCGCTCAAATAGGTGTGTGTTTTGCATTAATATATAATCTGAACATGTTTGTAAGCAAGGATACATTGTGAACGAGTTATGTCGAGGTCGCCCGCCTGAGTGGATTTCAGTGAGGAAGAGTATTTGATAAGATGTGTTGAAGACGCAGTTAAGGCGATGTGTGTGTGATGTAATTGTAAGGCAATAGAACTGGGTTTTAGTAAGTTGGGAATTCCATCAAGAGCTAATGCTTACAATTCCCGTTTTAGTAGAATGTTTAGTTAAGATATGTATTATATTGTGTTTGAAATTTCTCTACTCATTCTATGATATGAGTATGATATAATAAATATGCCACCTGCTGTGTGATATGTCATTTACTGAGTATGGTCATGATGATGTGGATGAGTGTGAGAATGTTCTAAGTTAGATAACGGCCAGGGCAAACAGTGGGTTATGCTACACATTATTATTATTTTGGTGCCAGTGACCACGAATATAGTTTTATAAAAGTTTTATAGTGTGTGTGTAGCTACAGATCTTTATTTGCCTGTTTAACACAAGTGTCGCAGTTATATATAACTTGTGTGTATAGTTAGGAATAGAGGAGTAGCTAGTGGTTAGAGTGTTAGTTACCATAGACAGCTTTTCCAATCATCTGACTGGTAAGTGTGACATCTTTCTTCCACCCATTGTTGTATTATTGACAAGACTTGGTGCGTACTTGACGTCTCGTAAATTTTTTTTGGGGGGCCGGACGGGTTTATTCAATATGTCGAGGTTGGACAATGTTATCATTGTCTAGTTTTTGGAAATTTGTCTATCGGATGCCCTAATATTCTTCGGAATATTAACAGTTCCTGGAGAAGAGGAGGACTGTTTGTCAAAAACAAGCCTTTCATGGCACAAGCTACAGTCAGCGATAAGTGGGAGGACAAAAGACAACTTCAAAACCAGCTAAAAGAACTAAGAGTTATTCGGCAGGAAAAAGACCTCCAATGGAAGCTGCGACAGCTGTTGCAACAGTTTGAAAACAGAGCGTCCAAACCAGCTAGGAAGGAGAGAAGAAATAAAAAAATCACAGAAGTAAACACGGCCCAATATTTTGGAAAGGAACAGAGGGGTAGGAAATTCAACCAACTTCCACATTCCGATCCGCGGAGGGACAGGGGTGGAAATCTCAGGACGGACGTGTGAAGACGGCTGGAAAGAGGTGGCGAAAAAGGGAGTTTGACCCAGGTGGAGAGGCCAAGTCAAGTGAGAGGAGGAGGAATGGTTGGGCAGAAGTTTGAATCGGGCAGATTTTTAGCCTACGAGAGGCCTTTTGCACGGTTACAGATGGAGAGGCAGGACAGGAGCTATCAAAGAGACTTTGAGCACGAGGCGGATGGACGGAAAGAAAGTGATACAGGTTTTGTGTATCCAGACAAGTTAGGGACGGAGGGCAGATTACGCAATGCAAACGAGACAAACGTTCGCTCAGAGGTCCAGATGAAACGTAACAGCATCGGACAGCGTAGGCCGAGAATTCAGGAAGAGGGTATTACGTCGATTAACACGGTCGGGCGTGATGAAAGGGGCCAAGTTTACCAGGAACTTGTGGTCAAGCCTGGTAGAACATTAGTTGAAGTGGACGAAGAATCGAGCAAGGAAACAGTCGGAGATTTGTCAGATAAAGAGGAAATGAGAGGAGGAGGAATGGTGGCAGGACTAGCTATGGTTTCGTGCTCACCCACGCCAGGGCTTAGCCGTGCGGGAGAAGTGGTTGAACAGACCGAAAGAAGGGACAACCCTTCGGCCACCGAGGAAGGAAGTGGGAATGACGCACAGTTGGAATGCGAAACGGACGCATCAACAGCAGCCAACAAAGGAGGAACAGAGTTTCTAAGGAAAACGAAGAAAAGGGAGTCCGGTTAACCCCAGCCAGGACAGCGAACCAGTCATCGAAGCAAAGAAAAGATCTCAGTTCGAGATAAGCCAACAGTCAAACGAACAGTGTGAAAGGTCTTTCCCACAAATAGTGAATACAGATGGACGGAAGGCTGAAGTAGCGGACGATGTAAGTGTACGTAACACTACCAGAAAACCGGTGTGTACAAGCCAAATAACCGTGAAACAGACCAGACGATTGGAGTTTTACAGGAGGAAATAGTGCAGCAATCAGAGACAGCTGATGGGGCAGCGAATAGTCTGGTTGAAATAAGCAGTACTGACAAGGAACGGTTGATACAATGCTTACTGACGCTAGCCAAAAACATGGAATTCAGAAATGGAATTAGGTAAAGTCGTGTGGAGTACATGGTAGTACAGATGTAGGGATATCACGGGAAGCTCCAGTTAATGTATGCATTTGCATAACATTTGTTTCATCTACCGTTATCTTTGGGAAACGGAGATTTGTATAATTAGGGGGTAGGGTACAGAGATGGAGGAATGACCAGATGTTAAAAAATTCCTTTGAATTCGTTCTCTCAAGTACACGCCAGACAATGAGCGTACCACGGACGGTCAGTCTGAAGCTAGACTGACCGAGATCAAAGGGAGATTTCCGACCAGAGAAACGGACAGAACGGACAAGAGACGCAGGGTAACACGTGGACGCGATGTTTCGGTCAAAATCTGACCAGGTAGCTTTGATGCGGGGAATTTGGGGAAACAGCGGTGAAGTAGTTAGATCACAACACTTGGTTTTGGTTCCTCGTGACAGAAGACCGCCAGAAGTTAAAGGGGCTATCCAACTTTAACAAAGACTGCACCTGGACTACTAGGGTTACAGCATGACGTAATTCGACAGGTGGACGATTCGGTTTTTGACTTTTAACTCATAGTTTAGTATCTGATTAAGTTACAACTTAGTCATAATTTAGTGACATAGTTTAGTACCTGATTAAGTTAGAACTTAGTCATAGTTTAGTATCTTTTGAAGGGGGCATTAACAGGTGCTCATCTGTGGGACACGAGCAGGAGTGAAGGTTGATGGCACTTGATCATGTTTATGTGTGCAAATATTTTGACATCTGTATTTTGACAATCATATTACTTGCACTTTAATTGATTGTTGTTGGTTTGTTTAAACATGATTATGTGTCCTGACATAAGTATCAAGGTGTGATACTTACGGACTGAAATACTGATATCATGAGTATGCGTGCAAATATTTTGACATTTGTATTTGGTGTTTGGGTTTTGACTAATGGTATTACTTGCATTTTTAGTGGGTTGTATGGTCGATATAGTATGCATTGAATTTTTCTTTATTTTGTTGTTTTGGTGTTTAAACAGGATTACATATCCTGACAGTATCAAATTGTGATACTTGCTGACTGAAATATTGATATCATAAGTATGCGTGCAAATATTTTGACAGTTGTATTTGGTTTTGGGTTTCGACATTGCATGCAAACATTTGTCTTTAATTTTTGTTTTGTTGTTGTTGTTGAATCATGTTTACAGGTATTTGATTCAGGTTATATCTCATCCAGACTGTAGGCCTCCATCAACAGGTCACCACGAGTTCCAGAACAAGAACTAGCATGTTGGAACACTGAGCTGGCCGACTTAATGGCACTTAGTGTTGTAACAGTAGATGTTACTGACTTGTTATGGTGTATATTTTATCACATGTATGTGGAGTCTTTGCAGAGAAGACTATATTGATCAGAAGTTTTAATATTGACTATGACATATGTTGTCGAATATCGTTTTTGTGGGAAACAACGAATTTTGCTGTTTTCTTTGAGAGGGGTTAACTGTCAAGAAAGACAGTGATAACTAGCCTGAGGATAACCCACGTAAATTCGTGGCCTCACAGGAGTTAGTATGAAGTGAATCCTTAGGCCATGGGTCGTAAGGAGAGGAGTGTAATAGACCGCCTGGGAAAATTGACCTGAACTGGTCGTGTGTAACAATGAAGGTTCGTGTCCTTAGAGGAAGGCACAGGAACATGGCGAGGTATGTTGACCTCAATGAGTAAGGAGAATTCCTTAAGGTGTTTCTGTTTTGATGAGTTAAAGGTCCCGCAGGGACAGACTTGGGTGTGTTTGACTGTAAAACGATTTAAAAGTGGTGGCTTGTGTTGTAAAAACGACCAGCCACAGTATTTTTCTTCTGCTTGTATTGATTGTGTATGTATCAAATGACATGTCCTTTATGCATGTACGATGTGAGTGAGGTTGTAAACAGGAGTGGTGTTTACATTATGGATGGTGGAGACGAAAATTGTGTGACAGTGTTTTCTTTTCAAGGCAGGTACAATTTGAGTGGAGTTGTAAACAGGAGTAGTGTTTACATTTTTGGATAGTGGAGACGAAAATGGTGGTCATTTGCCAGATGAAAAAAAATGACCATCCATGTTTCGGTCTGTAGTTTAGGGAGGTAATGTAACAGTTCCCGCCGGAGCAAGGGGAGTTTAGGATGCCTGAACATGTTAAAGCTTAAAGCTACCTGAATGCATGTCAAGGTCACTCACCGTCTCAGCAAAGGAGAATAGAGTTGGGTTAAGGAATGTGGACAGGTAGAAACTGACTACCGGCCTTCCAATTTTCGTAGGGGGAGATTGATTGACAGACGAAATTGGCAGCGGGGCTTGCTGCGAGAGAATGAGTGACAGGTGTGCAAAGTGTTTCGTTCCAATTGGGACTGAAGATGGCTATCACCTGAGATCGATTGGTCAAGCTCTGGCCTTGCTTGAGCATATATAACTCGAGACAAAGTTTAGCTCGAGAGGCTGGATAGAGGAATGGAGAGAGGCTAGAGAGAGAGAGGCTGTATGGAGGAGAGTGATAGAGAGAGAGTGACTGAATGTAGATAGTATGTTTAACTCACCGACTTAGATAGAGGAGCGATTGATAGACGGTTGGACGAATGTTTAGTGATAGAACAGGATCGCTCAAATAGGTGTGTGAGTTTTGCATTAATAGATAATTTGAACATGTGTTTGTAAGCAAGGACACATTGTGAACGAGTTATGTCGAGATCGCCCGCCTGAGGGGATTTCAGTGAGGAAGAGTATTTGATAAGATGTGTTTAAGACTCAGTTAAGGTGATGTGTGTGTGATGTAATTGCAAGGCAATAGAACTGGGTTTTAGTTAGTTGGGAATTCCATCAAGAGCTAATGCTTACAATTCCTGTTTTAGTAGAATGTTTAGTTAAGATATGTATTATATTGTGTTTGTAATTTCTCTACTCATTCTATGATATGAGTATGATATAATAAATATGCCACCTGCTGTGTGATATGTTTTACTGAGTATGGTCATGATGATATGGATGAGTGTGAGAATGTTCCAAGTTAGAATAACGGAGAATAACGGACAGGGCAAACAGTGGGGTCTGTTACACATCCTACCGGCATGCATTTTATGAAATGATCTGCTTCCTCCTGCATTTTCTAAGGGTTTGCTACTGCCAGGTAACGGCCGGTGCTGTGATGGGGATCGAACCCAGCACCTTTGGGTTGTGAGCCGTGTCAAAGCTAACATAATACAGCAAGAAGTACGTCTTTGGAGAGCATTACAGAGATTCATTGACACCTACCCAGAAGAATGGATACATATCTATACTGATAGCTCTACTTTGAAGGGCACCATTAAAGCGGGATATGGAGTAATCTGTCTTCTTCATCACCATCAAGTGCCGTATTCGCAATGGAAATGGATTTCCATCTGCATCTGTCTCGTACCAGGCTGGTACACGCTGTCAAACTGTGTCCCGACCATATCCTGAAGTTGTCTGTCCGTCGCCCTCTTGCCCTCCAAAATAACCTTCAGCAGACTGTCATGATGCTTGACATGACCAAAATATTTTATTTTTCTGCTTTTTATTTAATTCAGAAGTGTCTGTTCCACTTGGAGTTGTTCCAGAGCCTCATTATTAGTTTTCCTATCTTGGCAAGAAAGTTGTCAAAGTTCTCTGAATATTCACATTTCAAATGCTTCTCCATTTTCTTTGTCAGGGTCCAGGTTTCTACTCCATACAATAAAACTGAATGCAAATAACAATTGATTCTCATATTTAAGATCTGAGATATCTGCTTTGACAGAAGTGTATCTCTCTAAGATCTGAGATATCTGCCTTGACAGAAGTGTATCTCTCTAAGATCTGAGATATCTGCCTTGACAGAAGTGTATCTCTTTAAGATCTGAGATATCTGCTTTGACAGAAGTGTATCTCTCTAAGATCTGAGATATCTGCTTTGACAGAAGTCTATCTCTCTAAGATCTGAGATATCTGCTTTGACAGAAGTGTATCTCTCTAAGATCTGAGATATCTGCTTTGACAGAAGTGTATCTCTAAGATATCTGCTTTGACAGAAGTGTATCTCTCTAAGATCTGAGATATCTGCTTTGACAGAAGTGTATCTCTCTAAGACCTGAGATATCTGCTTTGACAGAAGTGTATCTCTCTAAGATATCTGCTTTGACAGAAGTGTATCTCTCTAAGATCTGAGATATCTGCTTTGACAGAAGTGTATCTCTCTAAGATCTGAGATATCTGCTTTGACAGAAGTGTATCTCTCTAAGATCTGAGATATCTGCTTTGACAGAAGTGTATCTCTCTAAGATCTGAGATATCTGCTTTGACAGTAGTGTATCTCTCTAAGATCTGAGATATCTGCTTTGACAGAAGTGTATCTCTCTAAGATCTGAGATATCTGCTTTGACAGAAGTGTATCTCTCTAAGATCTGAGATATCTGCTTTGACAGAAGTGTATCTCTCTAAGATCTGAGATATCAGCTTTGACAGAAGTGTATCTCTCTAAGATCTGAGATATCTGCTTTGACAGAAGTGTATCTCTCTAAGATCTGAGATATATGCTTTGACAGAAGTGTATCTCTCTAAGATCTGAGATATCTGCTTTGACAGAAGTGTATCTCTCTAAGATCTGAGATATCTGCCTTGACAGAAGTGTATCTCTTTAAGATCTGAGATATCTGCTTTGACAGAAGTGTATCTCTCTAAGATCTGAGATATCTGCTTTGACAGAAGTGTATCTCTCTAAGATCTGAGATATCTGCTTTGACAGAAGTGTATCTCTCTAAGATCTGAGATATCTGCTTTGACAGAAGTGTATCTCTCTAAGATATCTGCTTTGACAGAAGTGTATCTCTCTAAGATCTGAGATATCTGCTTTGACAGAAGTGTATCTCTCTAAGATCTGAGATATCTGCTTTGACAGAAGTGTATCTCTCTAAGATCTGAGATATCTGCTTTGACAGAAGTGTATCTCTCTAAGATCTGAGATATCTGCTTTGACAGAAGTGTATCTCTCTAAGATCTGAGATATCTGCTTTGACAGAAGTGTATCTCTCTAAGATCTGAGATATCTGCTTTGACAGAAGTGTATCTCTCTAAGACCTGAGATATCTGCTTTGACAGAAGTGTATCTCTCTAAGATATCTGCTTTGACAGAAGTGTATCTCTCTAAGATCTGAGATATCTGCTTTGACAGAAGTGTATCTCTCTAAGATCTGAGATATCTGCTTTGACAGAAGTGTATCTCTCCTGCTGCTAAATGTATTTTTTGCCATTGCAATTCTTTTAATTAATTATCTCCCTTTCGTATTTGCCATCAGCCAAAATGAGTTGGCCAAGATATACATAGCTTGACACTTGTTCCAGAATTTCTCCATTTGTGTGGATGAATGCACAAGCAATGTTAAAGCTTTTCAAAAACATTTTTTACCCTTTACAGTCCAGTCTAAATTTATTAGATTTGTGACAACCCTTTACAGTCCAGTCTAAATTTATTAGATTTGTGACAACCCTTTACAGTCGAGTCTAAATTTATTAGATTTGTGACAACCCTTTACAGTTCAGACCAATTGATTTGATTCATGTCTTAACTCATTACAGTCTCACCTAATTAATAAAATCTGTATCTTAAAACAATTCTAATCAATTAGGGTGGACTTCAGTTTAGTTTAGTCGAAGAATCATCATTGCCCACGGTTTAACCCATAAGTGCTCCGTTCTTCTCGTTACTTTGAGAGAATCTCAGCACAATGCACGAATTCCGTAGCACAGGCGAGGATTCGTAATTGAGTAGATTTTTAATATAATTATAAATTTTGCTCGGACAGCGGCTGTCAAGACTACTCTTTTCGATTTCTAACTGCTAAGGGATTTTTAATGTGCACGACACTACACATGGGTGTCCAATCTCTACTACTCAGAGATCAGATACTACCAGATGTCGACGTGAAGAAATCTCGGTCTCCAGTACCAGAGGTCGACGTCTTACCTCGAAACCAGTCAGTCAGTCCACTTTGTGGACTGTAAAGGGTTAAAGAGTCTCTATAACAAGCAATGTTGAAGCTTTTCAGAAACATTTTTAAGGAGTCTCTATAACATATTTTTTTGTCCCGTCAAAGAGCGTCTGCCTGTTTTGAGCTCACCATATAGCAGCTGTTTGAGGAGACACACATCACGCATGCGAGCAACATGCCTCGTCCTTCTTATCTGCGCTTTCTGCAGAAGCCTATTTCAGGTAAACATGCCTGTCATACTAAGAATTTAGGCACTCTGTCCTGACACCTGATCCTGAGCACACAGCTCACATGAAGACAATACTGACAAAATCAACTCCCAATTTCATTATTTAATTTTTTTTGAAACCATTGATAAAAAATACACACAAAAATGTATATCACAAATGACACAGATGATAAGGACATAAGTTTGTACATACCACTAAACAGTATCAATACAGCATTGCAGTTTTCAGAGGAAGCATAATTTATAAAACTCTCTTCTGAGAGCTAGTAGATGAGAGCATAATGTGCGAGGGGGCTTCAAATCAAAACCTTAGTGGGGTAGAAATTAGAAAAACCACACCTTTGTATTGTAACTGTATATGGTTGCTAAGGATGACAAGCGTGTACTGTACATGCCGTCACAGTGCAGACAAACATGTCATAATTGCAGTTAAAAGATGGTTACCCCACTATTGACATGTACTAAAGAGGTGCAGTGTTCTGTTATGTTTCTTGAACAGCGAAGGGGTGAGACAGATAGAAATTCATTGGCAAATGTAGGTTTAGTACAGTGAATCGGGCGAAGACGGATGTGTCGGACCGAAAGGTGCAAATATCGCAGCCAAGCTGTTCTCTGGACTACATCCTGCTACTTGCAAAGCCCTGTTCAGGACTTGGTAGCGGGAGATTGAGAACAAACGCAGAAGAAAAAGTACGGTGGAATATTAAAAGAAATATTAAACATAGGAGCAAAGAAGTGATACTCAAACTGTATAAAAATTTGTTAAATCTAGATTGGAGTACTGTGAACAGGTGTGGAGTCCTTGTTGTAGAGTGAATATACATGCTGGAAAGGATACAAAGAAGAGCTACAAAATTGATAGTGGAATTCCAGAATTATAGTTATGAGGAAAGATTTTTAAAAACCAGCCTACTAGGAAAAATACGCATTCACTGTGACTTTATACAAGTTTATAAGATGATCAGCAGAAAGGATAAATTAGACTATAACAAGTTTTTCAAAGTACAGCTGCCTACAAGAACAAGAGGGTAGAGCTACAAATTAAAGAAAGGTCCAGATTAGATATTAAGAAATATTTGTTTGAGTTCATTGTAACACGAAATACTAGGGATATGGTCAGTTGTGTTCAAAAATAGATTAGATCAAGTGGAATAGAAGAAACTGGTTGTATACAGACTGCAGAGTCTTTTAAACCAGTATAAAGAAGCTAAATATAAGCATAATAACAAACAGGCGCATCTTCATTTTCAAGGAAATACTAGGAGAAAACTCCAATGTAAAGTCAGTGCTATTATCTGGTTCTAAAACATGAACAAAATCAACAACTTAATGTGTTCCATGTAGGGAGGTAAACCCCAAGCGTAAAAAGTGGATAACTAGATTTGTAGTGAAATGTAGAAGAGCAAAAAATAAAGCATGGCAAAAATATATAGAGGCAGGTAAATCAAAAGAAACATATGTAAAATATTTGGACAAGCAGAACATATCTCAGAAAGCGAATAAAACAGCAAAAATAGACTTTGAAAAAAAACTTGCTCAGAGGATCAAGACTGACAGTAAAAGCTTCTTTTCTTATGTTAGAAATAAACAAAGAACGAAAGACAAAGTAGGCCCTCTCATAGACAGTACAGGGAAAATAATAAGTGAGAATAGGGAGGCTGCTAATCTGCTTAATCAGTACTTTGGCACAGTCTTCACAAAGGAGGACTGCTCCGAGATCCCAGAGCCTATAGATATTTTTCAAAGAGACATGGATACAGCGGGATTAAGATCAATCTGTATTACAGAGGAAATGGTTTTTAAAAAATTGGAGGGGTTGAAAGTGAATAAATGTCCAGGTCAAGATGGTATTCACCCAAAATTGCTGTATGAAATTAGAAACCAACTAGCAAAACCATTGGCTATATTATGTTCTCAATCACTTACAAAAGGGATTGTTCCACGGGATTGGAAAGATGCAGGAGTGATCCCCTTATTCAAAAAAGGCAAAAAATCAGATCCGGCAAATTATAGACCGGTGAGTTTAACGAGCATAGTCTGTAAATTGTTAGAGTCAATAATCAAAGAAAACATTGTAATGCATTTAGAAAAATTTAATCTAATTAGAAATAGTCAGCATGGGTTTACTAGAGGGAGATCATGCTTAACAAATCTATTAGAATTCATGGAGGAGGTTACTAAAATCATAGATAAAGGGGAGCCAGTGGATGTTATTTATCTAGACTTTGCAAAGGCCTTTGATAGAGTACCTCATCAAAGATTATTTCGAAAGTTAAAATCACATGGAATAGGTGGCGAAGTTGCCAAATGGATTGAAAATTGGTTAACAGGAAGAAGGCAGAGGGTGGGCATAAATAAGGAGTACTCTGAGTGGAGTGAAGTGAAAAGTGGTGTGCCACAGGGCTCGGTTTTGGGACCAATTTTGTTCTTGATATATATAAATGATTTGGACATTGATATGAGATCCATGATTGCAAAATTTGCTGATGACACAAAACTATGCAGTAGTGTCTCATCTAAAGCGGAAGTGGATATATTGATGTCGGATTTAGATAAAATTCGAGAATGGTCTGTAAGCTGGCAAATGGAGTTTAATGTAGATAAATGTACAGTCATCCACATGGGTAGATCCAATATGGAACATAAATACAGAATGGGAGAAAACAATATTAGAAAGATAGATAAGGAAAGGGACCTAGGGGTTATAATAGATCATACAGGAAAGGTGAGTGAGCAAGTTAAGGTAGCAGTGAAAAAGGCAAATGCAATGTTAGGTATGATAAAAAGAAATATTAAACATAGGAGCAAGGAAGTGATCGTCAAACTGTATAAAGCTTTAGTTAGACCTAGATTGGAGTACTGTGTACAGGTGTGGAGTCCTTATCATAGAGGGGACATAAACATGCTAGAAAGAATACAAAAAAGAGCGACAAAGATGATAGTTGGATTCCAGAATTACAGTTATGAGGAACGACTCAGAAAAACGGGCCTACAGTGTCTCGAAGAGAGAAGAATTCGTGGTGACTTAATACAGGTTTATAAGATGATCAGAGGAATCGATAAATTAGACTATAACAAGTTTTTTAAAATACAGCCACCTACAATAACACGAGGGCATAGCTACAAGCTGATTAAAGAGAGGTCCAGGTTAGATATTAGGAAATATTTTTTTAGTCAGAGAGTGGTGTCTGCTTGGAATGCATTGCCAGGGGAGGTGGTGGAGGCAGGGACAGTTAATGCGTTTAAGAATAAACTGGATGCGCATAGATTTTAGAGCAAGGTGATGTAAATGTAACTGGTTGTATACAGACTCTGCAGGGTCTTCTAAACCAGTATAAAGACGTTAAGTTAACAGGTACGGACTTTCAGACATGGGAGTTTGTGTAGAACAGAAGAATTGAAATGGAAGTCACGTGGCCCGGACGACTCACGATAGATGGACGAGAAGGGTGTCTTTCTGGTGGCTATAACTACAACCTCCCATGAAGCCACTTGCCAATAAGATGAAGCGATGATCTGCATCCCACCCATGGATGATCATGGTACTCCAGGACAAAGGATGGACACAGATTCAAGCAGCTCTTGACTACCTGACATTAAGCAACCTTTCCTTATTGAATATCAGGATTAAAGTAAAACAGCTTTAGAAACAACAGTGTTTTTTCTTAGAGAAATCAGGAATATGAACGGAGAAGAAACTCGGGTGGAAGAGTACATACTTTAATCAACCATGCCCACATTTGATAAATATAAAGAACTGTAGGAAAAATTAACAAACAGCAAACACCCACAAGACCCCATCAACAGCCGGAACAGGAAACATTACACCACAATTTTCAAGTATTGCAGTAAGGTTAGATTTACTATAACTTTTTCAGAGACCTGTTAAAGTAAGTTGGGAAGAGTGAAGAAGAGATATCAATGACCATACAGAAGCCTTCATCATGCAGTGATAACTACAGAGAAATATAATGAATATAAATGCAAAACAGATAAATGCACTGAATACAGCAAATGGGTTGAGTTAAGTAACACATATTTAACACTGAAGATATGAGGGCAAGTCATTTATTCTTGCACTTACGTTGTCCTTTATTTCTCATCGTAATTTTCACCAACATTGATTCCTTTTACCCATCCATTTATCGGTGCACCAAAACCTGCAGCATAGAAGCCGTTGGTCTGCTTGCTGTCTCAGCCACATTTGCCCTTCATGACCAATCTCTTCATCATTTGCAAAACGCCTCCTACAAAGGTGGGATTATGCTGTAGGCTAAATCATGCAAACACCCTAATGCAGTTGCTACACCATCTATTATTACTTGTCTGTTAGCTCAAATCATCTTCCTCACCTGTCACACAGATATTGCTGTTGCAATCCTAACAGGATGACCAGGTCAGACTTGGCTTCGTTTCTTCTCAATCTCCCGCTACCAAACCCTGAAAGGGCTTAAGTAGCAGGATGTAGTCCAGAGAACGGGTTGTGTTGTAGCTTACAGCTTGACTGCGATATTTGCACTTTTCGGTCCAACACATCCGACTTCAGCAAGCATTTTTTGAGTACTGGGTTAGCATTCCCTCTTCGATCCCTTCTCCTTAGCCAGTCTGCCCTGCTGCAGCCTGTTATCCAGGATCACTGCGTGAAGGTGTAGAAGGGTCTTGGTAGCGTTGGTTCGCTGGCCCTGACGCTAGCAGTCAGCTATGGGTTGCTGACCACTGCAGCTCATGAAGTCTGACCCGGTCAGACTTCATTATCAATTTGTGAGCATCCTTGAGAAAATGTCTATACCCAATTATGCACAGCTTTGAGTGACAAACACTTCTCACCATAAACAGGAAGCATTTCAACATGAATATACTTTGATATTTTCTTTGATTGTACACTGAGCACGGATGCCATCTTGTATCTGAGCTGCGCATGCGCTGTCTAGCAACAGCTACCTACGGTAATCACAAAGCTGGATGTTGCTGCCACATAATGACACCTTTACTCTATCAGTTTGTGACCTACTTACTGACTTACGAGGGCCCTCGTGCGGTCAACTTTCAACTTCTGTCAACATAAACAGACAAATATCATCATCGTAGTTACCAATACACCAAAATAGTTAATTGACTATTACCTTGTTCAAAGTATAAAAAAAAAACAAGTCTTCACCTATGGTTAACATTTGTGGCAAGGAATTGTGTGTGTGTGAAAATTGAGTTTTGTTTTTGTTTAGCAGAGTATGTTGTTTGCTGTTGTAAGCTGGTGTTGTCACCTCATTTCTTGTTATATTATCAATAATTTTTTGCCTTTTGTCTTTATCCTGTCACTAGATTTTCTATTTGTATAGAAAAACTATTTGTTAATGAAAATAAATGCATTTGCAAAAATTAATATATTGCGTTGTTGGCACACAAAAATCCAAGCAATGCAATGCTTCGGACAGATCATTGGAATAACATACAAGAATCATATCTCAAATGTAAGCATATGAAACACAAGGCATCAGAATGTCTGACCATATAAATAGACAGATACACTGCTGCAGATACACGTAATACTCTAATAATATGGTCAATGAGAACTGGTTGTTATTTGTTAACTAGGTCAGTCGAGCGGTTCGCTCTTTTGCAGTCAATGCCAAGCTGAAGAATTTGCAAGTGTAGCTGGTGAGTGGAGCTGTATAAAGGTGTTGGTGATTGTTGAGGTGCTCGGCAATAAGTTTTCTGTCTATGGTGAGTCCGGAGCAAGCGAGCAGCCGATGTTGCACTGTCTCGTATGGGTGGGTGCAGTTTCGGCAGTTAGGTTTGTGTGCAGGGTCTAACTTGTTTCAGTGTTTATGTCCTAAGTTGGAAGAATACACTCTGCGGTGAAGTCTGTTGATGTTGTCATTTCTTTATACATGGCATGCCCAGTAGCCCCTTTCATCCGTTGGTTTCAGTCATTCCTTTTTGAATTTTTTTTCGGAGTATCTGCTTTGCTGTCTGTAATTTGGCTGGTGTGTTTATTTGAACCACGCCCTGCTCCTAGTTTTGCTAGTATGTCTGCTTTCTCATTGAGGGAACTAGTCATTATCATTACAAGCACATTAAAAGTGCGGGGAGCGAGAGAAAAAGGCATATTACAAATGTCAATCAACCAATCAAAGCCCATTGTTCCTCTCAGTACATAGGCCATTGACAACAACATTCCGCCAGCATTCACTGTCCTGGACTACCGACAGGTATGCGTATCCACAGACAGCTTGTGTTCCCACAGGCAGGTTTGTGCATCCACAGACAAGTTGCATTCCCCCAGACTCCTTGAAAACGTCTCTGTACAACTTCAATTTTGATATCTCCTCCTGAGAGATAGTTGCACAGAACTGTTTCTCACCTGATGTCCTAGCCTCACACAAGGTGCTCAGATCGCAGAGCAAAACATCGTTGAGGTCCAGAGAAAGCAAGCCGCTTAAAAGAACAGAATGTACAACTACATCAACCCCATAACTGATTCCTCACACGTGAGTTCTGGCTGGGGCAGAGTCTGCTGTGCCAGGATTGGACTTTACAGTCATATGATATCACATCTCGCAGCAGATGTCTAATGCTGCCCCAACCATCACTTGCAATGGGCAACAACAACATGACTGTATACCAAGATTACATTAATTTAGTAGAATTGGCCTCATCCAACACAAAACACAATGACAAGCTGCGCCGCCATCTTCGTTCGCGATGGCCAACAACTACTATAATATGACTGAATACCAAGATTACATTATTTGAGTAGAATTAGCCTCATCCACTTGAAACAAAATGCAATTAATGACAAAAGAGGAACCTAGTTAAGTGGATCTTTTATCACAGCAGCAGGACTGAATACCTTTTTAAAACTTATACAGCCTTCATAGTTTTCATTACCAACCAAAAATAATGGTCAGTTTTTGTTACCAACCAAAAATAATGGTCAGTTTTTGTTACCAGTCAAAAATAATGGTCAGTTTTTGTTACCAGTCAAAAATAATGGTCAGTTTTTGTTACCAGTCAAAAATAATGGTCAGTTTTTGTTACCAGTCAAAAATAATTAAAAACAATATACTCACATCTTAATAATTCTGATTTTTTAAATCCAAAACTTGGCAAAATAATGGATTTCTATCAAAGATGTTCTTAAACTTTGCCTTATTAGGTAAAATAGTTTTCACATTTTACTGAAGGCATGTGATGTGAAGTTGAAAATTCAAATTATTTTCAACAAAATCTTAAAATTTCAAAATGTTTGAACAAAAAGTAGGATTGATATGCAGAGCAGAATGGTGCCACTCTAGGATAAACAACTGGCCTAAGTTTTTAAAAACTTGGAATTCACAAACAGATGATATTTTCTACACTAATAGGCAGTAGTGGGATCAGAGACATTTTAATGGATTTTTTTTCATTAACCTCGTAGTGAATCAATTACGGGTCTTGCCCATTAACTCCTAACTGGTGTATCAGGGAATAGTTTTGCTGAATTCAGAAAAACGTTTCTCAAAGAATTGGCATGTCAGGACCACCTCATAGGTGGTCATATCGCACACCGACTACCAACTCTAAGACATATATTCACAAAAAATACATGTGTATAAAAAAAAGTTTTTATAACAGTACAAATTCACAATAATAAAAATACTACAAATGTAACATCAATAACATTATTTAAAATGAATAAGAACAGATCAACAAGCACATCATTTCGACACAACTAGCTTTTCTTACAATGGCTGAGCCAAACGCCACACAATGGCAAATACATCTTGAAATAACCACAAAAAAAAAAACAACCTTGTCTGTGATTGAAATGGGTATTATCTATAACAAAAAATAAAGTTGAACCTTAGACAAACAACAATAATATTTTTGTAATAATAATACCATACTTCTATTTGAAAAAGAGGGTGTGGTTATATGGTTTCAATATCTGCCTGCTGACAAGGAGGGCAGCAGATCAAATGCTCGGGAAGTTCTGTTGGGGGTGAAATAAACATTAACATGGCCAGCACACAATGTGGTGACAGCAGTGGTGTGTGTAGTTCTGTCTAAAAAGCACTCAACTACCCCAGAAATGGGAATAAATTTGTATGAGTTTTTCTTGTATTCTAAGATGCATCCCATAATTTCAGGAACACAGTAAATTAAAAGCTCTTATATGTATAATTACCATATAAAAAATGTTATATCAATCAATCTACTAAATAAAAGTATTTGGTGGGTGATATGTTATATGAGGGCCAAAGATGCAGAACAGTGAATGAGCGACTCACAGTTGGATGTTTGCATTAGGATCAGCAAATCAAAGCTGACCAAGACCATAATCCGCCTGTAAGTGGTGACCCTGGAAACAGGCTGCACTAGTGTAGTCTGGCTAAGAGAGTAGGGATCGCAGTGGGAAGACTCAGTACCCAAAAGGCCAGCTGAAATCAGATGATGGGCTGAAAGGTGCAGATATTGCAGCCTCGCTGTAAACTGAAACACAGAGCCACAATGCGCTTTTCAGGGTGAATACCACAAGACAAAAATGGACAGCTCACCTAGACTATAATAAGTTCGATCAAGGCCAATCACCTCTTTCTATCTACGATCTTTAAGCACCAAAGACGAGGAATAAGGCAGAACTAAAAATTCTCGTTCAATTGACTTGTCACCACTCTCTGTAGTTCTTGCAAGTTCCCTAGCCCCATGGTTGCACCCTCCCTGGTGATAATCCTGCGTAGTCTCTCTGGATCTACCGCACTTTTATTTTGCTGCTAGGTTTCCACATAATCGTCCGTAGCAGGAGTCTATTATTGTTCATCTGAAGCATTGAATGATTGATGTTATGAGTAAATCACTTCCTTCTGAATCAATTTACAACACATTCAGTTTTCTGGACTATATTCTGCTACTTCTGTGAGAGATTGAGAAGACAAACGAAGTCAAGCCAAGCCAAATATTCATCCTCCCCTTCTATTTAAATGTTCTTCTACATAAACAGACAAACAGTAACTTTTCTTTTTAAATGTCGCATTGTGGTGTGATCTGTTAGGCAACAATTGAGAACGGTAATACTGGACGACCCATTCTTCAGCGGCAGTTACACCAATGCGGATCCCAACCTCTCTTCCAACAGTCTGTCTTTGTCCACAGTGGATAATGAGTTGTCCATCTCTGGCATCGTAAATGTTGTTGCGGGATATAAGGGAGTCAGACCAACATGTAGGTGGTCGTTTCTTATCCCTAGGGCACCATATTGCTGTCGCTGTGCTTCAACGATCGTCCGTTCTTCGCAGTAAGTGGCCACCCCAGAGATCTTTCATCTTGTCTGCATAAATAACTGCATCTTTCACCAGGGACAATTGACATATGTCCGAGTTGTGAAGACCTTTTGTGTGCTGGCTATGAAGCATGAGCCCAACCATGAGAACGGAAATAATGAATCACAACTTAAATATGGCAGTATTATAACAAAATGAACACTGGAAGTTCCTCTTCAAAATTTGTGCATGCTCTAGGCAATAACAATGTCACTTGAAGTCCCATCCACCTGACCCCAGACAACCTTCTTTTGAAGACGATTGTAAGACACCATCTATTGTAAGATATGTCCTGATTTTATAGACGTTTAATCTTTACGCAACCAGTAATGCCGCACTGCGACTACAGATAGTCACGGTTTATTGTGTTTAAACTTCTGGCTTAATGCTATAGATGTCTGCTTGGCTTTCAACCACGAAAATGGCTTGTTGAATTTTAAAGTGAATTTGAAACAATTTATTTCTTTCCACTTGGATTATTGGGAGTGATGAAGTTAATGAATTTTTCTTAGGTAGAACTGTTTAGTTTGTTTATAAAAGTGTAATAAATACTTTTGTAGTGGAAACTAAAAGATATGCCTATCTCGTAAAAAACACATTCAGTGCAAGGCCATATCCAGAAATGGGTAAGTATAAATGATCTTCTTGTATGTCTGACACTAGCGCGCACACAACAACATAATAAAACTTAATCACACCAACAAATCATAAAGGTTAGAGGCTCTCAAAACGAACTTGTGGCGTGCTGAAAAATAATGTGGTATGGTAAAGGTAATGGGAAAATATGTGCCCCTAGGAAGCAAAGAAATACAGTTACTATATTATCTCAAGTTTGTGAGATGCCTAATAACTAAAATATGCTTTTTTCGAGGGGAAAAAATATCCTTTTCTAATTTGATTAGTCAACCAAGTATTCAACAGCATTAAATGCAAAAACGATTTTGCTTTCAAAAGCAGACGATTAACTGTGATTGTTGACTTAATGCTGGATGGTCACTTGTCAAATGATCAAGAAAGGGCCAATTGTCGTAGAGTCACGGACCACCTTTTCAATATGTCAAGGGAGGACTGTCTTATTCTTCGAGCAACTGATGATATGCTTCTAGCCCGGTGAGCTTCATGAAGAAGACAGCGTTTCAGGTCTTCATCTGTCCCCAACAACATGGTCGCTCCCTTGGGCCAGACAGCCTCTCTTTGGTCTACATAAGTGGGGCAATCCTGCAGGATATGACAAGGGAGGACCACTTGAAATCAGCTGGGACTGAGTGTATATATACGTTTGGCTGGTTGCTTGAACGGAGAACTTATGGGAATGTCTCCGCGTGATGTTGATTTCTGGAATCTCCACCTGTTAGACAGCCGTAAATCATCTGTCAAATGGTCAAAGAATTTTCACCTGTTGAACTATCATAAACTACTGGCAAGAAATGACTTAGAGTTGGGCAGTCGTGGACCACCTGTCAGTGGTCAAAGAATTTCCACCTGTTGAACTATCATGGGCTACTGGCAAGAAATGACCAGTAAGGGATGACCTAGTGTTGGTCAGAAACACTACAGTAAAGTTGTTTTCTCTCCAAGAACACATTACAGATCTGGCAGAAAACTGCTCCTTAAGTGAACAAATAATTACAGCATTTGATTACATTTGGATTTAACCAAAACTGCTTACATATGAGATATATACATATATATGTACTGAAGAGGCTGGCTGGAAGCAACCACCTTCTTAAAAAAGTAACATGCACGAATATGCTCCAAAAGGCAAAAACTAAACTGTTGCCATCACTTCTTTAGAGTCGATGGTACCAACGACGAGTCTGTTGCTGTCCTATCTACAATAGATTATATGTTACACCCAAAGATACAACTGTCAATATAAGGAATCTTATGTTAATGATATGTCCTAGGATGAATCTGTTACCGTTACATCTATAGAGTTACTGGTTATGTCCTAGAATGAATGTTACAGAATGAATCTGTTACCGTTATATCTACAGCGTTACTGGTATGTCCTAGAATGAATCTGTTACAGAATGAATCTCTTACTGTCATATCTACAGAGCCTATGCTACACTCGAAAACAAAACTGTCGATATAGGGAAACTTATGTTACTTGTATTCTTAGTAGACCTGTACTTCTACAAGGGCAGATGCCTCTATGCAGGTCCCAGCTCTGGTCTGAGCTGGGAGAAAGATTTCCTGCTTAATGGGCTAGACTCGAGCAGTTTAATACTCTGCAGCGTTGGGACAAGCACTTACGGAGGGTGGTTAACCAATGTGCGAGTCAATTTTAATAGACTCAAACACTAGAGCAAAGTAGACCTGCAGACTGTTAGTCGCCATCTATGCTGCTCTAAACAAACCACTTAACCATGACCGATGTTATGCCATGTCACACAGTCGATTCTTATGACATGCTCTCTGTGGGGCAGTGGTGCTATTCTCATTCTTGTCATACACAAAGACCCTGGCGGACTACTCGGGCAGTTACTGAGGATAAATCTGATCTCATCTACAGAGTTGCTGGTATGTCCAAGAATAAATCTGCTGCCGTCACATCTATAGAGGCAATGGTATGTTCAAATACAGAATTGTTGCCGCCACATCTATAGAGGCGATGGTATGTTAAAGTACGGAACTGTTGCTGTCATATCCAGAAACAGAATATGTCCAAGTATAAATCTGTTGTCGTCACATCTGTAGAGTCAGCGGTATGTTCAAGTACGGAGCTGTTACCGCCACAGAAACAGAATCTATGTCCAAGTATAAATCTGTTGCATATAATAGTTAGAGTCTACGATACATCAAGAACATAGAGAAAGTATCTATAGAATGTTCCAAGTACAAATCTATTGTCATCATACATAGAGAAAGTGTCTATAGAATGTTCCTAGTACAAATCTATTATCATACATAGAGAAAGTTCTATTGTCATAATACATAGAGAAAGTATCTATAGAATGTTCCAAGTACAAATCTATTGTCATCATACATAGAGAAAGTATCTATAGAATGTTCCAAGTACAAATCTGTTGCCATTATATCTACAGACAGAGACATAGAGAGTCATTGGAGCGTACATGAACAGATTTGTCAGTCGCATGTACAGAGGGATCTATGGTACATTCAAGGACACATCTATCACAGTCACATCTATAGATATCCTATGATAAATCCAAGAATGAATCTGTTGTCATCACAGAGGGGATCTTTGGTACAACCATGTATGAATCTGTCAGTGCGACATCTACAGAGGGAATCTTTTACTGCGTATATAGCAGAACTGAGCTATTGCTGCCACCATTGCTAGAATCTGAAAAAATAAATACAGTGGCTGAAAAATTATGATTCTCTACTTTAATAGAACCCATATAATCCCATCTGTCTATTTTGATAGAACCCATATAATCCCATCTGTCTACTTTGATAGAACCCATATAATCCCATCTGTCTACTTTGATAGAACACGTATAATCCCATCTGTCTACTTTAATAGAACCCATATAATCCCATCTGTCTACTTTAATAAAACCCATATAATCCCATGTCTACTTTAATAGAACCCATATAATCCCATCTGTCTACTTAGATAGAACCCATATAATTCCATCTGCCTATTGATGGAACCCATATTATCCCATGTCTACTTAGATAGAACCCATATAATCCCATCTACCTACTTATAGCCCATATTATCCCATGTCTACTTAGATAGAACCCATTTCATCTCATCCGCCTACTTATATAGTTCAATGCCATAGAAATATGTCATCTTCTTTCATATGTAATCTATGTGGCTATTTGGAGCAGAAACATGCTGGATGCAAAACTCCATATTAAATGATTACAGGGCTTTATCAATAAATGAGTGGAGCGTGCAGCTTAGTCAACAATGAGCTGGCTTACTAGACTGGGATTACAGAGTTCCAGTTCACGGGCAGACAGAAATATAATCGTAGCTGTGATTTGTACCTGGTATGGCCACTGCTCCAGTTGACCCAGTTGTAAATGAGTTGGAAAAGGTAAAAGCAGCAAGGAGGGAAACTGGAACCCCCCACGCAAAATTCAAAAGTGTTTTAAAAATCTACCCAATCTATTATGAGACCCTCGCCGGTGCTACAGAGTTCAAGTATTGGGCTGAGATTCTCCAAAATATGGAGAAGAATAGAGCACTTTTGGGTTAAACCGTGTGCAATGACATTGATTCTTCGACTAGATTAAACTAAACTAAGGAGGGTACGGTATGTTGTTGCCTACCCCATCCTATATAAACTATAAGCCATAATAAGAAGGAAAGAAAACCTGTACGACCCAAGGAAAAGACAGATACAATTTAGATAAAATATGAGAATGGTCTGTGAGCTGGCAAATAATAGATCATACAGGTAAAGTGAGTGAGGAAGTCCAGGTAGCTGTGAAAAAGGCAAATGTAATGTTAGGTATGATAAAAAGAAACATTTAACATAGGAGCAAGGAAGTGATTGTCAAACTGTATAAAGCATTAGTTAGACCTAGATTGAAGTACTGTGTACAGATATGGAGTCCCTATGGTAGAGGAGATATCAATATGCTGGAAAGGATACAAAGAAGAGCAACAAAACTGATAGCGGGATTCCAGAATTATAGTTATGAGGAAATCTTAAAAAAAACTGGCGTACTGTGTCTAGAAAAGAGAAGAATTCTAGGTGATTTAATACAGGTTTATTAGATAATCAACGGTAAGGATTAATTAGAAATAACACGTTTTTCAAAATACAGCTGCCTACAAGATCAAGAGGACACAGCCACAGAAAGGTCCAGATTAGATACTAGAAATTTTTTTTTTAGTCAGTGAGTGGTGAATGTTTGGAATGAATTACCACAGGAAATAGTTGAGGCAGGGTCAATTAATGCATTCAAGAATAGATTGGATGCGCATAGATATTTTTAGATCAAGTAATGTAAAATAAACTGGTTTTATAGAGACTCTGCATGAGTCTTCTAAACCAGTATAAAGAAGTTAAGTTAAGACTCTACACCACATGGCAGTAGAAAAATACACCTTGTTCTTAAATGATCAACAGGCACATTTAACAAAATAGTTTCAGTGACAGGAAGTTGTATGTATCGAGATGGAGTAAAAATCTGATGATCAGAAGTTTTCCCTCAGTGGAAGTCAAGTCTTAGACAACAAAGACAAGAACTCTAAATCCATTTTACCTGCACAGACCCCACTGTGATGCCAGTCACACCTAGAATGTACATGTTCCTCATGAACCAGTACTCCATCTCCTCAATGCAGCCCTGAGAACAAGCAGAAACAATGATGTGTTACATGCATGTGTCTTTCCTTCAAATGATGCTTTTTCTTATCTACTGGAGTTTGATAAGGATAACACACGATCTACCGGAGTTTGATAAGGATAACACACGATCTACTGGAGTTTGATAAGAATAACACACAATCTACTGGAGTTTGATAAGGATAACACACAATCTACTGGAGTTTGATAAGGATAACACACAATCTACTGGAGTTTGATAAGGATAACACACGATCTACTGGAGTTTGATAAGGATAACACACGATCTACTGGAGTTTGATAAGGATAACACACGATCTACTGGAGTTCGATAAGGCACATAATGACCCTTTTCTGTCCAACTGGATTTAGGAGATTTTTCTTAAAGTCCAAGGCAAGAGCAACAACACTGATTGTGAAATAGTTTACTTACTTTCTTCAAAATAAAATGCATTTATTTGAACAAAATGAACTAAAAGTATGCTTAATAAATCTAAAAACTCCACATTAAATTTTGTATCATTCAATATCTTATCATTAAAGTATCTATCATTTAACTACCATATCATTCAATATCATATTATTCACTGCCGAAGACGGATGTGTCGAAGCGAAAAGTGCAAATATTGCAGTCAAACTGTAAATTAGCGACACAACACATCCCGTTCTCTGGACTACATCCGGCTACTTGCAAAGACCTGTTCAGGGTTTGGTAGTGGGACATTGGGAACGAACACAGAAGAAAGAAAGAAGAAGAATCATATCATTCAATTATCTATGATTTAATATCTATACTTCAATATCTATTATTCAATAATCAATTATCTAACAACTTCAATTATCTAACATTTAATTATCTATCACATGAAGTATCCACAATAAAAATATATGTTAGTATTTATAAAATGTCTTAACTTTGTGAACAAATTTCTGCTTAAATTTGTATTAATTCGCCTTATTTATTTTCAAATTGTAGCACTATCACATCAATAGCATTACTACTTTCCCTTTCTATAGTTTCACTGTCAGTCTCAATTGAACTTTTATTGAATCATCCAAGAGCAGGATCATTGGCTTGATCAAATAATAAGCAATCTCCTGGCTATCAAAGTCAAAATTCTATCTCTTGGAATGACGCAACTTTAAAAATTAGCAGAAAGCATAAATAACAACAGATTGCCAAGCACTCATTTTTAAAACAAAAGCTAGCTGTGCATGTGTCAGAAGTCTCTACAACATTAAGTCTTATAGGAAACGAAACATCGTTGTTATGCAACATAGGGGTTGTGAGTGCTTCCTGGCATTACGGATCAAAGAAACCAGCTGATCAGCATTACATTACACTGCAATCTCTGTTTATGTGTGTTTTCAATCACCATTGGCCTCCACTTTTACTGCGGTCTTTCCTAATTAAAAATGCACGCTACGAAAACAACTACAACTTGAACTGTATACAGAAACAACGTAAAAAAGTTGGAACTTTCACAGTATGTCTCAGAAGGGTACTGAAAAATCAAATGGTAAGACAGGGTCCCAGATACTGCTGTTCTTGAAAGTGCTGGTTGTCACAGATTTGCTGGGCGGGTTGTAGTCTGCATGCCTGCCCACCAGAAGCCAAAAATAATCTCTTATGGTGAGATGCAGAAAGGTCAATGCTCCCATGATGGACAAAAGAAGCGCTTTAGACTTGGCTAATAGCCTTTGGCATAACAATGAAATACTGTGAAAGCTGAAAGAAGGACAACATCAGGAGACCAAAAATGTTAGGTAAGCAAAGAAGAAGATGACTATTCAAAGTAACATATTTTAAATGTAGATGAAATGGACGCATTTTAGAAGAATATGCCATCCAGAACGTTTATTGCACAAGAAGAGAAATTCATGTATGTTTATTTTTGTTGATTTAGCTTTCGTAGGCATTTTTTAATGATATAAAGTATGTTATTTATTTATTTAGGCAACCTATACGTATATCATCATTCATTATTTGGTTGTTCAGTTCGGAGACTAGTTGTAAGATTGTTTATGTCTCTCCATTTGACCCTATCCTCTGCAGCTCTCTTCATTTCAGCATAGGTCTGTACTTTAATGTCCCTGCATGCCTATGATGTAAAATTGAATCTTGGACGCCTGTGTCCTCTCTTCCCTTGAATCTTTCCCTCTAGTATCTTCTGTAGAAGACTTTCATGTCTCATATTGTGACCTAGCCAACTCAACCAACATTTTCATGTATAATATGCAATATTTGTCTTTGAGTACATTGTCATCAGATTTATTTTTCTGTCCAACTGACTCTTTCCATTCTACGGTAGCACCACATTTCAAACGCTTCCAAGTTTTTGTCATCCTTCTTTGCTAGAGTCCATGTTTCAGCTCCATACAGTGCAATTGGCCATATATGAGTGGCGATTATTCCTTTCCTCAGTTCTATCCTTTGAGGTTAACAATTTCTGTTTTTCTCTGAAGCCCTTTTTCTGCCATTGCAATCCTTGTCCTGATTTCTGTCTCATTTCGGGCATCTTCTGTTATGGTTTGGCCAAAATATGTAAACTTTTGAACTGGTTTGATTATTACTCCATTGATTATCTCATTTATTTGCCTACGTTGCTTGGATATTACCAAGGTCTTTGTCTTCGCTGTGTTTATTTTCACGCCAAACTCTTTGACTGTGATATTACTTTTTGCACTCAATGAGTAGATGTCGAACTGTTTCATCAAAATGATAGCAATGTCTGCACAGGGGCAGGTGCTGGGGATTGATGCGGTTCCAAGTACCAAATTACAGCTGGGTCGACTGGGAGAAGCAGTTACACTATGACATGCCTGGTCTAAGCCTGACAGGATTTGAACTTGTTACATTGGGATTACAAGCAAAGCTCGCGACTCAGAGGCCACACACTCCCCCTTGTGTGAACAGTGAGGGTGTGCAATGCCCATGTGATGCAGAGTCTTCTATCTTAGGAGTTAAACTGAATTTGTTAGTTGTCGCACAGCAGAATGCTATCAGTTTTAAGCAGATTTCTCCTGGAAACCACTGGAGCAGTTGGAATACTTACTCTTTGGTGCCACAGCGCAGTGTCTCCAAAGCCACAGTTTGGTGAAGGATTGATGCAGCAAGACTCTGGAACCCTCTGCTCCTCGGGCCACGCTTGTATGTTATACCAATCGGTGTGGTTGTCTACACCGCAACACTGAAGCTAAACAAATTGTACAGGATAATGATAATGTGTACAAGATAAAGCATGTATTTCCCTAAATGAATACTTTCATTGCTGATGAGCTGGCTAATATATGATGTCCCACTCGCTACCAGCCCCTGGTTTGCCCGTACAACTTTTAAACTAATGAATTTGACATGGACATATTGTGAACCAGGTGGACAACGAAAAACTGCATATGGGCTATTTTCTGCAGAACGGAGCCACATACCACACCTCAAATGTCAGCATGGCTGAAATTGTCTCCTCCTTTGAAGATCGTGTCATTTCTTAGGGAGTTTGCCCACCAAGGTCGCCTGACCTTACCCTACCTGGTTTCTTCCTATGGGACATGATGAAATGGAAAGTTTATCACAAAAAAGCCAAGGAATCTCACAGAACTGCAAGAAAACATTAGGCGGGAAAATGAGTTACTTCTGGTGAGTTGGTGAATAGTTTCTGTAACATGAAGAGACGTGTACAGGCATGCCTTGATGCTAATGGTGACCACTTGCAACAATTTGAGCTGATTATGTTTCTCACGCACCAAGGTACGAGGGGCGTTCAAATCAAACAGGAACTTTTTGTTCTAGTTCTACCTGAATGGGTTATAGCGTGCTGGAACTACTATAATTAGTTAGTGACACTTGTGTCCTATTATTGCTAGGTGGTCCACTTTCCATTGGTCAGTCCTAAGACAAATAAATACAAATAGTGGAAAACACTCAGTGCTTGCATGGAACAGCGTGTTGTGATGAAGTTTCTTGTAAAAGAAGGCGCGAAACCTTTGGAAATTTACAGAGGACTGTAATCACAATACAGTGATGAGACACCCAGCCGCAGTAAGACATTTGAGTGGTGTAAACATTTTAGAGAAGGCAGCACATGCGTGAGTGATGATCCTGTCCTACTCGATAACGTTCAACCTCATACGTCTTCCTGCACTATGTGCCATCTGCAGCAACTCGGCTCGGTGGTATTGCCATAACCATCTTACAGTTCAGACCTCACTTCAAGTGATTTACACCTGTTTGGACCCCTAAAAAAATTCCTGGGAGGTCAGCATTTCAGAAATGATGCAGTAAAACAGGCTGTCCTGGATTGGTTCAGACATACTACCAAATCTTTCTACGCTGAAGCCTTCCAAACAGTACTCAAATGCTGGGTTAAGTGCATAAACATTGCAACAGATTATTTCCAAGAATAAATGGCATTTTGACTACTTGCAACAACCAAACATTTTCAATAAAAACAAAAGTTTGGGGTTAGACTTGAACATCCCTCGTACATCCTAATCAAATTTGATTGAATTACGTTCATTGGTTTAAAAGTTGTAAAGGAAAACCAGGGGCAGGTAGCGAGTGGGACATCATATTTAATAACAAAGGCCAACACAGATTTTGGTCGAAGAGGAATTAGTATATCAACTAGTCTGAAGGTCTACCGTGCCGCCATTCTTCCCACCCTGCTCTACACACGTGAGAGAGCTGGACTGCCTATGCTGGTGATGCCTGGAGACTTAATCACTTCCACAAGACTTATCTGAGATGCCTACTGCATATTCACTGGCAGGACCATATCACTGATAATGAAGTGCTATCTAGAGCCAACATGCCAGTTATTCATGCCCTTTTGCAAAAATCTCGACAGATGGGCTGACCACCTTGTTCGAATGTCAAGCAAAAGGCTTCCAAAGAGGTTCCTGTATAGTGAACTGAGTGGAGCTGAGCGATCACAGAGATGTTCAAAAATGCGTTTTAAGGACAGGTTGAAGGAGTCCCTTAAGTGCTGTCAAACAGACTTAACACCTGGCTCAAAATCGTCCAGCCTGGAAGAGTGTGGTCAACAACAGCATATAAATCAGCGAGGACCTTCGTGTTCAGTCAACCCAGGATCGACGCGCAATCAGGAAATCTAGAGCAGAGGGAATACCAGAGGCAGCTGCTGACTGTGTTTGCGAGTGGTGTCGTAGAACTTTCTGTGCCCCCATTGGCTTGATCAGCCATGAGCGCACTCACATACTCAAGGATGTGGTATGACATGGGATGATGTTGGCGGTCCTCATCAACGACGATGGACAAATTAATATACTTTTATTCCCACTTACAAGTATCTCTTGGTGTACCAAGTTTGTAGCCTGGGGATATATTTGTTAACACGGTTATATCATTATTTTTCCACTGTGTTTCGTCCTGAAATGAACGTTTCACATTGTGTCATAGTTTACAGCGAGGATTGCAATATTTGCACCTTTTAGCCCAGCACATTCGGTTTCAGCTGGCTTTTTTGTATACTGGGTATGTTTTCCCACTGCGATCTCTATAATCTTAGCCAGACTACACTAGTGCAGCCTATTTCCAAGGCGCTGCTTGGAGGTGGAATAGGGTTTTGGTCAGCTCAGGTTCGCTGACCCTGATGCAAGCAGCCGGCTAATAACCAGCAATGCCTGCTGTCAGCTCATTTAATGAGTTGCACCTTCAGCCACAAAAACTGATATTAATATTGCCCATCAACATACATTTGCAAACAACAAACATCTGTGACGATTGTACTGAACAGTTCTTGGCAAACCCCGCACTTACATCTTTCTGAAGGGTATCCAGCGTAATAGACCAGCCCTTGGAGTCACGGTCGTACAAAGATTTATTTTGAGACTGAAGTTCGATCTCAACTTCTGTTCTGTAGTCATATCTGATTCCACCTGTTAGTTCACTATGGATGATACCTCGTACCTAGCAAGGAAATGACAAATCAGATGTTTTATCAAATTCGACATGTTCTAATAATAATAATAATAGTTGCTTATCACAAGTTTAAACTTCAGAATCTCATTTCTGATAGTCCTTCCCCAGGGGATTGATTCTCAAGGTCACACTGCAGAGGGCACCAACGAATTCATCTGTCTCTGTGGCATGATACCATCTGATGGGTGCAGGAGCCCCGATATGTCAAGGCAGATCGGACTTGCTGTGTCCACTATGCACGACCTCCGACATGTATGGAGTGATGGCAAGATCTCCCTTGGGACAAAAATCCGCATCTACCAGTCCTGTGTGGTTCCAGTCCTGCTTTACAGCTCTGAAACCTGCACATTGCTGAAACATGACATGCCGTGACTGGAAGCCTTTCATATGTGCAACCAGCGGCGAATCCTAGGCATCTAATAGCATGACTGCCTCCACCCAGTCTCAGAAACACTTGACAGGCGCCGAGTTTCTTTGTTCAGTCATGTTGTACGGCTGGACCAGGAAACCCCTGCCCACGAGATACTACACCAAGTCATTCCTCAGTGCCAAAAGTCATCCCCCAACCAGCTGGAGGCCCAGAAGAGGCCGTTCCTGAACATATGTGGCTCCAGCAAGTAGCAGCCTCCTCCTACACCCTGGACGAGGTCTGGAGCCACGTCACAGCTGTGGCCGGCCGACGCAACGGGCCTCAGATGCCTTAGCGAACATTTTTATTATCACATGCAAAGATGGCGACATCAAACTATTGATGCGAAATGTGTTCTTTGATGGCTGTAAAGACCAATCCTGGAACGACATACCCTGCCACATTCAGGGCACACATGCGGAGAGCCAGCAGTGAAATTGTTGTATTGTTCTTTGGGGCAGTGCGCTTTCGCTAAGCCTCAGAGATGGCAGTATTCTCTGCGATCTGAGCACCTTCTGTGATACTAGCATGCCACATGGTATGATATTGTGCAAGCAACTCCCAGGAGGTGACATCAATATTGAAGCTTTTTAGAGACACTTTCAAGGAGTCTCTGTAGCATTTCATCTACACCATCTATTTCATGGTCTGCCTCTTGCTCTACAACCGTGATGTCTGGTATTGTTGATTAGTGAAGCTGGTAATTTGGTCCCATTTGTGTCAGGTGTCCACTCGAAATTCCGGATATCTTCATACAGTTTCTTGTGGGAGGAAGCAGAAGCAGGCTGCTGCCCCATGCCACTACTTTCACCAACTTTAATTTTAACTGGCATACTGCTGTTTCACACTTTCCTGGCACACCCTATTATGGCAGAGAACTTAGCCGCTCATTTTGTTGTTTATTGTTTTTGTTAAATGCCCACAATGAGTAAGTTTGCTCTATTGTGCTCCCTGAAAAGGGCGTTAAGTGGTGGGTTGTAGCTTTCCTCATATCCCGAGCTGCCTTGAAAAAACAGCCTGTATCCAGGGAGGCTATATGGAAGAGAGATTGTGGTCTTGGTCAGAGTATTGACCCTGGTGTGACGTCCTGGTCAGTATGTTCTGCCTGACTGGATTAGCATCTCCATTCCCCAGTTGCTCGTTTTACATCATGTCTAACATTTTTCTACTCATTTGTTAGTTGTTTTCAACCCTTCTTTGACCATGACGAAGGACTTGTGGTTGACGTAGGTATCGTTTTGCTTTTGTCCTGGTACAGTCACTGAGCCATTACCTGTGTGTTTTAAAAAAATTAACTTTTAACCTTTAGTACCGCTGCAGCTTTGATCTGTTTAATTCTCTTTCGTCAATGTTCGAGTATGCTTGGCAGGTCTGTAACAAGTGTTCAGGTGCCATGAGGCCAGTGTTACAGATACACAGTGTCAATCTTGAATTTATGGTAAAGATGGCTCTTCAATATGGTGTGCCTTGCTCGTCATCTAAAGATAATCACGTGGTCTACAGATAATCACTTGGCCTGAAGAGGATCTATCTATCTATATTTGGTTCACGTATGTCACTAGACAGCGCGGGGAGGTGTGACCTCCTTTGTTTCATATTTTTTGGCAGGCCAATATCCGCTGGTGACTTGCCAGGTCAATCACAGCATCTGTTAGCCAATGGAAAATACAATCGCCTACTTTTGGGACTGGTGGTGGTGGAAGCATAAAGTTGAGCAAGGTAGACCCGTAGGCTAACAGGCGCCATCTATGCCGCTCCGCTAACCAATACCTGATGTTATAGCCACACAGTTCCCTTTTTGCGACATATTTCCTGGGGGGCAAGATGTATTATAATAATTAGAGTGGATTTTTAACTTTGAATTTTGCCCGAGTAGCAGCCTTTAAGCCAACTCGTTTCAATTTCCAACCGCTAAGGTATTTTTAACGCAACTGCACATGGTTGTTGGATCTAACTACTCAGAGATCAGGGGAAATATTTGCAGATGATCCATGTGAAAAAATTCAGGTCTCCTCTGGGATTTGAACCTGCGACCATTACAGAGAATATACCAAGAAGAGTCCATAGCTCAATGTTTGCAGACGATCTGGCTATGTGGACCTCTGAAAAGAATCTCACCATAGCAAGAAATCGGATGCAGACGGCCCTAACATCGCTGGAAGAGTGGCCGAACTCATGGCTGGTCAAAATAAACGAGGAGAAAACCACATGCACAATATTCTCGCTTTCATTAAAACCCCAAAACACCAAATTAAGTCTAAATGGCAAATTCCTGCAGCAAAACGACAACCCAACCTATCTGGGAGTCACATTTGATCGGCGCATGACATGGAAAAGTCAGATCGAGAGAAACCGAATGAGAGCCAGGGAAAGAATGGCAATCATGAGGAATCTTGCTGGCACAAGCTGGGGAGCAGACGAAGGCATACTAAAGAAACTGTACACTGGAAGAGTGAGACCAGTTCTCGAGTATGGCATTGCGGCATGGACAACAGCAGCAAAGGCGAACTTCGATAAAGTTAGCAAACTTCAAAACCAAGCCATGAGAGTTATAACAGGAGGCATGAAGTCAACGCCAATTGTAGAACTTGAAAAGATTACAAAACTGCAATCCATGACCGATAGAAGAGACTGCAGAGCCCAGATGCTCAGAGAAACTCCAAAGACTCCAATGCACCAGAGACTAAACAATTTGGGAAATGGGAAACTAAAGTGGAGAAACTTTGCAGAAATAGCCAAAGCAAAGATGCACGAAAATCCCATAAACGCACTAACAACACCAAAACCCATCACTACTGTACGAAAACCTACCTGGAGGCAGGATATATTTCCAGAGGTGGTAGAAAATATACCAGGTATTGGAAACAAAAACTGCCAAACTGAAAAAGAAAGGAGAGATGCTACCCTAAGCTTCATATCGAAAAGCTACCCAAGCATGGACTGGACCCATGCATACACCGACGGTTCTGTAACAAACACAACACAGAACGGAGGGACAGGAGCATTCCTGAACCTACCAAATGGCAGAAAAATATCCACAAAAAAAAATCAAAGCCAGATACATGACCAAATGGGAAACCGAACATACTGGTTACACCAAAAACGATGCCTATTACCAGTTGAACCGAAGAGAGCAGGTCGTTGTCTTCAGACTTCGCACTGGCCACAATAGATTGAGGTACCACCTATTCAACAAATTGAAGATAGGGTGTACCGACGAATGCATGTGCGGTACTGGTAAAATGGCCGCTGAACATCTGCTGCAGAACTGCCCGACATACGAGGATCAGAGAGAGCAGATGTGGCCATCACCAGTGGAACTGCAAGACAAGCTCTATGGCAGTGGCGACAGCCTCAGGATGACCGCCGCTTTTTTCGAAAAAATAATGGTTACTGTCTGACTGCGTACGAAGAAGAAGAAGAACCTGCGACCTCCAGCACCCGAGGCGAACACCTTATCTCGAAACCACTGGATTCCATCCTAAAGAGGATCACTTGATCTAAAGATGATGAACTTGCTGAGCAGCCCCACATTGCACTACAGTTAGGAGTGGATCAGGTACACCTTATGATGTAAGAAGAGCCTCTGTAACCTGCTACAAAAGTAACATCAAGAGTTGACTTCTGCAGAAGTAGCTTCAAACAACCACATGGGCGAAGACTAAGTGATCATAAATTCTCAAATCATCTCTATGGGGATCACAGTGTTGATTGCTCAAAGGCGCATTGTCTCTTTTTGGAAATGGCAAAGGGTAAGAACAATGATGGTTCATGTAGCCTGTTGGTTGTTTAAACAGGAAACTTGATTTGAGAATTTATAGAAACAAGAATCTTGATTTGAGGATGTAGGAGAAACAGGAACCTTGATTTGAGGATTTATAGAAACAAGAATCAGGATCAAGACGCTGAGCAGCGCATGAGCTGCAGTGGTCATCGACCCATAGCTGACTGCTACCGTCAGGGCCGGCGAACCAGAGCTGCCAAGACCCTTCTACACCTCCAGGCGGTGATCCTGGATAACAGGCTGCAGCAGGGCAGACTGGCTAAGGAGAAGGGATCGAAGAGGGAATGCTAACCTGGTACTCAAAGTGCTTGCTGAAGTCGGATGTGTTGGACCGAAAGGTGCAAATATTGCAGTCAAGCTGTAAACTACGACACAATGCATTCCGTTCTCTCGACTACATTCTGCTACTTAAGCCCTTTCAGGGTTTGGTAGCGGGAGATTCAGAACGAACGAAGAAGAAGAAACAAGAATATTGATGTAGGATGTAGGAGAAACAGGAGTCTTGATTTGAGGATGTAAGAGAAACAGGAATCTTGATTTGAGGATGTAAGAGAAACAGGAATCTTGATTTGAGGATGAAAGAAGAAGGGGAAGAAGATCCAACAGGCTGCCATTGACTGATATAAGTATCTCTCTTTTATCTACATCTAATGTCTACAAGAATATAAAAAAAGAATATAGCACTGTAAGTGTAGCAGAGAGGACAGAGGAAGGGTCTTGCTCTATCTAATCTAACACAATGAAAACTTAGATAAACAAATTCTTTATTTCTTCACTAAACTGGCACTCTTCTATTCACAACTCACTCACTCCTAACAGGGATTACCTAACCTACCAATCTCTACCCCTACACCTAAACTATTGTCAACAGTCACCCGTGCTTGGCCAGCCGTGACGTACCGCGAGTCCGAGTTATGGTCGGAACAGCGCCGGTTAGTACCTTGTGTTATGACCTCAACCCAGGTGGATCGCCCTTGGTCATGTTCCTTCGTCATTTCGCTTGGCGAATTGTGTTTTGCAATATCAGGAAAAACCGAATCAGCAGCTGCAGGTATGAATTGACCTGTGTTGAACAGGAACCGATTGACCACGTGATAGCGTGTCAGCACACGTTCCAGATAACGTTCACTCACACAGCGGGCGATTATGGCCAACTGCTTGGAGGCTCGTCCACGTAGCTGGCACTGGTCACACCCCGGCCTTAATGAGAGGATACTCACAGGTGTAGACTGGTCAACTCGTTCAAGGTGTCGGCCGCTTGAAAACCTCGTGTAAATGCGTCAGACTTGGAAAACTGTAAACTTCACCAAAAAAAAAAAAACGTGTAATATCTCTGCAGACGTATCGTAACGTATCTGCTGCAAATGGAGTAACGTTCGTCTTCACTGCAAAAACTGTGTAACGTTCGTCTTCACTGCAAAAATTGTCTCCTAGTCTTCTCAAATCGTGCAGTCTCACGCTTCGTGTTCCCCAATCGCGTATCGTAAGAAAGACCCATGCTCTTTTTAAAAAAATTTTATGTGTTTGCCTCACTAGTTTCTACTGGCGGAGGCGCGCCTATTCCACCCCAGACTGTAGTAGATTTGGGCGATATTAAGACGCATAAACCAGTGCGTGTGTGTATCTGTTTGTACCTAGCCTGGTATTTCTGTGATGCTCCTCCCGTTGTTCCTCGCTTTTGATGATCCTCGTTGTCCGCCGTAGGTATTTGCATAGATATGCACAATTGTTTTCCTGGGACCATTTTGGGAATGAGTATATTTATTTTCCTGCTCCTGGCCCGCCAGGCTTTTTATAACATGAGACTTTTCTTAGTCGACGCTACTTGCAAGATGGCGTTGCTATTACGGCCCCATCCTGAGCGGTACTCACCGACTGAGTGGTCAGGTCCCAGTGGAAAGTCCGTGGGGAGACAAGATTTGTCTGCTCAGACTAAATATGTCACATAAGGGTCATTCTTCATTGATCCCTATTTTGCACCATTTTCTTAAGTACCACATAGGAGACTCAAGCTGCCATGGCCTCCTTTTCCACTGCCTTCACTGTTCTTGGCTAACACTAATTTCCCTTATGGGTAGTTCTAGAGTACAGCTTGGAAACAGGCATGTAACTAAGAATATTATATTCACACTGCAGACCGTTACCATGTTACCAATGGATATCACTGTTGTATCATCATCATCCCAAGTAGCCCCAAGGATAAAAAGAATAGAACCACTGTCCCTTAGCATATATATAATAAATATGCTGCGAATCATGGACGATTTCGAAAACTTTTAGAAAAAGAATTAGTCCTTCAAGTAAAAATGTTACATAAAGATCCTCCGAATACCCTGGACAGAGAAAAAGACAAATATAGACATTCAGTAAGAGTTGAACATAGAGGATTTGGTTTATCAATTCAATTTTGGCCAGAAAATTGAAATACTTTGGTTACATCAAGAGACACAATAGTCTTGAGAGAACTGGTGGAAGGTATGGTGCCAGGCAAAAGAGGCAGGGGTAGACCAAGAAGACGATGGCATGAAGATATCCAGGAATGACTGTGGCAGAGGATGGAATTTTGGCAAAGGAAAGAGTTTCTTTCAGACAGGCTGTGATGAGAGTGACATTCTATAACGGACACACTACATGATGTTATATATAATATATATATATATATCTTTTGTTTCCTGAGGATTTGTCATTGAAACAAAAGATAAGTTTTATGAGGACCTTGAGAAGCTCATCGCTGCAGTCCCCAAACCTGACAAACTGATCATCCTCGGTGATTTTAACGCTAGGGTTGGCACAGACCATACAGCCTGGGAAGGGGCCAATGGCAGACATGGTATCGGAAAATGCAATAGTAACGGACTGCTCCTTCTGAGGACATGTGCCGCAAATGAACTATTTATTACAAACACAGCTTTCTGACTTCCTGCCCGAAATAGAGCCACATGGATGCACCCAAGGTCCCGCCACTGGCACCTCATTGACTACATTATCATCAGACGTAGTGATCGAGCGGATGCTATGGTAACGAAGAGCATGTGTGGTGCAGAATGTTGGACCGACCATCGACTTGAAGCTAAACTTCAAGATCCAGCCCAAAATGCGCCCCCAGAGAAATAAACCACCGAGGAGGCTAATTGTCTCAGCTGAAATACGAACCCACGAGATAAGGCTTCCAGGAAGAGCTTGAGGGCAGACTATCTGAGCTTCGTTTTGAAAAGAACAACATCGAAGAGAACTAGGAATCATTGAGAAACACACTCTATGATACAGCTGTTAAACACATTGGCCAACTCACGAGCACGCATAAGGACTGGTTTGATGAGAACGATCTGGAAATACAGGGCCTTCTCGATGCAAAACATGAAGCGCACAGGGAATACCAGAGGGACACACCATCTCCGGCAGCTAAAGCTGCTTTCAATACTGCTCGCAAAGCTGTACAGACCAGGCTTAGAGAGATGCAAGACTCCTGGCTCAGCAAAAGAGCTGATGAAATTGAGATGTTCGCCGAGCGTCATGACACCAAATGGTTTTACGAGGCACTGAAAGCTCTCTACGGCCCGCAGCCCTCTAGTAATACTCCAGTTCGCAGTGCGGATGGAGCACTGCTAACAGATAAGGTTCAGATTCTAGACAGATGGGCAGACCACTTTTGCAAAATACTAAACCACCCATCGTCCATAAATGAAGAGGCCATCCGGCGAATGCCGCAGGTGGAACTGAACCTGGCGTTGGATGAAGTCATCACTGAGGAGGAAGTCAACAGGGCAATCAGTTCACTATTTATAGGAAAATCTCCAGAAGCTGATACAATACAGCAGAGGTATATAAGACAGCTGGCCCATCCCTCACCAGAAGGATCACTGAACTCTTCTGTCACATGTGGGCTGAAGGAAAAATTCCGCAGGAGCTAAAGGACGCCACAATCGTTTGTCTGTACAAAAGAAAAGGCAACCGCCAGGAAGATGACAATCATCGTGGAATATCGCTACTCTCCATAGCAGGCAAGATCCTAGCGCGCTTACTGCTAAACAGGCTCAACAAACACCTTGAACAAAGCCACCACCTCCCAAAAAGCCAATGTGGATTCAGAGCCGGAAGAGAAACTGTGGACATGATTTTTTCCGCTCGCCAAGTACAAGAGAAGTGTCGAGAACAAAATCAGGCCTTGTACACCACATTTATTGATTTGACAAAGGCATTTGATACAGTAAACAGAGGAGGGCTGTGGATGATAATGCCTAAGTTTGGCTGTCCCAACAAGTTCATAACAATGGTGAAACAGCTACACGAAGGCATGTGTGCTCGTGTACTGGGCAGCGGTGCAATCTCTAAAACGTTTCTAGTATCAAACGGAGTAAAACATGCATGTGTACTCGCCCCTACTTTGTTCAGCATGATGTTCGCGGCCACGATGACAGACGCCTTCAGATCACTGGAGCTTGGAATACCCATAAAGTACCGCACAGATGGCAAATTACTCAATCCCAGAAAAATGAAGGCCAAAACCAAAGTGGCTGGCGACATAATCAGGGAACTTGTATTTGCTGACGACTGCGCTCTAATGAGCAACTCAGAACTGAACATGCAGGTTGGAATGGACCAGTTCTCTGCCGCATGTGAAAATTTTGGCTTGACCATAAATGACAAAAAAACAGAGGTCATGTACCAACCAGCACCAGGGATGCCGTACACAAAACCAGAGACTACAGTCAGCGGGCAGACGCTGAATGCCGTAGACAAATTCACATATCTGGGCAGCACGCTGTCGAGATCTGTCAGCCTAGACGATGAGGTGGCAAGCAGAATAGCAAAGGCCAGAACAGCCTTTGGTAGAATGCGCCCGATGGTCTGGGCACGTCGTGGCATCAGCGTCAAGACCAAACTCAAAGTCTACCGTGCAACCATCATTCCAACCCTACTATACGCTTGCGAAAGCTGGACTGTATACTCTGGACATGCAAGGAGGATAAACCACTTCCTCACAGGTTGCCTGAGGCGAATATTCCACATCTGATGGCAAGATCGTGTCACTGACATCGAGGTACTCTTGAGGGCTAACATGCCCAGCATACATGCACTGCTAGAGAAAGCACGACTAGGATGGGCCGGACACCTCGTCCGTATGTCAGACGAGCGGCTCCCAAAAAAGCTTCTCTACGGTGAACTGAGAGAGGGATGGCGCCCAAAGAAAGTTTTAAAGACGGTCTAAAGGACTCACTGAAAAGTTGCCAGATAGACATCGACACCTGGGAATGTCTTGCGCAAAACAGATTTGACTGGAGAAGCGCAGTCAAATCGGGAGTAGCTGCCGGTGAAGACGACCGTGTTGTGAAAGCCCAGAGCAGACGCGAGACGCGGAAATCCAGAGCAGCGGGAATACCATCCCCTTCTACAAACCTCGTGTGCCCGATATGTAGCAGATGTTTTCAGTTGTTCAGCCACATGCCCACCCACACCCAACAGGGAAATCTGTGACAAGGATGATGTCGGCAGTCCTCATCGACAACGATGGACAGCTATTAATTAATATATATAAATATATATATGATATAATATAGAACATGGCAGCATTGTAGACGAGTTGACAGGGAAAGAGGAAACTGATAGAAGACAGAGAGAAACTTGACAGTATAACCAAACATGGGTTGGATTGGAACCTACTGGAGAAGAGGGCAGGAGGAAGAAGTCAGAGTAGTGAAGTTTCGTGGGCATAAGCCAAGAAGATGGCCCAAATCAGGAATCATTGGACAGCCTCTGTTGCTATCCTATCTTCCAGTGGGAGCCAGAAGGATTAAGCAAATTCCAATATTATCTTAGTTTCATACATTATGATAAAAACGAGATTTTAAATGTGCTTTCTTCTTCTTCGTTCGTTCTCAATCTCCCACTACCAAACCCTGAAAGGGCTTAAGTAGCAGAATGTAGTCCTGAGAACGGAATGCGTTGTGTTGTAGTTTATAGCTTGGCTGCAATATTTGCACATTTCGGTCCAACACATCCGACTTCAGCAAGCATATTTTTAGTACCGGGTTAGCATTCCCTCTTTGATCCCTTCTCCTTAGTCAGTCTGCCCTGCTGCAGCCTGTTATCCAGGATCACCGTGTGGAGGTGTAGAAGGGTCTTGGCAGCTATGTTTCGCTGGCCCTGATGCTAGCAGTCAGCTATGGGTCGCTGACCACTGCAGCTTATGTGCTGCTCAGCAGCTTGATCCCAAATGTGCTTTCAATTTTAGAAGTGGATAAGATTATGTGCACAATTGTGACACAGCGATATCCTCTTTAGTGTAGAGAACTCTCCAACCAGATGCATATATACGAACATCATAGATATTGAAAAGGCATAGTACAGACCGAACAGAAATTTGGAAAATGTTGAAGCATTATGGAATATCTTGTCCCGCGATATAGAATGTAGTCTCCACCACAGCAGCTGTGAACACACATTGATTTCTGGCACGATGACCTACTTCACACACGGACATCTTTAAATTGTCAGTAATGTCCTGAACAATCGTCTTCTGTGACGACCTCTTTCTCTTTTCCGTGCCTTCCACTATCTGCATCTCCAAGCTATCGTGTCCTTTCATATGACCGAAAAAACCTAACTTCTGGGAAGGAAGACTTACGTCTGGTCAGGCACAACATACTGATCAGACATGTTAGTCAGGGTCAGGCAAAATATACTGGCGGAGAACCTCATCTAAGCTTCCTCGTAGCCCTCCCTGGAAACAGGTTGTTTTCATGGCATCCTGGCTAACGAGGTGAGGGATCAAGGTGATCCCCATAGTAGTGAGCAACACGCAGATGTAGCCAAGCATAGCACAACCGCTTGGAGGACCTTGGTCCACCTTCATTAGCACGCTTGGGATGTGGGGAAAGCTACTGCAACCCGCCACTTAACGTCCTTTTCAGATCGCACAAAAGAGTAAACCTACTCATTATGGGCATTCGCAAACAAACAACTCAACTTCCTCCTTGTCATGTTATTTATAAGCCAGTTTTCTTCTATACCTAGTTGTTGCTAAATTTCTCTATTTCATTTCTTCTATGTTAAAGCTATTTTCAATATTCTTCTATATCACTTCATTTCAAAAGATGCTATCTTTTTGCTAATGTCATATCTTTTTTGCAAATGTCCAAGGTCTCTCGCACCCATATGATGACACAGGGAAAACACATGTCCTAATCAGCTAGATCTTCATCTTCTTTCTAATGCCCTTTCGCTCATCTGCATTAGTTCATCTGCAAACCTTCAGTTGATTTCTACCAAACAGTCACCAGTTTCCGTTTTTAAGATTTCTTTGAAGAGTTCACATGTAGAACAATTCCCAAAGACAAATGGAGTAGCCTTCTTGGTTTGTAAGAAAGCGGTAGAAACAATATCCTGTATGTGATAGAGGAATAAAAGAGTTTATAATATTTTTTTCCTGAATATAAGGAGCTGATGCAGAAAAATATATTTGTGCTACCTGGCAACAGCCAAAACACAGACCTACCTTATCTTTCATAACAAATCCCAGGGAGCCTGCTGTAATCTCTAGGGCAAACACAAGTAGTACTAGGACAAAGTACTGTCAAAATAAAAGATTTAAAAACATTCAGAATCAATGAAAATATTTAAAACGGGCATGTTTTGCATATTCTTTCCTTGTTTGCGGCCACACTTTTATCTCTGCCCTATCTTGCAAATCTGGCAACCACTAGTAGCACCATCATAAAGTATTGACAAGATGACAGATGAAAAAAAAATTCAGAATCAGTGAAAATATAATTTCTTCCTCTTCTTCTGCATTTGTCCTGAAAGGGACGTTGCATAGTTTATGCAAGGTTGCGATGCCTGCGCCTATCAGCCTGACATCAGATGGCTTTTTTTGGGTACCGGGTTTGCCTTTCCTCTGCAAGACTATCCCTTAGCCAGACTGACCAGTGCAGCCTGTTTTTAGAGCAACCACTTGGAGGTGGAGAAGGGTCTTGGTCTACTATGGTTCGCTGAACCTGATGCATGCAGCCAGCTACAAGTCACTGACTGCCATCAGTTCATTCACTCTAACAAAAATATAATTTAAAAATATAGTTTTATATTCTTCTCCTGTTTGATCTAATGCAGCTATGTAAATCTATTTCTCTTTTTCCCTTAAGATACGAGGGTGATTTTAAAAGTTTTGCCTTTGAGGATATAATTTCATTAATGTGCGAGATTTACAAATGAGCTAATGTCATCATAAGTGGCCGGGCAAGTAAACTTTATTTTTAAACATTTAAAAACATCTTGGTAAATCCCAGCTTTCTTTCTTTCTTTTGCTTATCCTGTTTTGTCTTTAAGCCTCAGGTTATGAAGAGATCTCTAGAACAAGCTCTACTGTGTGCCTCATGCACGATCGCTGGCATTCACTGCTTCAAATATTTTTATGAGCCACCTTTTTCATGGCCAAACCATTTTAGTTGCAGCATTTTGATGTAGTCTAATACTGGTGTTGTTCCCACCATTCTCCTGATGTCATCGTTTCTGATTTAATCTCTCATTGTTACACCCAAATGTAAATTCATTTTTGATCATGTTTCTCATTGTTACACCCAAATGTAAATTCGTCTCTGATCCTGTTTGTAACAGTTCCAGCCGGAGCAAGAGCATTTGGGGGCAGGGTGATGTGGTCAGTAACTCTGAGAGTAAAGGTACCTGAATGTGTGCCAAGGTCACTCACCATCTCGACACTAAATCAACAAAGGAAAACAGGTAGGGGGGTAGGAGCTGACCACTCTGGCGTTCTGATTTGAGTAGTGGGGGGGGGGGGGTTTTTTTTTAGTGACAGACAGAGGCCATCAGGTCTTGTTGCAACATTTTGACAGGAATTCAGAGTGATTCATTCCAATAACAACTAAGTGGAGGTAGATCTAAACTAGAGGATGGCTGAGTCAGACATCCCACAGAGACCATTGGACAGCTCTGATACTGCTTGAGACTATTTAATACAGGGAAACGTTAACTCAGGCAGACTGGACATGGAGACAATTTCAGAGCGGAGGCAGAGGCATTGAAGGCTGCAGTAGAAGCAATGCTGACAGGCGAAAGAAATGAAAACTAGATAGTCCTGTTTACAGATGCCCTGTCAGTGGTTACAGCACTAACAAGCCAGAAAATACTGAACTTAATGATTTAAGAGCAGTACTCTGTCAACTATGCCAGCAGTCCACACCAAAAAGTGTAGTGGTACAGTGGGTTCCATCCCACTGTAACATTCAAGGCAACGAGGAGGCAAGACAGACTGGCAAAAGAAGGTGCAAGATTACCACAGCCAGATTCTAGAGTGACCTGCGAAGAGTCCAAACGGTTTATTAGGGCCAGATACATGGCCAAATGGGAAACAGAGCATACTGGCTACACAAAAAATGATGCCTATTACCAGTTGAACAGAAGGGAGCAGGTCATAGTCTTCAGACTCCGCACAGGCCACAACAGACTGAGGTACCATCTATTCAATAAACTGAAGATAGGTGGTACTGATGAATGCTTAACATCTGCTGCAAAATTGCCCAACATACGAGGACCAGAGAAAGCACATGTGGCCATCACCAGTGCCAACACTAGACAAGGTCTATGGCAGTGCCGACAGCATCAGGATGACTGCTGCTTTCTTCGAACAAATTCAAGTTGACGTCTGACAGCGTACGAAGAAGAAGAAGGACATGGAGAGAGAGAGAGACATAATTTAGCTAGGGGTCTGTTTAGCTCGCCGACTTTATAGAAAAGTGATTGATAGGCTGTTTTACGAATGTTAGAGAGATAGAATAAAGTGCAGGGTGACGGAACCTGCATATGCCGTTGATTCTTGGCCAGTACACCAAAATGTAAATTCATTTCTGATCCTGTTTCTCATTGTTACAACCAAATGTAAATTAGTTTCTGATTCTGTTTCTCATTGTTACACCCAAATGTAAATTAGTTTATGATCCTGTTTCTCATTGTTACACTCAAATGTAAATTAGTTTCTGATCCTGTTTCTCATTGTTACACCCAAATGTAAATTAGTTCCTTATCCTGTTTCTCATTGTTACACCCAAATGTAAATTAGTTTCTGATCCTGTTTCTCATTGTTACACCCAAATGTAAATTAGTTTCTGATTCTGTTTCTCATTGTTACACCCAAATGTAAATTAGTTTCTGATCCTGTTTCTCATTGTTACACCAAAATGTAAATTAGTTTCTGATCCTGTTTCTCATTGTTACACCCAAATGTAAATTAGTTTCTGATTCTGTTTCTCATTGTTACACCCAAATGTAAATTAGTTTATGATCCTGTTTCTCATTGTTACACTCAAATGTAAATTAGTTTCTGATCCTGTTTCTCATTGTTACACCCAAATGTAAATTAGTTTCTGATTCTGTTTCTCATTGTTACACCCAAATGTAAATTAGTTTCTGATTCTGTTTCTCATTGTCCCACCCAAATGTAAATTAGTTTCTGATTCTGTTTCTCATTATTACACCCAAATGTAAATTCCAACAATGGCAACAAATACTGTAATTATAAATTTAGGTAACTTTATCAATTATAAATCAGAAACTCAAAATCAAGAACCTAAATAAAAACCATAATAATAATAGCTGTCCATCGTTGTCGATGAGGACCGCCGACATCATCATTGTCACAGATTTCCCTGTTAGGTGTGGGTAAGCATGTGGCTGAACAGGCCAATGCGGGCACGAAAACATCTGCTACATATCGGGCACACAAGGTTTGTAGAAGGGGATAGTGTTCCCGCTGCTCGGGATTTCCGCGTCTCGCGTCTGTTCTTTCACAACACGGTCATCTTCACCTGATTTGACTGCGCTTCTCCAGTCAGATCTGTTTTGCGCAAGACATTCCCAGATGTCGATGTCTATCTGGCAACTTTTTAGTGAGTCCTTCAGATCGTCTTTAAAACGTTTCTTTGTGCGCCCTCTCTCGCGCCATCCCTCTCTCAGCTCGCCGTAGAGAAGCTTCTTTGGGAGCCGCTCGTCTGACATACGGACGAGGTGTCCGGCCCATCCTAGTTGTGCTTTTTCTAGCAGTGCATGGATGCTGGGCATGTTAGCCCTCGAGAGAACCTCGATGTCAGTGACACGATCTTGACATCGGATGTGGAATATTCGCCTCAGGCAACCTGTGTGGAAGTGGTTTAACCTCCTTGCATGTCCAGAGTATACAGTCCAGCTTTCGCAAGCGTATAGTAGGGTTGGAATGATGGTTGCACGGTAGACTTTGAGTTTGGTCTTGACGCTGATGCCACGACGTGCCCAGACCATCGAGCGTATTCTACCAAAGGCTGTTCTGGCCTTTGCTATTCTGCTTGCCACCTCATCGTCTAGGCTGACAGATCTCGACAGCGTGCTGCCCAGATATGTGAATTTGTCTATGGCATTCAACGTCTGCCCGCTGACTGTAGTCTCTGGTTTTGTGTACGGCATCCCTGGTGCTGGTTGGTACATGACCTCTGTTTTTTTGGCATTTATGGTCAGGCCAAGATATTCGCATGCGGCAGAGAACTGGTCCATTCCAATCTGCATGTTCAGTTCTGAGTTGCTCATTAGAGCGCAGTCGTCAGCAAATACAAGTTCCCTGATGATGTCGCCAGCCACTTTGGTTTTGGCCTTCATTCTTCTGGAATTGAGTAAATTGCCATCTGTGCGGTACTTTATGGGTATTCCAAACTCCAATGATCTGAAGGCATCTGTCATCGTGGCCGCGAACATCAAGCTGAACAAAGTCGGGACGAGTACACATCCTTGTTTTACTCCGTTTGATACTAGAAACGTTTTAGAGATTGCACTGCTGTCCAGTACACGAGCACACATGCCTTCGAGTAGCTGTTTCACCATTGTTATGAACTTGTTTGTGCAGCCAAACTTAGACATTATCATCCACAGCCCTCCTCTGTTTACTGTATCAAATGCCTTTGTCAAATCAATAAATGTGGTGTACAAGGCCTGATTTTGTTCTCGACACTTCTCTTGCACTTGGCGAGCCGCAAAAATCATGTCCACTGTTCCTCTTCCGGCTCTGAATCCACATTGGCTTTCTGTGAGGTGGTGGCTTTGTTCAAGGTGTTTGTTGAGCCTGTTTAGCAGTAAGCGCGCTAGGATCTTGCCTGCTACGGAGAGTAGAGATATTCCACGATGATTGTCGCATTCCTGACGGTTGCCTTTTCTTTTGTACAGGTGAACGATTGAGGCCCACATGTGACAGAAGAGTTCAGTGATCCTTCTGGTGAGGGATGGGCCAGCTGTCTTATATACCTCTGCTGGTATTGCATCAGCTCCTGGAGCTTTTCCTATAGATAGTGAACTGATTGCCCTGTCGACTTCCTCCTCAGTAATGACTTCATCCAACGCCAGGTTCAGTTCCACCTGCGTCATTCGCCAAATGGCCTCTTCATTTATGGACGATGGGTGGTTTAGTATTTTGCAGAAGTCTGCCCATCTGTCTAGAATCTGAACCTTATCTGTTAGCAGTACCCCATCCGCACTGCGAACTGGAGTATTACTAGAAGGCTGCGGGCCGTAGAGAGCTTTCAGTAAAACCGTTTGGTGTCATGACGCTCGGTGGACATCTCAATTTCGTCAGCTCTTTTGCTGAGCCAGGAGTCTTGCATCCCTCTAAGCCTGGTCTGGACAGCTTTGCGAGCAGTATTGAAGGCAGCAAAAGCTGCCGGAGATGGTGTGTCCCTCTGGTATTCCCTGTGCGCTTCATGTTTTGCATCGAGAAGGCCCTGTATTTCCAGATCGTTCTCATCAAACCAGTCCTTATGCTTGCGCGTTAGTGGGCCAATGTGTTTAACAGCTGTATCGTAGAGTGTGTTTCTCAATGATGCCCAGTTCTCTTCGATGTCGTTCTTTTCAAAAAGAAGCTCAGACAGTCTACCCTCAAGCTCTTCCTGGAAGCCTCCTCTCGTGGGTTCGTATTTCAGCTGAGAGACATTTAGCCTCCTCGGTGGTTTCTTTCCCTGGGGCGCATTTTGGGCTGGATCTTGAAGTTTAGCTTGGCAATGACAAGTCGATGGTCGGTCCAACATTCTGCACCACACATGCTCTTCGTTACCATAGCATCCGTTCGATCCCTTCGTCTGATGATAATGTAAAAACCATAGAGACAATTATTTTAATCAAAGAAGGACTAACAGATTCAGTTTCAATAAGACAAGGGATACGACAGGGTTACTTACTTCAACAGTCTCTATAATGAATATTCTGAGATGATGATGGAAAAGGTTGTTAAAGTTGTCATAGAGGTGTCAGTGTGAATGGTATGAAAGTAAATTCCATCAAAATTTCTGATGATCAAGCCATAGTGGGAGGATCAGTAGCAGAGTTGAAAAGAAAAAGAATGATTGAAAAGAGTTTGGCATGGAAATAAACACATTGAAGACAAAGACTATGGTAATGGCCAAGCAACATAGACAAATAAATAATAATGATCAATGGAAAAATAATCAAAAAAGTCAATTTAAAAAAAATATATATATTTAGGGCAAACCATCACAGAAGATGAGACGAAAATTAAGATCAGGTTGGCAATGGCAAAAAAAGGCCTTCAGAGAAAAACAGAAATTGCTATGTTCGAAGAACATCAAGATAGAACTGAGGAAAAGACTAATCACTGCTCATGTAAGGGCAATCGAGCTAAATGATGTTGAAACGACTCTTGCAAAGAAAGAGGAAAATAACTAAGAACTACTTGAAATATGATAATACCGTAGAATAGATTATGCGAGAAGGACAACAAGAACAAGATCCAATGACAATGTGCTCAAGAGGTCAATGCGCAGAAAAATATGGATAATAAGAAGAAAAAAACCAAGATTAAGTTGGCTAGGACACAATACTGCACAAGCCTAGCCCACTACCAAGAACTTGCACAAGAGTTAGGACCAGCACAAGGTCAACCACTCTTGTAGATGTACAGGCCGACTTAGACTAAGGACACAATGTGCAACATGAAAGTCTTATACAAAAAATACTAGACAGCAGAATCCAGGGAAAAAGAGGAAGGGGGCAACCAAGACTCACCTTTACATCTGAGACTTGCAGAGACATTAAATTACGAACCTATGCTGAAATGAAGAGAGGTGCAGAGGATAGGATCAAATGGAGAGACATACTCAGACAACCTAACAACCAGTCTTAGGACTGATAAACCAGTGGATAGGGTCAAATGGAGAGACATGCTCAGCTCAGACAACCTTACAACCAGTCTTAGGACTGATCAACCAGAGGATAGGGTCAAATGGAGAGACATGCTCAGACAACCTTACAACCAGTCTCAGGACTGATCAACCAGAGGATAGGGTAAAATGAAGAGAGATGCTCAGACAACCTTACAACCACCATCTCAATCAAATAGAGAAACATGCTCAGACAACCTTACAACCAGTCTTAGAACTGATAAACCAGAGGATAGGGTCAAATGGAGAAATTTGCTTAGACAACCTTATAACCAGTCTTAGGACTGATCAACCAGATAGGGTCAAATAGAGAGACATTCTCAGACAACCTTACAACCAGCATCTCAATCAAATGGAGAGACATGATCAGACAACCTTACAACCAGTCTTAGAACTGATAAACCAGAGGATAGGGTCAAATGGAGAGACATGCTCAGACAACCTTACAATCAGTCTTAGGACTGATCAACCAGAGGATAGGGTCAAATAGAGAGGCATGCTCAGACAACCTTACAACCAGCATCTCAATCAAATGGAGAGACATGCTCAGACAACCTTACAACCAGTCTTAGAACTGATAAACCAGAGGATAGGGTCAAATGGAGAGACATGCTCAGACAACCTTACAACCAGTCTTAGGACTGATCAACCAGAGAATAGGGTCAAATGGAGATACATGCTCAGACAACCTTACAACCAGGATCTCAATCAGATGGAGAGACATGCTCAAACTACCTTACAACATCTTAGAACTGACCAACCAGATGATGATGAAATTCAAATTCAGATATATGAAAGATGTAGAGAAAAAGGCAATCACTTACCCCTATTAAATGTAGAGAAAAGGGCAATCACTTACCCCTATTAGCAAACACTGGTTCTCCAGGAAAGCTCCGCAGCATCCCATAAAACCAATGATCAGTATGATGATGCTTGAGATGATGCACAGTGAAGACGCACTAAGAAACGTATGTGTAGGTATAATTGATACACTTTCCCCACGTGTGCCCCACAGCCAGATTGCTACAGCCAGCACGCCACATCCCAGCAGCTAAAACACAATAAAGAGATCATATGTTAGTAGACACAATGAAGAGATAATATGTTAGCTAAGACATGATGAAGAGATAATGTTAGCTAAGACACAATGAAGAGATGATATGTTAGCTAAGACACAATAAAGACATAATGTTAGCTAAGACACAATGAAGAGATAATATGTTAGCTAAGACACAATGAAGTGATAACGTTATCTAAGACACAATGAAGAGATAACGTTAGCTAAGACACGATAAAAACATAATGTTAGCTAAGACACAATGAAGAAATAATATGTTAGTTAAGACACAATGAAGAGATAATGTTAGCTAAGACACAATGAAGAGATGACGTTAGCTAAGACACAATGAAGAGATAATGTTAGCTAAGATACAATGAAGAGATAATATGTTAGCTAAGTGACAACGAAGAGATAATATTTTAGCTAAGGCACAATGAAGAGATAATATTCTTCTTCTTCTATATTTTTTCGCAATCTCCTGCTACCAAGCCCTGAAAATAGGACTTTGCAAGTAGCAGGATGTAGTCCAGAGAACGGAATGTGTTGTGTCGCTAGTTTAGTTTCACTGCGATATTTGCACCTCTCGGTCCGACACATCTGTCTTCAGCAGCAAAGAGATAATATGTTAGCTAAGACATATAGACTTACCCAAATAAAAATATTAAAACCAAAAAAGATGTACTTGACTACACTGAAGCTTGTCTTTTCTCTGCCCATTTCAACTTTTTTGTGAGTATTAGGCTGCCTGAAGAGAATAAAGAAACAGAAATGATACAATTAGTTTATGACCCTCATTCAATCAAAGTGGAAGTGGTCTGTGCACTTAAGCTTCAAAGTGAATCCAGCTTTAATGTGAACGATTGTGTTTTTCCTTTGTAGATTTTCAAGTGCCAACTTGATTATTTTTAAAGAATGCAGCGTTAATAATGCTTTACAGTAGATTCTTGATTATCCGGAATGGGAGAGGAAAAAAAGTGACCAGGATTTAAAAAAAAATTTAAAACAGATAACCTTCACCAAAAAATTCATTGCACACATAAAATTTGGGGAAAAAAATTATAAGGAAACTAAAATTTAACATGTATTTACATTTTTTTGGTTATGTGGCAGCAAAGAAATGTTTTCTCTTTGTTCAATTTTAGAAAATGGTGCTGACCATATTTTGTAGCATTTGCTTATCAGCAGGTATTATCTTCCTGTTGCTTCCAGGTGATCGCGCTTACAACTAAAGCAGCACAGTGATGTATTTTTCTTGTATAAGGGTGCATTCTTCCTGATCTGTGCCATCAGTAGCTCCAGGTTCATCCGTAGTGATATGTAACATAATCTGATCAACATGTCCTGGCAATTTATTATCTGCATTTAATTAATTGCAGATTTTAAATTAACATTCACAAATGTATTTATGCTATGTGAATTATTCAATAATTCGGCCACTGCTTCGTTGACGCTATTCTCAAAATTATAAAGTTCTCCATCATACTCTGGTAAATGGTTTTGTCACGATCTCAAGTAGAACTTCACGATTTCTCTAAATTTTTAAAGCCCCTGTACATCTCTCTATCTGTGGCCATTTAGCGCCAAAGGCGGAACATAAAGCAGAACTCAAAATCCTCCAGTACGATCTCTCCATCACTCTGTGCAGTTCTTGCATGTTCCCTAGCATCATGGTTGCACCCTCTCTTGTGATAGTCCTAAATAGTCTCTCTGGTTCTACTCCACTTACCTTTGTCACTAGTTTCCACATAACAGACTGTAACGGAAGTCTATTATTATTCATCCACAACATGTGCCCGGTATACGTCCAACATTTCTTCCCGATGACATTAGAAGCATAATTTTGGTTGAACTGTAGTCATAAATTCTTGCAAATCTTTCAACCAAATAAGTGCATCTCTGGATTATCGAGAGTCTACAGTATTTTATTTATGATATATGCTGGAATATTCTGTTTGTAATATCTTCACCAAGCTAAATTTTAACTCTTTACAGTCCAATCGAAAAACACAAATCTAAACAATTAGATCAGACTGTTAACAGTGAAGACACGAATCTAATCAATTAAGGATTGTAAAAAGTTGTTGAATGCCCACAATGAGTAGGTTCACGCTAAGTGATGGTGGACCTCTGTCCTCCAGACGAATGGAATGTGCTATGCTTGGCTTCATTTGCATGACACTCACTAACCCGGGGATCACGACGATCCCCATCTCGTCAGCCAGAATGCCTTGAAAACAGCCCATTTCCAGGGAAACTACATGGAAGAAAGATAGTGGTCTTGGTCAGTATATTGTGCGTGTCCCTGACATGACATCCTAGTCAGTATGTTCTGCCTGACAGGACTAGCATCTCAGTTCCCCATCTGTAAAGGGTTAAACTAGAATATCCGACAAAGTTAGATGCTGTATAACTTATTAGTGTAAGTTACATGCAGTTTAAGAACAAAACAAAACCTGAGTGGTTTCTAAGAAGACTCTGTGACAGAGACAAGAATATGACATAAGAGCCAAATAACAGTGTTGTTGAACCTCAATGTGGATAGATGGATACCAACTCATGATATCGCACATACGCCAAAGCTCTCATTAACATGGTTTCATTCAATATTGTTTTGTTATCTTCTGAAAAGGACGTTTTGTGTCGTAGGTTTCCACGAGGCAGCTATATCTCTGCATTTCAGCTCGGTACATCTGGCTTCAGCTTGCATTTTGGGGTACCGGAGTGTGCTTTCCCACTGCCATCCCGATTCTCTTAGTCAGACTACACTAGTGCAGCATGTTTCAAGGTGAAATAGGGTCCTGGTCAGATCTGGTTCGCTGACCCTAATACAGACAGCCAGCTATGAGCCGCTGCCTGTTGCCAACTCAATCACTGTGCATCTTCTGCTGCCCCCCCCCCCCCATTCCATAACAGAGTCAGGTACCCATTTACAACGAGGTATATGGAGCAAGTGATGCAATTACGCTACACACCAGTTCAAATAACATCTTAATAAAGCATTTAAGCATTAAGTCCGCAGCCAATGCAATTGCATTTTCTACAAATGTCAGCGAATGTAAGCTTAACAAAACCTCAGCCTAAACATAAACTATATAGAACTTAAACAAAGCTTGTTATGAGCCTATTTACCATGCAAGCAGCATTTTTACCGGGTGAAATAAACAACAATCATAATCTGAATGCACTACAGCAAGTATCAGTGAATGTAAGCATCAGAAAAAAGCTCGGCTCAAATAACGGTTATAATGAAGCTCAAATTTATATTTACCAACAAGTCTCACCATCAGGCTTTAGGAAATGGCCCACCCATGCGTATTCCTAAGGTTTGAACACTACTGCAAGTGTCAGGCTAAACTCAGCTCAAATAGCAGCTAAAGATAAAGGTCAGCCCCATGGCAACAATTGCCGTCGGTGATGAAGATAACACTTCATGTACTAAGCCGCAGCCTATGTGGGGTGGCCAGTTCCCTTTCTTGCTGTTTATACCTTCCCCAACTGATACACATCAGGCACCCATTTACAGCTGGGTTGACTGGAAGTGAGGTTGCACCAGGAATGAACCCCGCCCGGATTTTTGTGTGTCCGTCCATGATTTCAAACCCTTACACGCTGTAATCCAAGTCTTAGCAAGCCAGCTCACCGTCAACTAGGCTACACGCTCCGGCAGCTATATAAACTTAAACGACACCCCACCTTATCATACAAGCCTCACCATGTGGTCTGGGAAAATGGTCCACCCATGTCTATTTCTACGGTTTGAGCACTACTGCATGTGCAGTCTTCTTCTCCTTCGCCGCTCACTCTCAACTTTCAAATAATCGCATCTATCTCCCTCATAAATCTGGCGGTCCATCTCAGGCTTGTCTCGTCACTATACAGTTTATCACGTATTTGCCTTGGGGAGGGCCAAATAGTCACTCTGTTCCTCTCATGGAGCCGTCAGATCTGCAGAATATATTCCACTGTTTGTATGTTCTTCCTACATGAATACATGTCTGTGTGCCACATTTTAATTTGTTGGAACAAATGGATTTTTCAGTCTGCATATCGTCACTTGATCTCTTCTTGGCAAAGAGTAGTATTGCTTCTGCTATATCAGATCCTGGGTGTTCTCTGTGCCACTTGTCTTTGAAGCTAAATCCCAAATAACAGCCACATAAACTGAAAAGCCACCCATCCGTACCATGCAAGCATCACCATAAGGTCTTGAGAAATGGCCCTCCCACACATACTCCTTAGGTTTGAACAATACTTAAGTGTCTATGAATGTAAGCATCAGGCTAAAATAGCAGCTGCATGAAACTTAGAAGCCATCCATCCTTACCATGCAATAATAACTAAGAGATATGGGGAAATGGATAACACAAATGTATTCTTAAAGTGAAAGCACTACTGCCAGCGTGATATGCCCAACCAGCCTAACTGACGTGACTAAACATGCACGATGATCCCAAAGACTACGGGGATGTTATTTGAGGCAGACGAATGAACGATCTTGTGACAGCAAACAATAGACTACTAATTTAGGCTCTGATCGCTAGTCCAACATTACCAGACAAACGAATCCTGAGTAAACCATTCCTCTCTGCGGAGCTCACCAGCTAAGAAACATTAAATATTTATCATGTTACAATTGCAATGTAGAGAACAAAACCAAATAACAAACAAAAATGTATTTAAAGAGTGCTCTTGCAGAATAGGGTTGAAATGGTATGATAATATCAATAATGTGGAGCTGTTGGAAGGATCAGACAAAATAACAGTACAATGGAAGGTGAGGAGAAGATGATTGTGTTGGATCATGAAGAGTCTCCTTTCTGCTTTACGTGAAGTATAGGGCCACAGGTACAGCTGGCCCCTTTATCTAAGAATTTGCAACGGTAAGTTCATAATAATAGTTTACATGATGAGGTGGCTGCCGAAGACGGATGTGTCGGACCGAAAGGTGCAAATATCGCAGTCGAGCTGTAAACAAGTGACACAACGCATTCTGTTCTCCAGACCACATCCTGCTACTTGCAAAGCCCTGTTCAGGGATTGGTGGGGGGAGATTGAGAATGAACGCAGAAGAAGAAGAAATGATGAGGTGGCTAGCCCCATACACAACCCTCTATAGCCACTTTTTGTGACATGCTTAAAAAGTTACAGTGGTATTTTTCTTCTCAATTTGGGTTTCATTCAAGGGCTGATATTGAACAGGGTACACATTTAGGAAACAAGATGATAGCATTTCAGGGCAGTCAGTGTTCTGAAACTCACAATAGTAACAGAAGTAAATAGAGCCTCCGACACACATTGAGAAAAGAGCTTGATACAGACATTCAATAGAGAACAACAGTATCCATTTACAGCTGGGTTATACCATGAACAAGCCCACAATATGCCTGGCTTGTCAATCCGGATGGACGCCATGATTCAAACCTGGTATGTCAGGATTGCAAACCAAGATCACGACTTCTAAGCCAGTGAATCATCTAAATGCAAATGGAGTGGAAAAAAACGAGTATTGTGGATGGGGCTAGCAAACTCACCATGTAAAACAAATTGCTGCAGAAATCATCACTGTCAGAATGCACACAGTGCTTTGACACATGCTTTCAGCAGACAGCAAGCTGTAGTGATGGTCCCATGCTTCGTTAGGAACAAAAACAGATATTCTCTTCTTCTTCCTCTGCATTTGTCCTGAAATGACGTTATGTCATTGTTTACAGCGAGGCTGCAATATCTGCGTTTTTCTACTCTGCTCTGTTGACCCTGATGCAAGCAGCCAGCTATGAGTCGCTTAGCTGCTGTCAGTTCGTTCACTGAGCTGCATCTTTGGCCCCAGATATATGATATAAAAACTGTCCAATAGAATCTTATTTAAAAACACGGATCATGTGACAATACAGTACAAAATATGTTGCAATTTCTGATACCCAACAATAAAAGAAACAAAAATGAACCCAATAAACAACATTGTAATGTTTCTACTAATGAAACAATCAAATAAAGTTAAATTTTCTCTCTCTAAATCCTGGTATTCAATCAGGCATGTGTGTCTGATGCCAGGTATGCCAAATATTGAGTACTCATTTCGCTTTTTTGCCCTGGTGTACCATCTTCAACCCAGGGCTTCCTCCACCTCCACACTAACAGCAACTGAACATTAAGGGGTACTTGATTACTCAGAAAGTTACGTTTTAAAAATGTTAAATAAGTATATCGTGCAAGTACTGGAGGTCAAAAGTCGATAAAACATATATTGGTAACATATATATATGTTTTATCGGCGTGAGAAATTGGAAAAGTCTTCCCCATCACATTATCCTTGACATCAGTCCGGCAAATATGCAGTATATGAGGAAGCCAACAATATTATGTATGCGTCCCAATATTTTGCAGTGCTGTACCAATGTCTTTGGTCATTCTATCCCGCAACAGCAAAGGCAGACGATTTGTTGACATGTACAATCATAGAGCCACCAAAACGTTCTGTGTCCATCGGTTGTGTTGTACCACATGCCCAATCCAGCAATCTTTGCATAACACATAACAGTGCTGCCTCCATGACGTCCCGAACCAAAGTTTGATTCTGAATTTCTTCATTTAAGATCTGATTCCTTATCAATTGCTTTAGTACAAGTTGTTCCATTGCTCTCCGAGTGACTCGGAACTTCTCAGCACCTGTTCTGCGCAAGCTCCACTGTTCACATCCGTAAATAATTGCTCGAATGACCATGGAATTAAAAGTGTGTGCTCTTGCTGTGGTGTCTTTCATCTCTTGAAGTATTGGCTTAATAGTGTCCTGGTGACAAATATTGCGTTTCAATCCCTGAAAAATGTTATGAAAAGTGTCTAGTCCAAAAAGTTTTGGATAAAAGATTATGTTATTGCAAAGCATATCATGTACCAAACAAACTGGTTATGATGAACTGATAAGAACAAGATATAACAGAAGTCCAACACCAGCTCTTCATGCTGCTTAGCAACAATAGTGGACAGAAAAGCATAGTTAGTTAAGGACAATGCATAAACAATATTGAATAAACAAGAGTTTAATATTTTTTATGACAACAATTTTTCATGTCATTTGTTTCCATAAATAAAAACTAAAGTATGGAATATTCTGTCTCCCATTCAAGGGGGATTTACAGAAATGGGGAATAAAATCCACTTGCCTTGGCAGTCACCATGTAGTATGCAGGCTGAGTATTCATTTTGCATCTGATAGACAAAAATCCTAGGTCTAACATAGGTTATGAACCCTTGATTCCTTAGTTACACAATTCATATGCTATCCGATCTTCGTACATGTTTAATGGTGGATAAAACAGACATGAAGATTTAAAAACCTAGTTACTATGTCTACGTTAATGATGAAACACAGGCTAACTGCCTATCGTTATAGTAGCATATAAATTTACTTTACAAAGTTCCTGATGCCGGTATTGACATTGCCAAGATGTGCATTCAATAGGCACATGTTTGTACAGCAGATATTGGGTGAAAGAGTTCATGTAAATATTTGCTTTAGCCCAGACACTGACAATATCATCCTTTGGTACAAGTTTGTTTGCTAGGCTGCGCAGGATGAGTTCTATAGTTCATACAAATACTGAACATTTCAGTGTTTGTGTTTGAAACATGATCTATCATAATGTGAGCCAAGACTTCCTCCTATAACATATATTTCAATTCAATTGGCTCTTTCCGTCTTGTCAGGTGATAGTATTTTGTGCTTTCAGAAAATAGGATGCAAATACAGTCCACGAGGATAACGAGTGTGACCTGTAAGACCAATCTGAGCAGAGACGCGTTTTTCACAGTATGTGCAAGGAAAATCATGATGTCTTCTCAAATGTTGAGTCCTTAGCCTATCTGCAAACAGTATGTATTTTGTCTGTATTCTATTCTTAATCCTGCCCCTCCATGTAACACGATCCGTGGCGTTCTGTTCCCATGATTCCACATCAATGCCCGCATCATTCATATCCCGCTTGTATACATCCTTGTAAAAAAGTAGCGGCCGACCCTGATACCTTTTCCCATAACTGAAATTCCCCATAGAGAAGATCCTTAGGTATTCTGTCATCATCCATCCTTCGAGTGTGTTCCAGCCATCGAAGCCTTTGAAGACTAAGCATGGAAAAGACAATACCTCTACATCTGTGATCTTGTCTTGCCACCCAACTCACCTGATACTGCCCAAGCACCTCATGTGAAAACTGTTTCGCTGCCTCTCCTGGTGTGTGTAGGTAGACTATATTTCACTGCCATTCTGAGCCCTTATGGTGCTGAGACCTTAGGCCTGGTGATGATGCTGGTTAACAAGGGTTTCTGTTTTAACTGTGAGCTGTTTATTCTCACAGACCCTATTTTGTTAGTCTGCTGATTGTTGTGTCCGTCTTGCCTATCCTGATATTGTTTGTCCATGGATAGTTTATTATTGACTGAGGATCCTTGGTAAGTAAAGTGATCTACTTCTACTACCTCGAGTTCCTCATCATCAATCTGTTTCTGTTGTGTTTCTAAGAATCAATGTCACTGCACTCTGGGCAAGCCCATAGGTGCTCAGTCTCTCTCAGAAAATGGCGCAGGTAATGGATGCTGATAGCCCCTGTAGCTCGCTGGTTGTTCACTCTCCTCCGCCCTACTTCGCTCGAACCTCGTTTAATGTTAAAACTTTGCAGCCTGTGAATTGCTGCTTCATTTATTGAGTGTCCTCATCTAATAGGCGGTCATTGATTGATTTCAAAATGTCCTTCCTAACCATCATTAACATGCCCATGATGGAAGCTTGTGAAGCCAAGATGTCAGCTCATCATCAATCAATCATTTAATGAAAATAAGTACTGGTACCTTGTCAGTACCCTGCACCATAATTTACCTTCCTTTTGCTGATTGAAGTGATTGCTAGTCCAATTATGATTATCATAAGATATACTTTACTATTTCTTCGCTTTTCAATTTTTAATTTACTTTCATGTCAAACTGTCAGTGTAAAAATTTTTCTATTCAGTAGTCTATATTTTTGAAGGTGTCTGATGTTTTGTTTATCTTATCCTCAAATGTTATCTGTTATTAGTGTTATCTTTATTTCTGTCAGCAAAATACTTGTTATATTTCGAATTACTCAGTCAGTATGCGGATCATGTTATTATAGATCCTATTGTTCATCTAAGTAAAATGTTTGAGAATCATAAATTATGAGGAGAAACTGTGTCAGTGTGTAAACTACTGTGTACTGCTGTGGTATTCATTGACTTTAACTTGAGTCATTGACTGATTGATTGAGACTCTGAAAAGTGAAAAAGACAGCAACATGTATTGAAGAATCCAGAGTCCCATTCTAAATGAGCAATGATCGCAGAAGAAGAGGAAGAATTCTTATCGGTGTAGAGTAGTAGAATTGTTTCTTTGCTGTCTAGTGCCTTCAGTGTTTATGAATTATTATGATTTGACGTGAATGTCTTCAAATGTCTTGTCGTCTGAAATTGAATTGTGATTGACATATTACATATTCTAACATCTTGAACAACACAACACTTACCCCTAACCAGTACTTTATTTACTTACAAACACAAATGACAGCACATTTGAAGTACTTACTTACTGAAATATTGTTCTGAGATGCGTCCTAAAGTAAAAGTAATCTACGCTGTCAATGAACACAATTAATATTCACCCTGGTGCTAGTTACGATATTCAAAGTGTTAAGTATCACCGCCATCTTGAATTGGCAATACAGATTGTCACACCAAATGGGACACAACCACAACAAAAGTGTCGCATGATCTCTAGATTACGTAAACGCTTGTCCATTACTTCCCTTAGACGACAAGCCACCCTTCTCTGGGCCTTAGCCAGGGTAACCATCATCATCATGAGAAATGGTCGACAGGCGTAAGCGATCACATACTTTCATTACTTTATCCCCTCATTGATAGTTTATCAATCCTACTTTGTATATGCTTTGGTATTAAACTGATCAGTATCTTCTCTTAAGATCGACATATGCCTATTTTACAGTAAGTTTTGACGATCATCTTGTCATAAAATGGCTCCAAACTTAAGATTCCTATTTTATAATTTTACATCTAACTGTCTCAGAATCTTCTGTCATTATTACTGAATGGACAAGAAATCTATGCTAGTTATTTATTTGTTTAATATCACAAACACGCAAGTTAGTTATGATATACCCAGAACTCTCGGCATTTGTATAGTAGTTTTCAGCTGCTGTCCGTGTTGTCGTTTACATGAAGTTATTGGTTCTTATTTTAATTACCTGAATGGAGAAGGTGGTTGGGCTGGGAGATCAAGAACCGAGGAATAACGGTAGTCCGCCATGTTTAAATTCCTTTCCCGACTATCTCACGCCGCTGTGAGCACTACCTGGAGCGGAGTTGTAAGGAGCTTTAATTTGTGTACTCTTGTGTGTCTGTGAGTGTTCGTTGTAGGCATCTGGGGGAAGGGGAGGGGGGGCGAGAGATTGAGTATTTATTGTGTACGTGTGTGCGTGTGTGTGTGTGTGTGTGTGTGTGTCTGTGAGTGTTCGTTGTGGGCGTGTGGGGAGCGAGAAATTGAGTATTTGTTGTGTACGTGTGTGTGTGTGTGTGTGAGAGGGCGTGTGGGGGGCGAGAGATTGAGTATTTGTTGTATACGTGTGTGTGTGTGTGTCTGTGAGTGTTCGTTGTGGGCGTGTGGGGGGCGAGAGATTGAGTATTTGTTGTGTCCGTGTGTATGTGTGTGTGTGAGTGTGTGTCTGTGAGTGTTCGTTGTGCGCGTGTGGGAGGCGAGAGATTGAGTATTTGTTGTGTACGTGTGTGTGTGTGTGTGTCTGTGAGTGTTCGTTGTGGGCGGGGGGGGGGAGGGGCGAGAGATTGAGTGTTTGTTGTGTACGTGTGTGTGTGAGTGTTCGTTGTGGGCGTGTGGAGGGCGAGAGATTGAGTTTTTGTTTTGTACCTGTGTGTGAGTGTTCGTTGTGGGCGTGGTTGGGGGGAGGGGGCGAAAGATTGAGTATTTGTTGTGTACGTGTGTGTGTGTCTGTGAGTGTTCGTTGTGGACGTGTGGAGGGCGAGAGATTGAGTTTTTGTTTTGTACGTCTGTGTGTGTGTGTGTGTCTGTGAGTGTTCGTTTTGGGCGGGAAGGGGGGGAAGGAGATTGAGTATTTGTTGTGTACCTGTATTTGTGTGTGTCTGTGAGTGTTCGTTGTTTGCGTGTGGGGGACGAGAGATTGAGTATTTGTTGTGTACGTGTGTGTGTGTGTGTGTGTGTGTGTCTATGAGTGTTCGTTGTGGGCGTGTGGGGGGCGAGAGATTGAGTATTTATTGTGTACGTGTGTGTGTCTGTGAGTGTTCGTTGTGGGCATGTGGGGGGGGGGGGGGGCGAGAGATTGAGTATTTGTTGTGTACGTGTGTGTGTCTGTGAGTGTTCGTTGTGGGCGTGTGGGAGGCGAGAGGTTGAGTATTTGTTGTGTACGTGTGAGTGTTTGTGTCTGTGAGTGTTCGTTATGGGCGTGTGGGAGGGGGGGGGGGCGAGAGATTGAGTACTTGTTTTGTACCTGTGTGTGAGTGTTCGTTGTGGGCGTGGTTGGGGGGGGGAGGGGGGTGAGAGATTGAGTATTTGTTGTGTACGTGTGTGTGTGTCTGTGAGTGTTCGTTGTGTGCGTGTGGAGGGCGAGAGATTGAGTTTTTGTTTTGTACGTCTGTGTGTGTGTGTGTGTCTGTGAGTGTTCGTTTTGGGCGGGAGGGGGGGGGGAGATTGAGTATTTGTTGTGTACGTGTGTGTGTGTGTGTCTGTGAGTGTTCGTTGTGGGTGGGGGGGGGGGGCGAGAGATTGAGTGTTTGTTGTGGGCGTTGGGGGAGGGGGGGGGAGATTGAGTATTTGTTGTGCACATGTGTGTGTGTGTGTGTGTGTCTGTGAGTGTTCGTTGTGGGCGGGTGGGGGGGGGGGGGCGAGAGATTGAGTATTTGTTGTGTACGTGTGTGTGTGTGAGTGTTCATTGTGGGCGTCTGGGGGGCGTGAGATTAAGTATTTGCTTTGTACGTGTGTGTGTGTGAGTGTTCGTTGTGGGCGTGTGGGGGGGGGGGAGGGGGGATTGGGCGAGAAATTGAGCATTTGTTGTGTACCTGTGTGTGAGTGTTCGTTGTGGGCGTGGTTGGGGGGGGGAGGGGGCGAGAGATTGAGTATTTGTTGTGTACGTGTGTGTGTGTCTGTGAGTGTTCGTTGTGGGCGTGTGGAGGGCGAGAGATTGAGTTTTTGTTTTGTACGTCTGTGTGTGTGTGTGTGTCTGTGAGTGTTCGTTTTGGGCGGGAACTGGGGGGGGGGGGGGGGGAGATTGAGTATTTGTTGTGTACGTATGTGTGTGTGTGTGTGTGTGTGTGTCTATGAGTGTTCGTTGTGGGCGTGTGGGATGCGAGAGATTGAGTATTTATTGTGTACGTGTGTGTGTGTGTGTCTGTGAGTGTTCGTTGTGGGCATGTGGGGGGCGAGAGATTGAGTATTTGTTGTGTACGTGTGTGTGTGTGTGTCTGTGAGTGTTCGTTGTGGGCGTGTGGGAGGCGAGAGATTGAGTATTTGTTGTGTACGTGTGAGTGTTTGTGTCTGTGAGTGTTCGTTATGGGCATGTGGGAGAGGGGGGGGGGGGGGAGAGAAATTGAGTAATTGCTGTGTACATGTGGGTGTGTGTGTGTGTGTGTGTGTCTGTGAGAGTTCGTTGTGGGCATGTTGGGAGACGAGAGATTGAGTATTTGTTGTGTACGTGTGTGTGTGTGTGGCTGTGAGTGTTCGTTGTGGGCGTGTGGGGGGCGAGAGATTGAGTTTTTGTTTTGTACGTCTGTGTGTGTGTGTGTGTATGTGTGTGTGTGTGTGTGAGTGTTCGTTGTGGGCGTGTGGGAGGCGAGAAATTGAGTATTTGTTGTGTACGTGTTTGTGTGTGTGTGTGTGTGTAAGTCTTCGTTGTAGGCGTGTGGGGGGGGGGGCGAGAAATTTAGTATTTGTTGTGTACGTGTGTGTGTGTGTGTGAGTGTTCGTTGTGGGCGTGTGGAGGGCGAGAGATTGAGTTTTTGTTTTGTACGTCTGTGTGTGTGTGTGTGTCTGTGAGTGTTCGTTTTGGGCGGGAAGGGGGGGGGGGAGATTGAGTATTTGTTGTGTACGTGTATTTGTGTGTGTCTGTGAGTGTTCGTTGTTTGAGTGTGGGGGACGAGAGATTGAGTATTTGTTGTGTACGTGTGTGTGTGTGTGTGTGTGTGTGTCTATGAGTGTTCGTTGTCGGCGTGTGGGGGGCGAGAGATTGAGTATTTATTGTGTACGTGTGTGTGTCTGTGAGTGTTTGTTGTGGGCATGTGGGGGGCGAGAGATTGAGTATTTGTTGTGTACGTGTGTGTGTCTGTGAGTGTTCGTTGTGGGCGTGTGGGAGGCGAGAGGTTGAGTATTTGTTGTGTACGTGTTGGTGTGTGTGTGTGTGTGTGTTTGTGAAAGTTCGTTGTGGGCATGTTGGGAGACGAGAGATTGAGTATTTGTTGTGTACGTGTGTGTGTGTGTGTGGCTGTGAGTGTTCGTTGTGGGCGTGTTGAGGGCGAGAGATTGCATTTTTGTTTTGTACGTCATTGTGTGTGTGTGTGTGTGTGTGAGTGTTCGTTGTGCTCGTCTGGGAGGCGAGAAATTGAGTATTTATTGTGTACGTGTGTGTGTGTGTGTGTGTGTGTGTGTGTGTCTGTGAGTGTTCGTTGTGGGCGTGTGGGGGGCGAGAGATTGAAAATAAATTTGTTGTGTACGTGTGTGTGTGTGTGTCTGTGAGTGTTCGTTGTGGGCGTGGGGGGGGGGGGGGAGATTGAGTGTTTGTTGTGTACGTTTGTGTGGGTGTGTGAGTGTTCGTTGTGGGGGAGGGGGGGGGGGTGAGAGATTGAGTATTTGTTGTGCACGTGTGTGTGTGTGTCTGTGAGTGTTCGTTGTGGGCGTGTGGAGGGCGAGAGATTGAGTTTTTGTTTTGTACCTGTGTGTGAGTGTTCGTTGTGGGCGTGGTTGGGGGGATGGAGGGGGCGAGAGATTGAGTATTTGTTGTGTACGTGTGTGTCTGTGGGTGTTCGTTTTGGGCGGGAAGGGGGGGGGGAGATTGAGTATTTGTTGTGTACGTGTGTGTTCTGTGAGTGTTCGTTGTTGGCGGGGGGGGGGGGGGGGGCGAGAGATTGAGTGTTTGTTGTGTACGTGTGTGTGTGTGTGTCTGTGAGTGTTCGTTGTGGGCGTGTGGGAGGCGAGAGATTGAGTATTTGTTGTGTACGTGTGAGTGTTTGTGTCTGTGAGTGTTCGTTATGGGCATGTGGGAGGGGGGGGGGGGCGAGAGATTGAGTATTTGCTGTGTACATTTGGGTGTGTGTGTGTGTGTGTGTCTGTGAGAGTTCGTTGTGGGCATGTTGGGAGACGAGAGATTGAGTATTTGTTGTGTACGTGTGTGTGTGTGTGGCTGTGAGTGTTCGTTGTGGGCGTGTGGGGGGCGAGAGATTGAGTTTTTGTTTTGTACGTCTGTGTGTGTGTGTGTGTATGTGTGTGTGTGTGTGTGAGTGTTCGTTGTGGGCGTGTGGGAGGCGAGAAATTGAGTATTTGTTGTGTACGTGTTTGTGTGTGTGTGTGTGTGTAAGTCTTCGTTGTAGGCGTGTGGGGGGGGGGGGGGGGCGAGAAATTTAGTATTTGTTGTGTACGTGTGTGTGTGTGTGTGAGTGTTCGTTGTGGGCGTGTGGGATGCGAGAGATTGAGTATTTATTGTGTACGTGTGTGTGTGTGTGTCTGTGAGTGTTCGTTGTGGGCATGTGGGGGGCGAGAGATTGAGTATTTGTTGTGTACGTGTGTGTGTGTGTGTCTGTGAGTGTTCGTTGTGGGCGTGTGGGAGGCGAGAGATTGAGTATTTGTTGTGTACGTGTGAGTGTTTGTGTCTGTGAGTGTTCGTTATGGGCATGTGGGAGAGGGGGGGGGGGCGAGAGATTGAGTATTTGCTGTGTACATGGGGGTGTGTGTGTGTGTGTGTGTCTGTGAGAGTTCGTTGTGGGCATGTTGGGAGACGAGAGATTGAGTATTTGTTGTGTACGTGTGTGTGTGTGTGGCTGTGAGTGTTCGTTGCGGGCGTGTGGGGGGCGAGAGATTGAGTTTTTGTTTTGTACGTCTGTGTGTGTGTGTGTGTATGTGTGTGTGTGTGTGTGAGTGTTCGTTGTGGGCGTGTGGGAGGCGAGAAATTGAGTATTTGTTGTGTACGTGTTTGTGTGTGTGTGTGTGTGTAAGTCTTCGTTGTAGGCGTGTGGGGGGGGGGGGGGGCGAGAAATTTAGTATTTGTTGTGTACGTGTGTGTGTGTGTGTGAGTGTTCGTTGTGGGCGTGTGGAGGGCGAGAGATTGAGTTTTTGTTTTGTACCTGTGTGTGAGTGTTCGTTGTGGGCGTGGTTGGGGGGAGGGGGCGAAAGATTGAGTATTTGTTGTGTACGTGTGTGTGTGTCTGTGAGTGTTCTTTGTGGACGTGTGGAGGGCGAGAGATTGAGTTTTTGTTTTGTACGTCTGTGTGTGTGTGTGTGTCTGTGAGTGTTCGTTTTGGGCGGGAAGGGGGGGAAGGAGATTGAGTATTTGTTGTGTACCTGTATTTGTGTGTGTCTGTGAGTGTTCGTTGTTTGCGTGTGGGGGACGAGAGATTGAGTATTTGTTGTGTACGTGTGTGTGTGTGTGTGTGTCTATGAGTGTTCGTTGTGGGCGTGTGGGGGGCGAGAGATTGAGTATTTATTGTGTACGTGTGTGTGTCTGTGAGTGTTCGTTGTGGGCATGTGGGGGGGGGGGGGGGCGAGAGATTGAGTATTTGTTGTGTACGTGTGTGTGTCTGTGAGTGTTCGTTGTGGGCGTGTGGGAGGCGAGAGGTTGAGTATTTGTTGTGTACGTGTGAGTGTTTGTGTCTGTGAGTGTTCGTTATGGGCGTGTGGGAGGGGGGGGGGGCGAGAGATTGAGTATTTGTTTTGTACCTGTGTGTGAGTGTTCGTTGTGGGCGTGGTTGGGGGGGGGGGGGGGAGGGGGGTGAGAGATTGAGTATTTGTTGTGTACGTGTGTGTGTGTCTGTGAGTGTTCGTTGTGGGCGTGTGGAGGGCGAGAGATTGAGTTTTTGTTTTGTACGTCTGTGTGTGTGTGTGTGTCTGTGAGTGTTCGTTTTGGGCGGGAGGGGGGGGGGGAGATTGAGTATTTGTTGTGTACGTGTGTGTGTGTGTGTCTGTGAGTGTTCGTTGTGGGTGGGGGGGGGGGGCGAGAGATTGAGTGTTTGTTGTGGGCGTTGGGGGAGGGGGGGGAGATTGAGTATTTGTTGTGCACATGTGTGTGTGTGTGTGTGTGTCTGTGAGTGTTCGTTGTGGGCGGGTGGGGGGGGGGGGGGCGAGAGATTGAGTATTTGTTGTGTACGTGTGTGTGTGTGAGTGTTCATTGTGGGCGTCTGGGGGGCGTGAGATTAAGTATTTGCTTTGTACGTGTGTGTGTGTGAGTGTTCGTTGTGGGCGTGTGGGGGGGGGGGGGGGGGAAGGGGGATTGGGCGAGAAATTGAGCATTTGTTGTGTACCTGTGTGTGAGTGTTCGTTGTGGGCGTGGTTGGGGGGGGGAGGGGGCGAGAGATTGAGTATTTGTTGTGTACGTGTGTGTGTGTCTGTGAGTGTTCGTTGTGGGCGTGTGGAGGGCGAGAGATTGAGTTTTTGTTTTGTACGTCTGTGTGTGTGTGTGTGTGTCTGTGAGTGTTCGTTTTGGGCGGGAACTGGGGGGGGGGGGGAGATTGAGTATTTGTTGTGTACGTATGTGTGTGTGTGTGTGTGTGTGTGTCTATGAGTGTTCGTTGTGGGCGTGTGGGATGCGAGAGATTGAGTATTTATTGTGTACGTGTGTGTGTGTGTGTCTGTGAGTGTTCGTTGTGGGCATGTGGGGGGCGAGAGATTGAGTATTTGTTGTGTACGTGTGTGTGTGTGTGTGTGTGTGAGTAATCGTTGTGGGCGTGTGGGAGGCGAGAGATTGAGTATTTGTTGTGTACGTGTGAGTGTTTGTGTCTGTGAGTGTTCGTTATGGGCATGTGGGAGAGGGGGGGGGGGGGGGCGAGAGATTGAGTATTTGCTGTGTACATGTGGGTGTGTGTGTGTGTGTGTGTCTGTGAGAGTTCGTTGTGGGCATGTTGGGAGACGAGAGATTGAGTATTTGTTGTGTACGTGTGTGTGTGTGTGGTTGTGAGTGTTCGTTGTGGGCGTGTGGGGGGCGAGAGATTGAGTTTTTGTTTTGTACGTCTGTGTGTGTGTGTGTGTATGTGTGTGTGTGTGTGTGAGTGTTCGTTGTGGGCGTGTGGGAGGCGAGAAATTGAGTATTTGTTGTGTACGTGTTTGTGTGTGTGTGTGTGTGTAAGTCTTCGTTGTAGGCGTGTGGGGGGGGGGGGGGGGCGAGAAATTTAGTATTTGTTGTGTACGTGTGTGTGTGTGTGTGAGTGTTCGTTGTGGGCGTGTGGAGGGCGAGAGATTGAGTTTTTGTTTTGTACGTCTGTGTGTGTGTGTGTGTCTGTGAGTGTTCGTTTTGGGCGGGAAGGGGGGGGGGGAGATTGAGTATTTGTTGTGTACGTGTATTTGTGTGTGTCTGTGAGTGTTCGTTGTTTGAGTGTGGGGGACGAGAGATTGAGTATTTGTTGTGTACGTGTGTGTGTGTGTGTGTGTGTGTGTGTGTGTCTATGAGTGTTCGTTGTCGGCGTGTGGGGGGCGAGAGATTGAGTATTTATTGTGTACGTGTGTGTGTCTGTGAGTGTTTGTTGTGGGCATGTGGGGGGCGAGAGATTGAGTATTTGTTGTGTACGTGTGTGTGTCTGTGAGTGTTCGTTGTGGGCGTGTGGGAGGCGAGAGGTTGAGTATTTGTTGTGTACGTGTGGGTGTGTGTGTGTGTGTGTTTGTGAAAGTTCGTTGTGGGCATGTTGGGAGACGAGAGATTGAGTATTTGTTGTGTACGTGTGTGTGTGTGTGTGGCTGTGAGTGTTCGTTGTGGGCGTGTTGAGGGCGAGAGATTGCATTTTTGTTTTGTACGTCATTGTGTGTGTGTGTGTGTGTGTGTGAGTGTTCGTTGTGCTCGTCTGGGAGGCGAGAAATTGAGTATTTATTGTGTACGTGTGTGTGTGTGTGTGTGTGTGTGTGTGTGTGTGTGTCTGTGAGTGTTCGTTGTGGGCGTGTGGGGGGCGAGAGATTGAAAATAAATTTGTTGTGTACGTGTGTGTGTGTGTGTCTGTGAGTGTTCGTTGTGGGCGTGGGGGGGGGGGGGAGATTGAGTGTTTGTTGTGTACGTTTGTGTGGGTGTGTGAGTGTTCGTTGTGGGGGAGGGGGGGGGGTGAGAGATTGAGTATTTGTTGTGCACGTGTGTGTGTGTGTGTCTGTGAGTGTTCGTTGTGGGCGTGTGGAGGGCGAGAGATTGAGTTTTTGTTTTGTACCTGTGTGTGAGTGTTCGTTGTGGGCGTGGTTGGGGGGATGGAGGGGGCGAGAGATTGAGTATTTGTTGTGTACGTGTGTGTCTGTGGGTGTTCGTTTTGGGCGGGAAGGGGGGGGGGGGAGATTGAGTATTTGTTGTGTACGTGTGTGTTCTGTGAGTGTTCGTTGTTGGCGGGGGGGGGGGGGGGGGGCGAGAGATTGAGTGTTTGTTGTGTACGTGTGTGTGTGTGTGTCTGTGAGTGTTCGTTGTGGGCGTGTGGGAGGCGAGAGATTGAGTATTTGTTGTGTACGTGTGAGTGTTTGTGTCTGTGAGTGTTCGTTATGGGCATGTGGGAGGGGGGGGGGGGGCGAGAGATTGAGTATTTGCTGTGTACATGTGGGTGTGTGTGTGTGTGTGTGTCTGTGAGAGTTCGTTGTGGGCATGTTGGGAGACGAGAGATTGAGTATTTGTTGTGTACGTGTGTGTGTGTGTGGCTGTGAGTGTTCGTTGTGGGCGTGTGGGGGGCGAGAGATTGAGTTTTTGTTTTGTACGTCTGTGTGTGTGTGTATGTGTGTGTGTGTGTGTGAGTGTTCGTTGTGGGCGTGTGGGAGGCGAGAAATTGAGTATTTGTTGTGTACGTGTTTGTGTGTGTGTGTGTGTGTGTGTAAGTCTTCGTTGTAGGCGTGTGGGGGGGGGGGGGGGCGAGAAATTTAGTATTTGTTGTGTACGTGTGTGTGTGTGTGTGAGTGTTCGTTGTGGGCGTGTGGAGGGCGAGAGATTGAGTTTTTGTTTTGTACGTCTGTGTGTGTGTGTGTGTCTGTGAGTGTTCGTTTTGGGCGGGAAGGGGGGGGGGGAGATTGAGTATTTGTTGTGTACGTGTATTTGTGTGTGTCTGTGAGTGTTCGTTGTTTGAGTGTGGGGGACGAGAGATTGAGTATTTGTTGTGTACGTGTGTGTGTGTGTGTGTGTGTGTGTCTATGAGTGTTCGTTGTCGGCGTGTGGGGGGCGAGAGATTGAGTATTTATTGTGTACGTGTGTGTGTCTGTGAGTGTTTGTTGTGGGCATGTGGGGGGCGAGAGATTGAGTATTTGTTGTGTACGTGTGTGTGTCTGTGAGTGTTCGTTGTGGGCGTGTGGGAGGCGAGAGGTTGAGTATTTGTTGTGTACGTGTGGGTGTGTGTGTGTGTGTGTTTGTGAAAGTTCGTTGTGGGCATGTTGGGAGACGAGAGATTGAGTATTTGTTGTGTACGTGTGTGTGTGTGTGTGGCTGTGAGTGTTCGTTGTGGGCGTGTTGAGGGCGAGAGATTGCATTTTTGTTTTGTACGTCATTGTGTGTGTGTGTGTGTGTGTGTGTGTGAGTGTTCGTTGTGCTCGTCTGGGAGGCGAGAAATTGAGTATTTATTGTGTACGTGTGTGTGTGTGTGTGTGTGTGTGTGTGTGTGTCTGTGAGTGTTCGTTGTGGGCGTGTGGGGGGCGAGAGATTGAAAATAAATTTGTTGTGTACGTGTGTGTGTGTGTGTCTGTGAGTGTTCGTTGTGGGCGTGGGGGGGGGGGAGATTGAGTGTTTGTTGTGTACGTTTGTGTGGGTGTGTGAGTGTTCGTTGTGGGGGAGGGGGGGGGGGGGTGAGAGATTGAGTATTTGTTGTGCACGTGTGTGTGTGTGTGTCTGTGAGTGTTCGTTGTGGGCGTGTGGAGGGCGAGAGATTGAGTTTTTGTTTTGTACCTGTGTGTGAGTGTTCGTTGTGGGCGTGGTTGGGGGGATGGAGGGGGCGAGAGATTGAGTATTTGTTGTGTACGTGTGTGTCTGTGGGTGTTCGTTTTGGGCGGGAAGGGGGGGGGGGAGATTGAGTATTTGTTGTGTACGTGTGTGTTCTGTGAGTGTTCGTTGTTGGCGGGGGGGGGGGGGGGGGGCGAGAGATTGAGTGTTTGTTGTGTACGTGTGTGTGTGAGTGTTCGTTGTGGGCGTTGGGGGAGGGGGGGGGGGTGATTGAGTATTTGTTGTGCACATGTGTGTGTGTGTGTGTGTCTGTGAGTGTTCGTTGTGGGCTGGTGGGGGGGGGGGGGGCGAGAGATTGAGTATTTGTTGTGTACGTGTGTGTGTGTGAGTGTTCATTGTGGGCGTCTGGGGGGCGAGAGATTAAGTATTTGCTTTGTACGTGTGTGGGTGTGAGTGTTCGTTGTGGGCGTGTGGGGGGCGAGAGATTGAAAATAAATTTTTTGTGTACGTGTGTGTGTCTGTGAGTGTTCGTTGTGGGCGTGGGGGGGGGGGGGGGGAGATTGAGTGTTTGTTGTGTACGTTTGTGTGGGTGTGTGAGTATTCGTTGTGGGGGAGGGTGGGGGGTGAGAGATTGAGTATTTGTTGTTTGTGCACGTGTGTGTGTGTGTGTCTGTGAGTGTTCGTTGTGGGCGTGTGGGGGGGGGAGGGGGGATGGGGCGAGAAATTGAGTATTTGTTCTGTACCTGTGTGTGAGTGTTCGTTGTGGGCGTGGTTGGGGGGGGGGGAGGGGGCGAGAGATTGAGTATTTGTTGTGTACGTGTGTGTGTGTCTGTGAGTGTTCGTTTTGGGCGGGAAAGGGGGGGGAGATTGAGTATTTGTTGTGTACGCGTATTTGTGTGTGTCTGTGAGTGTTCGTTGTTTGCGTGTGGGGGACGAGAGATTGAGTGTTTGTTGTGTACGTGTGTGTGTGTGTGTGTGTCTATGAGTGTTCGTTGTGGGCGTGTGGGGGGCGAGGGATTGAGTATTTATTGTGTACGTGTGTGTGTCTGTGAGTGTTCGTTGTGGGCATGTGGGGGGCGAGAGATTGAGTATTTGTTGTGTACGTGTGTGTGTGTCTGTGAGTGTTTGTTGTGGGCGTGTGGGAGGCGAGAGATTGAGTATTTGTTGTGTACGTGTGAGTGTTTGTGTCTGTGAGTGTTCGTTATGGGCGTGTGGGAGGGGGGGGGGCGAGAGATTGAGTATTTGCTGTGTACATGTGGGTGTGTGTGTGTGTGTGTGTGTGTGTGTGTCTGTGAGAGTTCGTTGTGGGCATGTTGGGAGACGAGAGATTGAGTATTTGTTGTGTACGTGTGTGTGTGTGTGTGGCTGTGAGTGTTCGTTGTGGGCGTGGGGGGGGGGGGGGGGGCGAGAGATTGAGTTTTTGTTTTGTACGTCTGTGTGTGTGTGTGTGTGTGAGTGTTCGTTGTGGGCGTGTGGGAGGCGAGAAACTGAGTATTTTTTGTGTACGTGTTTGTGTGTGTGTGTGTGTGTAAGTCTTCGTTTTAGGCGTGTGGGGGGCGAGAGATTTAGTATTTGTTGTGTACGTGTGTGTGTGTGTGTGTTTGTGTGTGTCTGTGAGTGTTCGTTGTGGGCGTGTGGGGAGCGAGAAATTGAGTATTTGTTGTGGACGTGTGTGTGTGTCTGTGAGTGGGCGTGTGGGGGGGGGGGGGGGGCGAGAGAATGAGTATTTGTTGTATATTTGTGTGTGTGTGTGTGTGTGTGTCTGTGAGTGTTCGTTATGGGCATGTGAGAGGGGGGGGGGGGGCGAGAGATTGAGTATTTGCTGTGTACATGTGGGTGTGTGTGTGTGTGTGTGTCTGTGAGAGTTCGTTGTGGGCATGTTGGGAGACGAGAGATTGAGTATTTGTTGTGTACGTGTGTGTGTGTGTGGCTGTGAGTGTTCGTTGTGGGCGTGTGGGGGGCGAGAAATTGAGTATTTGTTGTATACGTGTTTGTGTGTGTGTGTGTAAGTCTTCGTTGTAGGCGTGTGGGGGGGGGGGGGGCGAGAAATTTAGTATTTGTTGTGTACGAGTGTGTGTGTGAGTGTTCGTTGTGGGCGTGTGGAGGGCGAGAGATTGAGTTTTTGTTTTGTACGTCTGTGTGTGTGTGTGTGTCTGTGAGTGTTCGTTGTTTGAGTGTGGGGGACGAGAGATTGAGTATTTGTTGTGTACGTGTGTGTGTGTGTGTGTGTGTTCGTTGTTTGAGTGTGGGGGACGAGAGATTGAGTATTTGTTGTGTACGTGTGTGTGTGTGTGTGTGTGTGTGTGTGTCTATGAGTGTTCGTTGTGGGCGTGTGGGGGGCGAGAGATTGAGTATTTATTGTGTACGTGTGTGTGTCTGTGAGTGTTTGTTGTGGGCATGTGGGGGGCGAGAGATTGAGTATTTGTTGTGTACGTGTGTGTGTCTGTGAGTGTTCGTTGTGATCGTGTGGGAGGCGAGAGGTTGAGTATTTGTTGTGTACGTGTGGGTGTGTGTGTGTGTGTGTTTGTGAAAGTTCGTTGTGGGCATGTTGGGAGACGAGAGATTGAGTATTTGTTGTGTACGTGTGTGTGTGTGTGTGGCTGTGAGTGTTCGTTGTGGGCGTGTTGAGGGCGAGAGATTGCATTTTTGTTTTGTACGTCATTGTGTGTGTGTGTGTGTGTGTGTGTGAGTGTTCTTTGTGCTCGTCTGGGAGGCGAGAAATTGAGTATTTATTGTGTACGTGTGTGTGTGTGTGTGTGTGTGTGTGTGTCTGTGAGTGTTCGTTGTGGGCGTGTGGGGGGCGAGAGATTGAAAATAAATTTGTTGTGTACGTGTGTGTGTGTGTGTCTGTGAGTGTTCGTTGTGGGCGTGGGGGGGGGGGGGGGAGAGATTGAGTGTTTGTTGTGTACGTTTGTGTGGGTGTGTGAGTGTTCGTTGTGGGGGAGGGGGGGGGGGTGAGAGATTGAGTATTTGTTGTGAACGTGTGTGTGTGTGTGTCTGTGAGTGTTCGTTGTGGGCGTGTGGAGGGCGAGAGATTGAGTTTTTGTTTTGTACCTGTGTGTGAGTGTTCGTTGTGGGCGTGGTTGGGGGGGAGGAGGGGGCGAGAGATTGAGTATTTGTTGTGTACGGGTGTGTCTGTGGGTGTTCGTTTTGGGCGGGAAGGGGGGGGGGGAGATTGAGTATTTGTTGTGTACGTGTGTGTGTGTGTGTCTGTGAGTGTTCGTTGTGGGCGGGGGGGGGGGGGGGGGGGCGAGAGATTGAGTGTTTTTTGTGTACGTGTGTGTGTGAGTGTTCGTTGTGGGCGTTGGGGGAGGGGGGGGGGGGAGATTGAGTATTTGTTGTGCACATGTCTGTGTGTGTGTGTGTCTGTGAGTGTTCGTTGTGGGCTGGTGGGGGGGGGGGGGGCGAGAGATTGAGTATTTGTTGTGTACGTGTGTGTGTGTGAGTGTTCATTGTGGGCGTCTGGGGGGCGAGAGATTAAGTATTTGCTTTGTACGTGTGTGGGTGTGAGTGTTCGTTGTGGGCGTGTGGGGGGCGAGAGATTGAAAATAAATTTTTTGTGTACGTGTGTGTGTCTGTGAGTGTTCGTTGTGGGCGTGGGGGGGGGGGGGGAGATTGAGTGTTTGTTGTGTACGTTTGTGTGGGTGTGTGAGTATTCGTTGTGGGGAAGGGTGGGGGGTGAGAGATTGAGTATTTGTTGTTTGTGCACGTGTGTGTGTGTGTGTCTGTGAGTGTTCGTTGTGGGCGTGTGGAGGGCGAGAGATTGAGTTTTTGTTTTGTACGTCTGTGTGTGTGTGTGTGTCTGTGAGTGTTCGTTTTGGGCGGGAAAGGGGGGGGGAGATTGAGTATTTGTTGTGTACGTGTATTTGTGTGTGTCTGTGAGTGTTCGTTGTTTGCGTGTGGGGGACGAGAGATTGAGTGTTTGTTGTGTACGTGTGTGTGTGTGTGTGTGTCTATGAGTGTTCGTTGTGGGCGTGTGGGGGGCGAGGGATTGAGTATTTATTGTGTACGTGTGTGTGTCTGTGAGTGTTCGTTGTGGGCATGTGGGGGGCGAGAGATTGAGTATTTGTTGTGTACGTGTGTGTGTGTCTGTGAGTGTTCGTTGTGGGCGTGTGGGAGGCGAGAGATTGAGTATTTGTTGTGTACGTGTGGGTGTTTGTGTCTGTGAGTGTTCGTTATGGGCGTGTGGGAGGGGGGGGGGGCGAGAGATTGAGTATTTGCTGTGTACATGTGGGTGTGTGTGTGTGTGTGTGTGTGTGTGTCTGTGAGAGTTCGTTGTGGGCATGTTGGGAGACGAGAGATTGAGTATTTGTTGTGTACGTGTGTGTGTGTGTGTGTGGCTGTGAGTGTTCGTTGTGGGCGTGGGGGGGGGGGGGGCGAGAGATTGAGTTTTTGTTTTGTACGTCTGTGTGTGTGTGTGTGTGAGTGTTCGTTGTGGGCGTGTGGGAGGCGAGAAACTGAGTATTTGTTGTGTACGTGTTTGTATGTGTGTGTGTGTGTAAGTCTTCTTTTTAGGTGTGTGGGGGGGGCGAGAGATTTAGTATTTGTTGTGTACGTGTGTGTGTGTGTGTGTGTCTGTGAGTGTTCGTTGTGGGCGTGTGGGGAGCGAGAAATTGAGTATTTGTTGTGTACGTGTGTGTGTGTCTGTGAGTGGGCGTGTGGGGGGGGGGGCGAGAGAATGAGTATTTGTTGTATACGTGTGTGTGTGTGTGTGTGTGTCTGTGAGTGTTCGTTGTGTGCGTGTGGGGAGCGAGAGATTGAGTATTTGTTGCGTACGTGTGTGTGTGTGTGTGTGTGTGTGAGTGTTCGTTGTAGGCGTGTGGGGGAGGGGGGGGGGCCAAAGATTGAGTATTTGTTGTGTACCTGTGTGTGTGTGTCTGTGAGTATTTTTTGTGGGCGTGTGGGGGGGGGGGGGGCGAGAGAATGAGTATTTGTTGTGTACGTGTGTGTGTGTGTGTGTGTGTGTGTGTGTGTGTCTATGAGTGTTCGTTGTGGGCGTGTGGGGGGCGAGAGATTGAGTATTTATTGTGTACGTGTGTGTGTCTGTGAGTGTTTGTTGTGGGCATGTGGGGGGCGAGAGATTGAGTATTTGTTGTGTACGTGTGTGTGTCTGTGAGTGTTCGTTGTGGGCGTGTGGGAGGCGAGAGGTTGAGTATTTGTTGTGTACGTGTGGGTGTGTGTGTGTGTGTGTTTGTGAAAGTTCGTTGTGGGCATGTTGGGAGACGAGAGATTGAGTATTTGTTGTGTACGTGTGTGTGTGTGTGTGGCTGTGAGTGTTCGTTGTGGGCGTGTTGAGGGCGAGAGATTGAGTTTTTGTTTTGTACGTCATTGTGTGTGTGTGTGTGTGTGTGTGAGTGTTCGTTGTGCTCGTCTGGGAGGCGAGAAATTGAGTATTTATTGTGTACGTGTGTGTGTGTGTGTGTGTGTGTGTGTGTGTGTGTCTGTGAGTGTTCGTTGTGGGCGTGTGGGGGGCGAGAGATTGAAAATAAATTTGTTGTGTACGTGTGTGTGTGTGTGTCTGTGAGTGTTCGTTGTGGGCGTGAGGGGGGGGGGGAGATTGAGTGTTTGTTGTGTACGTTTGTGTGGGTGTGTGAGTGTTCGTTGTGGGGGAGGGAGGGGGGGTGAGAGATTGAGTATTTGTTGTGAACGTGTGTGTGTGTGTGTCTGTGAGTGTTCGTTGTGGGCGTGTGGAGGGCGAGAGATTGAGTTTTTGTTTTGTACCTGTGTGTGAGTGTTCGTTGTGGGCGAGGTTTGGGGGGGAGGGGGAGGGGGCGAGAGATTGAGTATTTGTTGTGTACGTGTGTGTCTGTGGGTGTTCGTTTTGGGCGGGAAGGGGGGGGGGGAGATTGAGTATTTGTTGTGTACGTGTGTGTGTGTGTGTCTGTGAGTGTTCGTTGTGGGCGGGGGGGGGGCGAGAGATTGAGTGTTTGTTGTGTACGTGTGTGTGTGAGTGTTCGTTGTGGGCGTTGGGGGAGGGGGGGGGGGCGAGATTGAGTATTTGTTGTGCACATGATTGTGTGTGTGTGTGTCTGTGAGTGTTTGTTGTGGGCTGGTGGGGGGGGGGGGGCGAGAGATTGAGTATTTGTTGTGTACGTGTGTGTGTGTGAGTGTTCATTGTGGGCGTCTGGGGGGCGAGAGATTAAGTATTTGCTTTGTACGTGTGTGGGTGTGAGTGTTCGTTGTGGGCGTGTGGGGGGCGAGAGATTGAAAATAAATTTTTTGTGTACGTGTGTGTGTCTGTGAGTGTTCGTTGTGGGCGTGGGGGGGGGGGAGATTGAGTGTTTATTGTGTACGTTTGTGTGGGTGTGTGAGTGTTCGTTGTGGGGGAGGGAGGGGGGGTGAGAGATTGAGTATTTGTTGTGAACGTCTGTGTGTGTGTGTCTGTGAGTGTTCGTTGTGGGCGTGTGGAGGGCGAGAGATTGAGTTTTTGTTTTGTACCTGTGCGTGAGTGTTCGTTGTGGGCGAGGTTTGGGGGGGGGGGAGGGGGCGAGAGATTGAGTATTTGTTGTGTACGTGTGTGTCTGTGGGTGTTCGTTTTGGGCGGGAAGGGGGGGGGGGGGAGATTGAGTATTTGTTGTGTACGTGTGTGTGTGTGTGTCTGTGAGTGTTCGTTGTGGGCGGGGGGGGGGGGGGGGGGCGAGAGATTGAGTGTTTGTTGTGTACGTGTGTGTGTGAGTGTTCGTTGTGGGCGTTGGGGGAGGGGGGGGGGGAGATTGAGTATTTGTTGTGCACATGATTGTGTGTGTGTGTGTCTGTGAGTGTTTGTTGTGGGCTGGTTGGGGGGGGGGGGGGGGCGAGAGATTGAGTATTTGTTGTGTACGTGTGTGTGTGTGAGTGTTCATTGTGGGCGTCTGGGGGGCGAGAGATTAAGTATTTGCTTTGTACGTGTGTGGGTGTGAGTGTTCGTTGTGGGCGTGTGGGGGGCGAGAGATTGAAAATAAATTTTTTGTGTACGTGTGTGTGTCTGTGAGTGTTCGTTGTGGGCGTAGGTGGGGGGGGAGATTGAGTGTTTGTTGTGTACGTTTGTGTGGGTGTGTGAGTATTCGTTGTGGGGGAGGGTGGGGGGTGAGAGATTGAGTATTTGTTGTTTGTGCACGTGTGTGTGTGTCTGTGAGTGTTCGTTGTGGGCGTGTGGAGGGCGAGAGATTAAGTTTTTGTTTTGTACGTCTGTGTGTGTGTGTGTGTCTGTGAGTGTTCGTTTTGGGCGGGAAAGGGGGGGGGGGGGAGATTGAGTATTTGTTGTGTACGTGTATTTGTGTGTGTCTGTGAGTGTTCGTTGTTTGCGTGTGGGGGACGAGAGATTGAGTGTTTGTTGTGTACGTGTGTGTGTGTGTGTGTGTGTCTATGAGTGTTCGTTGTGGGCGTGTGGGGTGCGAGGGATTGAGTATTTATTGTGTACGTGTGTGTGTCTGTGAGTGTTCGTTGTGGGCATGTGGGGGGCGAGAGATTGAGTATTTGTTGTGTACGTGTGTGTGTGTCTGTGAGTGTTCGTTGTGGGCGTGTGGGAGGTGAGAGATTGAGTATTTGTTGTGTACGTGTGGGTGTTTGTGTCTGTGAGTGTTCGTTATGGGCGTGTGGGAGGGGGGGGGGGCGAGAGATTGAGTATTTGCTGTGTACATGTGGGTGTGTGTGTGTGTGTGTGTGTGTGTCTGTGAGAGTTCGTTGTGGGCATGTTGGGAGACGAGAGATTGAGTATTTGTTGCGTACGTGTGTGTGTGTGTGTGTGGCTGTGAGTGTTCGTTGTGGGCGTGGGGGGGGGGGGGGGGGCGAGAGATTGAGTTTTTGTTTTGTACGTCTGTGTGTGTGTGTGTGTGTGAGTGTTCGTTGTGGGCGTGTGGGAGGCGAGAAACTTAGTATTTGTTGTGTACGTGTTTGTATGTGTGTGTGTGTGTAAGTCTTCGTTTTAGGCGTGTGGGGGGCGAGAGATTTAGTATTTGTTGTGTACGTGTGTGTGTGTGTGTGTTTGTGTGTGTCTGTGAGTGTTCGTTGTGGGCGTGTGGGGAGCGAGAAATTGAGTATTTGTTGTGTACGTGTGTGTGTGTCTGTGAGTGGGCGTGTGGAAGGGGGGGGGGGGCGAGAGAATGAGTATTTGTTGTATACGTGTGTGTGTGTGTGTGTGTGTGTGTCTGTGAGTGTTCGTTGTGTGCGTGTGGGGGGCGAGAGATTGAGTATTTGTTGCGTACGTGTGTGTGTGTGTGTGTGTGTGTGTGTGAGTGTTCGTTGTAGGCGTGTGGGGGAGGGGGGGGGGCGAGAGATTGAGTATTTGTTGTGTACGTGTGTGTGTCTGTTCGTTGTGGGCGGGGAGGGGCGGGGGGGGGGGGCCAAAGATTGAGTATTTGTTGTGTACCTGTGTGTGTGTGTCTGTGAGTATTTTTTGTGGGCGTGTGGGGGGGCGAGAGAATGAGTATTTGTTGTGTACGTGTGTGTGTGTGTGTGTGTGTCTATGAGTGGGCGTGTGGTGGGCGAGAGATTGAGTATTTGTTGTGTACGTGTGTGTGTGTGTGTGTGTCTGTGAGTATTCGTTGTGGGCGTGTGGGCGGTGAGAGATTGAGTATTTGTTGTGTACGTGTGTGTGTGTGTGTCTGTGAGTGTTCGTTGTGGGCGTGTGGGGGCGAGAGATTGAGTATTTGTTGTGTACGTGTGTGTGTGTGTGTCTGTGAGTGTTCGTTGTGGGCGTGTGGGGGGCGAGAGATTGAGTATTTGTTGTGTACGTGTGTGTGTGTGTGTCTGTGAGTGTTCGTTGTAGGCGTGGTGGGTGAGGGGGAGGGGGGGGCGAGAGATTGAGTATTTTTTTGTACGTGTGTGTGTGTGTGTCTGTGAGTGTTCGTCGTTGGCGTGTGGGAGGCGAGAGATTGAGTATTTTTATTGTACGTGTGTATGTGTGTGTCTGTGAGTGTTCGTTGTGGGCGTGTGGGAGGCGAGATATTGAGTATTTGTTGTGTACGTGTATTTGTGTGTGTCTGTGAGTGTTCGTTGTTTGCGTGTGGGGGACGAGAGATTGAGTATTTGTTGTGTACGTGTGTGTGTGTGTGTGTGTCTATGAGTGTTCGTTGTGGGCGTGTGGGGGGCGAGAGATTGAGTATTTATTGTGTACGTGTGTGTGTCTGTGAGTGTTTGTTGTGGGCATGTGGGGGGCGAGAGATTGAGTATTTGTTGTGTACGTGTGTGTGTCTGTGAGTGTTCGTTGTGGGCGTGTGGGAGGCGAGAGGTTGAGTATTTGTTGTGTACGTGTGGGTGTGTGTGTGTGTGTGTTTGTGAAAGTTCGTTGTGGGCATGTTGGGAGACGAGAGATTGAGTATTTGTTGTGTACGTGTGTGTGTGTGTGTGGCTGTGAGTGTTCGTTGTGGGCGTGTTGAGGGCGAGAGATTGAGTTTTTGTTTTGTACGTCATTGTGTGTGTGTGTGTGTGTGTGTGTGTGAGTGTTCGTTGTGCTCGTCTGGGAGGCGAGAAATTGAGTATTTATTGTGTACGTGTGTGTGTGTGTGTGTGTGTGTGTGTGTGTGTGTCTGTGAGTGTTCGTTGTGGGCGTGTGGGGGGCGAGAGATTGAAAATAAATTTGTTGTGTACGTGTGTGTGTGTGTGTCTGTGAGTGTTCGTTGTGGGCGGGGGGGGGGGGGGGGGAGAGATTGAGTGTTTGTTGTGTTAGTTTGTGTGGGTGTGTGAGTGTTCGTTGTGGGGGAGGGGGGGGGGGGGTGAGAGATTGAGTATTTGCTGTGCACGTGTGTGTGTGTGTGTCTGTGAGTGTTCGTTGTGGGCGTGTGGAGGGCGAGAGATTGAGTTTTTGTTTTGTACCTGTGTGTGAGTGTTCGTTGTGGGCGTTGTTGGGGGGGGGGGGGGAGGGGGCGAGAGATTGAGTATTTGTTGTGTACGTGTGTGTCTGTGAGTGTTCGTTTTGGGCGGGAAGGGGGGGGGAGATTGAGTATTTGTTGTGTACGTGTGTGTGTGTGTGTCTGTGAGTGTTCGTTGTGGGCGGGGGGGGCGGGGGCGGCGAGAGATTGAGTGTTTGTTGTGTACGTGTGTGTGTGAGTGTTCGTTGTGGGCGTCTGGGGGGGGGGGGCGAGAGATTAAGTATTTGCTTTGTACGTGTGTGTGTGTGTGTGAGTGTTCGTTGTGGGCGTGTGGGGGGCGAGAGATTGAAAATAAATTTTTTGTGTACGTGTGTGTGTCTGTGAGTGTTCGTTGTGGGCGTGGGGGGGGGGGAGATTGAGTGTTTGTTGTTTGTGCACGTGTGTGTGTGTGTGTGTCTGTGAGTGTTCGTTGTGGGCGAATGGGGTGGGGGAGGGGGGATGGGGCGAGAAGATGAGTATTTGTTGTGTACCTGTGTGTGAGTGTTCGTTGTGGGCGTGGTTGGGGGAGGGGGAGGGGGCGAGAGATTGAGTATTTGTTGTGTACGTGTGTGTGTGTCTGTGAGTGTTCGTTGTGGGCGTGTGGAGGGCGAGAGATTGAGTTTTTGTTTTGTACGTCTGTGTGTGTGTGTGTGTGTCTGTGAGTGTTCGTTTTGGGCGGGAAAGGGGGGGGGGGAGATTGAGTATTTGTTGTGTACGTGTATTTGTGTGTGTCTGTGAGTGTTCGTTGTTTGCGTGTGGGGGACGAGAGATTGAGTGTTTGTTGTGTACGTGTGTGTGTGTGTGTGTGTGTGTCTATGAGTGTTCGTTGTGGGCGTGTGGGGGGCGAGGGATTGAGTATTTATTGTGTACGTGTGTGTGTCTGTGAGTGTTCGTTGTGGGCATGTGGGGGCCGAGAGATTGAGTATTTGTTGTGTACGTGTGTGTGTGTCTGTGAGTGTTCGTTATGGGCGTGTGGGAGGGGGGGGGGGGCGAGAGATTGAGTATTTGCTGTGTACATGTGGGTGTGTGTTTGTGTGTGTCTGTGAGAGTTCGTTGTGGGCATGTTGGGAGACGAGAGATTGAGTATTTGTTGTGTACGTGTGTGTGTTTGTGTCTGTGAGTGTTCGTTGTGGGCGTGGGGGGGGGGGGGGGCGAGAGATTGAGTTTTTGTTTTGTACGTCTGTGTGTGTGTGTGTGTGAGTGTTCGTTGTGGGTGTGTGGGAGGCGAGAAACTGAGTATTTGTTGTGTACGTGTTTGTGTGTGTGTGTGTGTGTAAGTCTTCGTTGTAGGCGTGTGGGGGGCGAGAGATTTAGTATTTGTTGTGTACGTGTGTGTGTGTGTGTGTTTGTGTATGTCTGTGAGTGTTCGTTGTGGGCGTGTGGGGAGCGAGAAATTGAGTATTTGTTGTGTACGTGTGTGTGTGTCTGTGAGTGTTCGTTGTGTGCGTGTGGGGGGCGAGAGATTGAGTATTTGTTGTGTACGTGTGTGTGTGTGTGTGTGTGAGTGTTCGTTGTAGGCGTGTGGGGGAGTGGGGGGGGGCGAGAGATTGAGTATTTGTTGTGTACGTGTGTGTGTCTGTGAGTGTTCGTTGTGGGCGTGGAGGGGCGGGGGGGGGGGGCGATAAAGATTGAGTATTTGTTGTGTACCTGTGTGTGTGTGTCTGTGAGTATTTGTTGTGGGCGTGTGGGGGGGGGGGCGAGAGAATGAGTATTTGTTGTGTACGTGTGTGTGTGTGTGTGTGTGTCTATGAGTGGGCGTGTGGTGGGCGAGAGATTGAGTATTTGTTGTGTACGTGTGTGTGTGTGTGTTTATGTCTGTGAGTGTTCGTTGTGGGCGTGTGGTGGGTGAGAGATTGAGTATTTGTTGTGTACGTGTGTGTGTGTGTGTCTGTGAGTGTTCGTTGTGGGCGTGTGGGGGGCGAGAGATTGAGTATTTGTTGTGTACGTGTGTGTGTGTGTGTCTGTGAGTGTTCGTTGTGGGCGTGTGGGGGGCGAGAGAATTGGTATTTGTTGTGTACTTGTGTGTGTTTGTCTATGAGTGTTCGTTGTGGGCGTGTGGTGGGCGAAAGATTGAGTATTTGTTGTGTACGTGTGTGTGTGTGTGTCTGTGAGTGTTCGTTGTGGGCGTGGTGGGGGAGGGGGAGGGGGGGCGAGAGATTGAGTATTTTTTTTGTACGTGTGTGTGTGTGTGTCTGTGAGTGTTCGTCGTTGGCGTGTGGGAGGCGAGAGATTGAGTATTTGTTGTGTACGTGTGTGTGTGTGTGTGGCTGTTAGTGTTCGTTGTGGGCGTGTGGGGGGCGCTAGATTGAGTATTTGTTGTGTACATGTGTGTGTGTGTGTGTGTGAGTGTTCGTTATGGGCGTGTGGGAAGGGGGGGGGGGCGAGAGATTGAGTATTTGCTGTGTACATGTGGGTGTTTGTGTGTGTGTGTGTCTGTGAGAGTTCGTTGTGGGCATGTTGGGAGACGAGAGATTGAGTATTTGTTGTGTACGTGTGTGTGTGTGTGGCTGTGAGTGTTCGTTGTGGGCGTGTGGTGGGCGAGAGATTGAGTTTTTGTTTTGTACGTCTGTGTGTGTGTGTGTGTGTGTGAGTGTTCGTTGTGGGCGTGTGGGAGGCGAGAAATTGAGTATTTGTTGTGTAAGTGTTTGTGTGTGTGTGTGTGTGTGTAAGCCTTCGTTGTAGGCGTGTGGGGGGGGGGGGCGAGAGATTTAGTATTTGTTGTGTACGTGTGTGTGTGTGTGTGTGTTTGTGTGTGTGTGTTTGTGTGTATCTGTGAGTGTTCGTTGTGGGCAAGGGTGGGGGGGGGGCGAGCGATTGATTATTTGTTGTGTACGTGTGTGTGTGTGTCTGTGTCTGTGAGTGTTCGTTGTAAGCTTGTGGGAGGGGGGGGGGGCGAGAGATTGAGTATTTTTTGTGTACATGTGTGTGTGTGTGTGTCTGTGAGTGTTCGTTGTAGGCGTGTGGGGAAGGGCAGGGGGGGGGAGAGATTAAGTAATTGTTGTGTACGTGTGTATGTGTGTGTGTGTATCTGTGAGCGTTCGGTGTGTTGGGGGGGGGGCCGAGAGATTTAGTATTTGTGTGTACGTGTGCGTGTGTGCCTGTAAGTGTACGTTGTGGTGGGTGGGGGGGGGAGGGGGGTGGGGGGGGAGAGAGTGAGTATTTCTTGTGTAAGTGTGTTTATGTGTGTCTGTGAGTGTACATTGTGGGCGTGTGCGGGACGAGAGATTGAGTGTTTTTTGTGTACGTGTAAGTGTGTGTGTGTGTGTGTCTGTGAGTGTTTGTTGTTGGCGTGTGGGGGGAGAGAGATTGAGTATTTGTTATGTACGTGTGTGTGTGTGTGTGTGTGTGTCTGTGAGTGTTCGTTGTAAGCGTGGGGGGGGGGGCCGAGAGATTGAGTATTTGTTGTGTACATGTGTGTGTCTGTGAGTGTTCGTTGTAGGCGTGTGGGGAAGGGGGGGGGGGAGAGATTAAGTAATTGTTGTGTACGTGTGTATGTGTGTGTGTGTGTATCTGTGAGTGTTCGGTGTGTTGAGGGGGGGGGGGGGGGGGGCGAGAGATTTAGTATTTGTTGTGTACGTGTGCGTGTGTGCCTGTAAGTGTACGTTGTGGGCGTGGGGGGAGGGGGGTGGGGGGGGAGTGAGTATTTATTGTGTACGTGTGTTTGTTTGTGTGTGTCTGTGAGTGTTCATTGTGAGCGTGTGGGGGACGAGAGATTAAGTGTTTGTTGTGTACGTGTATGTGTGTGTGTGTGTGTCTGTGAGTGTTCGTTGTGGGCGTGTGGGGGGAGAGAGATTGAGTATTTGTAGTGTACGTGTGTGTGTGTGTGTGTGTCTGTGAATGTTCGTTGTGGGCGTATGGGGTCGAGATATTGAGTATTTGTTGTGTAAGTGTGTGTGTGTCTGTGAGTGTTCGTTGTGGGCGTGTGGGAGGCGAGAGATTGAGTATTTGTTGTGTACGTGTGAGTGTGTGTGTCTGTGAGTGTTCGTTATGCGCGTCTGGGGGGCGAGAGATTGAGTATTTGTTGTGTACATGTGTGTGTGTGTGTGTCTGTGAGAGCTTGTTGTGGGCATTTTGGGAGACGAGAGATTGAGTATTTGTTGTGTACATGTGTGTGTGTGTGTGTGTGAGTTTTCGTTGTGGACGTGTGGGGAGCGAGAGATTGAGTATTTGTTGTGTACGTGTGTGTGTGTGTGTGTGTGTGTGTCTGTGAGTGTTCGTTGTGGGCGTGGTGGGGGAGGGGGAGGTGGGGCGAGAGATTGAGTATTTGTTGTGCACGTGTCTGTGTATGTGTCTGTGAGTGTTCGTTGTGGGCGTGGTTGGGGAGGGGGAGGGGGGGCGAGAGATTGAGTATTTTTTTTGTACGTGTGTGTGTGTGTGTCTGTGAGTGTTCGTCGTTGGCGTGTGGGAGGAGAGAGTGTGAGTATTTGTTGTGTACGTGTGTATGTGTGTGTCTGTGAGTGTTCGTTGTGGGCGTGTGGGAGGCGAGAGATTGAGTATTTGTTGTGTACGTGTGAGTGTTTGTGTCTGTGAGTGTTCGTTATGGGCGTGTGGGAAGGGGGGGGGGGGCGAGAGATTGAGTATTTGCTGTGTACATGTGGGTGTTTGTGTGTGTGTGTGTCTGTGAGAGTTCGTTGTGGGCATGTTGGGAGACGAGAGATTGAGTATTTGTTGTGTACGTGTGTGTGTGTGTGGCTGTGAGTGTTCGTTGTGGGCGTGTGGTGGGCGAGAGATTGAGTTTTTGTTTTGTACGTCTGTGTGTGTGTGTGTGTGTGAGTGTTCGTTGTGGGCGTGGGGGAGGCGAGAAATTGAGTATTTGTTGTGTAAGTGTTTGTGTGTGTGTGTGTGTAAGTCTTCGTTGTAGGCGTGTGGGGGGGGGGGGGGCGAGAGATTTAGTATTTGTTGTGTACGTGTGTGTGTGTGTGTGTGTTTGTGTGTGTGTGTTTGTGTGTATCTGTGAGTGTTCGTTGTGGGCATGGGGGGGGGGGGGGGCGAGCGATTGATTATTTGTTGTGTACGTGTGTGTGTGTGTCTGTGTCTGTGAGTGTTCGTTGTAAGCTTGTGGGAGGGGGGGGGGCGAGAGATTGAGTATTTTTTGTGTACATGTGTGTGTGTGTGTGTCTGTGAGTGTTCGTTGTAGGCGTGTGGGGAAGGGCAGGGGGGGGGGAGAGATTAAGTAATTGTTGTGTACGTGTGTATGTGTGTGTGTGTATCTGTGAGCGTTCGGTGTGTTGGGGGGGGGGGCCGAGAGATTTAGTATTTGTGTGTACGTGTGCGTGTGTGCCTGTAAGTGTACGTTGTGGTGGGTGGGGGGGGGAGGGGGGTGGGGGGGGAGAGAGTGAGTATTTCTTGTGTAAGTGTGTTTATGTGTGTCTGTGAGTGTACATTGTGGGCGTGTGCGGGACGAGAGATTGAGTGTTTTTTGTGTACGTGTAAGTGTGTGTGTGTGTGTGTCTGTGAGTGTTTGTTGTTGGCGTGTGGGGGGAGAGAGATTGAGTATTTGTTATGTACGTGTGTGTGTGTGTGTGTGTGTGTCTGTGAGTGTTCGTTGTAAGCGTGGGGGGGGGGGGCCGAGAGATTGAGTATTTGTTGTGTACATGTGTGTGTCTGTGAGTGTTCGTTGTAGGCGTGTGGGGAAGGGGGGGGGGAGAGATTAAGTAATTGTTGTGTACGTGTGTATGTGTGTGTGTGTGTATCTGTGAGTGTTCGGTGTGTTGAGGGGGGGGGGGGGGGCGAGAGATTTAGTATTTGTTGTGTACGTGTGCGTGTGTGCCTGTAAGTGTACGTTGTGGGCGTGGGGGGAGGGGGGTGGGGGGGGAGTGAGTATTTATTGTGTACGTGTGTTTGTGTGTGTCTGTGAGTGTTCATTGTGAGCGTGTGGGGGACGAGAGATTAAGTGTTTGTTGTGTACGTGTATGTGTGTGTGTGTGTGTCTGTGAGTGTTCGTTGTGGGCGTGTGGGGGGAGAGAGATTGAGTATTTGTAGTGTACGTGTGTGTGTGTGTGTGTGTCTGTGAATGTTCGTTGTGGGCGTATGGGGTCGAGATATTGAGTATTTGTTGTGTAAGTGTGTGTGTGTCTGTGAGTGTTCGTTGTGGGCGTGTGGGAGGCGAGAGATTGAGTATTTGTTGTGTACGTGTGAGTGTGTGTGTCTGTGAGTGTTCGTTATGCGCGTCTGGGGGGCGAGAGATTGAGTATTTGTTGTGTACATGTGTGTGTGTGTGTGTCTGTGAGAGCTTGTTGTGGGCATTTTGGGAGACGAGAGATTGAGTATTTGTTGTGTACATGTGTGTGTGTGTGTGTGTGAGTTTTCGTTGTGGACGTGTGGGGAGCGAGAGATTGAGTATTTGTTGTGTACGTGTGTGTGTGTGTGTGTGTGTGTGTCTGTGAGTGTTCGTTGTGGGCGTGGTGGGGGAGGGGGAGGTGGGGCGAGAGATTGAGTATTTGTTGTGCACGTGTGTGTGTATGTGTCTGTGAGTGTTCGTTGTGGGCGTGGTGGGGGAGGGGGAGAGGGGGGCGAGAGATTGAGTATTTTTTTTGTACGTGTGTGTGTGTGTGTCTGTGAGTGTTCGTCGTTGGCGTGTGGGAGGAGAGAGTGTGAGTATTTGTTGTGTACGTGTGTATGTGTGTGTCTGTGAGTGTTCGTTGTGGGCGTGTGGGAGGCGAGAGATTGAGTATTTGTTGTGTACGTGTGAGTGTTTGTGTCTGTGAGTGTTCGTTATGGGCGTGTGGGAAGGGGGGGGGGGGCGAGAGATTGAGTATTTGCTGTGTACATGTGGGTGTTTGTGTGTGTGTGTGTCTGTGAGAGTTCGTTGTGGGCATGTTGGGAGACGAGAGATTGAGTATTTGTTGTGTACGTGTGTGTGTGTGTGGCTGTGAGTGTTCGTTGTGGGCGTGTGGTGGGCGAGAGATTGAGTTTTTGTTTTGTACGTCTGTGTGTGTGTGTGTGTGTGAGTGTTCGTTGTGGGCGTGGGGGAGGCGAGAAATTGAGTATTTGTTGTGTAAGTGTTTGTGTGTGTGTGTGTGTAAGTCTTCGTTGTAGGCGTGTGGGGGGGGGGGGGGGCGAGAGATTTAGTATTTGTTGTGTACGTGTGTGTGTGTGTGTGTGTTTGTGTGTGTGTGTTTGTGTGTATCTGTGAGTGTTCGTTGTGGGCATGGGGGGGGGGGGGGGGCGAGCGATTGATTATTTGTTGTGTACGTGTGTGTGTGTGTGTGTCTGTGTCTGTGAGTGTTCGTTGTAAGCTTGTGGGAGGGGGGGGGGGGGGCGAGAGATTGAGTATTTTTTGTGTACATGTGTGTGTGTGTGTGTCTGTGAGTGTTCGTTGTAGGCGTGTGGGGAAGGGCGGGGGGGGGGGAGAGATTAAGTAATTGTTGTGTACGTGTGTATGTGTGTGTCTGTATCTGTGAGCGTTCGGTGTGTTGGGGGGGGGGGGCCGAGAGATTTAGTATTTGTGTGTACGTGTGCGTGTGTGACTGTAAGTGTACGTTGTGGTGGGTGGGGGGGGGAGGGGGGTGGGGGGGGGGGAGAGAGTGAGTATTTCTAGTGTAAGTGTGTTTATGTGTGTCTGTGAGTGTTCATTGTGGGCGTGTGCGGGACGAGAGATTGAGTGTTTGTTGTGTACGTGTAAGTGTGTGTGTGTGTGTGTCTGTGAGTGTTTGTTGTTAGCGTGTGGGGGGGAGAGAGATTGAGTATTTGTTATGTACGTGTGTGTGTGTGTGTGTGTGTGTGTCTGTGAGTGTTCGTTGTAAGCGTGGGGGGGGGGGGGCCGAAAGATTGAGTATTTGTTGTGTACATGTGTGTGTCTGTGAGTGTTCGTTGTAGGCGTGTGGGGAAGGGGGGGGGGAGAGATTAAGTAATTGTTGTGTACGTGTGTATGTGTGTGTGTGTGTATCTGTGAGTGTTCGGTGTGTTGAGGGGGGGGGGGGCGAGAGATTTAGTATTTGTTGTGTACGTGTGCGTGTGTGCCTGTAAGTGTACGTTGTGGGCGTGGGGGGAGGGGGGTGGGGGGGGAGTGAGTATTTATTGTGTACGTGTGTTTGTGTGTGTCTGTGAGTGTTCATTGTGAGCGTGTGGGGGACGAGAGATTAAGTGTTTGTTGTGTACGTGTATGTGTGTGTGTGTGTGTCTGTGAGTGTTCGTTGTGGGCGTGTGGGGGGAGAGAGATTGAGTATTTGTAGTGTACGTGTGTGTGTGTGTGTGTGTCTGTGAATGTTCGTTGTGGGCGTATGGGGGGCGAGAGATTGAGTATTTGTTGTGTAAGTGTGTGTGTGTGTGTCTGTGAGTGTTCGTTGTGGGCGTGTGGGAGGCGAGAGATTGAGTATTTGTTGTGTACGTGTGAGTGTGTGTGTCTGTGAGTGTTCGTTATGCGCGTCTGGGGGGCGAGAGATTGAGTATTTGTTGTGTACATGTGTGTGTGTGTGTGTGTCTGTGAGAGCTCGTTGTGGGCATTTTGGGAGACGAGAGATTGAGTATTTGTTGTGTACGTGTGTGTGTGTGTGTGGCTGTTAGTGTTCGTTGTGGGCGTGTGGGGGGCGCTAGATTGAGTATTTGTTGTGTACATGTGTGTGTGTGTGTGTGTGTGAGTTTTCGTTGTGGACGTGTGGGGAGCGAGAGATTGAGTATTTGTTGTGTACGTGTGTGTGTGTGTGTGTGTGTGTGTGTCTGTGAGTGTTCGTTGTGGGCGAGTTGGGGGCGAGAGATTGAGTATTTTATGTGTGTGTGTTTGTTATTGTCTGTGAGTTTTCGTTGTGGACGTGTGGGGGACGAGAGATTGAGTATTTGTTGTGTATGTGTGTGTGTTTGTGTGTGTGTGTGAGTGTTCGTTGTGGGCGTGTGGGGGGGGGGGGGGGTGAGAGATTGAGTATTTGTTGTGTACGTGTGTGTGTGTGTGTGTTTGTGAGTGTTCGTTGTGGGCGGGAAGGGGGGGGGGGGAGATTGAGTATTTGTTGTGTACGTGTGTGTGTGTCTGTGAGTGTTCGTTGTGGGCAGGGGGGGGAGGCGAGAGATTGAGTGTTTTTTGTGTACGTGTGTGTGTGTGTGTGAGTGTTCGTTGTGGGCGTTGGGGGAGGGGGGGGGGGAGATTGAGTATTTGTTGTGCACATGTGTGTGTGTGTGTGTGTCTGTAAGTGTTCGTTGTGGGCGTGTGGGGGGGGGGGGGGGGGCGAGAGAATTGGTATTTGTTGTGTACTTGTGTGTGCGTGTGTGTCTATGAGTGTTCGTTGTGGGTGTGTGGTGGGCGAGAGATTGAGTATTTGTTGTGTACGTGTGTGTGTGTGTGTCTGTGAGTGTTTGTTGTGGGTAATTGGGGGGGGGGGGGGAGAGATTGAGTATTTGTTGTGTACGTGTGTGTGTGTGTCTGTGAGTGTTCGTTGTAAGCGTGGGGGGGGGGGGGGCCGAGAGATTGAGTATTTGTTGTGTACATGTGTGTGTCTGTGAGTGTTCGTTGTAGGCGTGTGGGGAAAGGGGGGGGGGGCAGGGAGAGATTAAGTAATTGTTGTGTACGTGTGTATGTGTGTGTGTGTATCTGTGAGTGTTCGGTGTGTTGAGGGAGGGGGGGGGGGCGAGAGATTTAGTATTTGTTGTGTACGTGTGCGTGTGTGCCTGTAAGTGTACGTTATGGGCGTGTGGGGGGCGAGAGATTGAGTATTTGTTGTGTACGTGTGTGTGTGTGTGTGTCTGTGAGTGTTCGTTGTGGGCGTGTGGGAGGCGAGAGATTGAGTATTTGTTGTGTACGTGTGAGTGTGTGTCTGTGAGTGTTCGTTATGCGCGTCTGGGGGGGGGGGGGAGAGATATATTATTTGTTGTGTACATGTGTGTGTGTGTGTGTGTGTGTGTCTGTGAGAGTTCGTTGTGGGCATTTTGGGAGACGAGAGATTGAGTATTTGTTGTGTACGTGTGTGTGTTTGTGTGGCTGTTAGTGTTCGTTGTGGGCGTGTGGGAGGCGCTAGATTGAGTATTTGTTGTGTACATGTGTGTGTGTGTGTGAGTGTTCGTTGTGGGCGTGTGGGGGGGAGAGATTGAGTATTTGTTTTGTACATGTGTTTGTGTGTGTGTGTGTAATTCTTCGTTTTGGGCGTGTGGGTGGAGGGGAAGGGGGTGTGTGCCAGAGACTTAGTATTTGTTGTGTACGTGTGCGTGTGTGTGTGTGTGTGTGTGTGCCTGTGAGTTTTCGTTGTGGGCGTGGGAGGGTGGGGTGGGTTGGGGGGGGGGGGAGAGATTGAGTATTTCTTGTGTACGTGTGTGTGTGTGTCTGTGAGTGTTCGTTTTGGGCGTGTGGGGAGCGAGAGATTGAGTATTTGTTGTGTACGTGTGTGTGTGTGTCTGTGAGTGTTCGTTGTGGGCGTGTGGGGGGCGAGAGATTGAGTATTTTGTGTGTGTGTGTGTTTGTTATTGTCTGTGAGTTTTCGTTGTGGACGTGTGGGGGACGAGAGATTGAGTATTTGTTGTGTATGTGTGTTTGTTTGTGTGTGTGTGTGACTGTTCGTTGTGGGCGTGTGGGGGGCGAGAGATTGAGTATTTGTTGTGTACGTGTGTGTGTGTGTGTCTGTGAGTGTTCGTTATGCGTGTCTGGGGGGCGAGAGATTGAGTATTTGTTGTGTACATGTGTGTGTGTGTGTGTCTGTGAGAGTTCGTTGTGGGCATTTTGGGAGACGAGAGATTGAGTATTTGTTGTGTACGTGTGTGTGTGTGTGTGTGGCTGTTAGTGTTCGTTGTGGGCGTGTGGGGGGCGCTAGATTGAGTATTTGTTGTGTACATGTGTGTGTGTGTGTGTGAGTTTTCGTTGTGGACGTGTGGGGAGCGAGAGATTGAGTATTTTGTGTGTGTGTGTGTTTGTTATTGTCTGTGAGTTTTCGTTGTGGACGTTTGGGGGACGAGAGATTGAGTATTTGTTGTGTATGTGTGTTTGTTTGTGTGTGTGTGTGAGTGTTCGTTGTGGGCGTGTGGGGGGCGAGAGATTGAGTATTTGTTGTGTACGTGTGTGTGTGTGTGTCTGTGAGTGTTCGTTATGCGCGTCTGGGGGGCGAGAGATTGAGTATTTGTTGTGTACATGTGTGTGTGTGTGTGTCTGTGAGAGTTCGTTGTGGGCATTTTGGGAGACGAGAGATTGAGTATTTGTTGTGTACGTGTGTGTGTGTGTGTGTGTGTGGCTGTTAGTGTTCGTTGTGGGCGTGTGGGGGGCGCTATATTGAGTATTTGTTGTGTACATGTGTGTGTGTGTGTGTGAGTTTTCGTTGTGGACGTGTGGGGAGCGAGAGATTGAGTATTTGTTGTGTACGTGTGTGTTTGTGTGTGTGTGTGTGTCTGTGAGTGTTCGTTGTGGGCGTGTGGGGGGCGAGAGATTGAGTATTTTGTGTGTGTGTGTGTTTGTTATTGTCTGTGAGTTTTCGTTGTGGACGTGTGGGGGACGAGAGATTGAGTATTTGTTGTGTATGTGTGTGTGTTTGTGTGTGTGTGTGAGTGTTCGTTGTGGGCGTGTGGGGGGGGGGGGGGGGCGAGAGAATTGGTATTTGTTGTGTACTTGTGTGTGCGTGTGTGTCTATGAGTGTTCGTTGTGGGTGTGTGGTGGGCGAGAGATTGAGTATTTGTTGTGTACGTGTGTGTGTGTGTGTCTGTGAGTGTTTGTTGTGGGTAATTGGGGGGGGGGGGGAGATTGAGTATTTGTTGTGTACGTGTGTGTGTGTGTCTGTGAGTGTTCGTTGTAAGCGTGGGGGGGGGGGGCGAGAGATTGAGTATTTGTTGTGTACATGTGTGTGTCTGTGAGTGTTCGTTGTAGGCGTGTGGGGAAAGGGGGGGGGGCAGGGAGAGATTAAGTAATTGTTGTGTACGTGTGTATGTGTGTGTGTGTATCTGTGAGTGTTCGGTGTGTTGAGGGAGGGGGGGGGGCGAGAGATTTAGTATTTGTTGTGTACGTGTGCGTGTGTGCCTGTAAGTGTACGTTATGGGCGTGTGGGGGGCGAGAGATTGAGTATTTGTTGTGTACGTGTGTGTGTGTGTGTCTGTGAGTGTTCGTTGTGGGCGTGTGGGAGGCGAGAGATTGAGTATTTGTTGTGTACGTGTGAGTGTGTGTGTCTGTGAGTGTTCGTTATGCGCGTCTGGGGGGGCGAGAGATTGAGTATTTGTTGTGTACATGTGTGTGTGTGTGTGTGTGTCTGTGAGAGTTCGTTGTGGGCATTTTGGGAGACGAGAGATTGAGTATTTGTTGTGTACGTGTGTGTGTTTGTGTGGCTGTTAGTGTTCGTTGTGGGCGTGTGGGAGGCGCTAGATTGAGTATTTGTTGTGTACATGTGTGTGTGTGTGTGAGTGTTCGTTGGGGGCGTGTGGGGGGCGAGAGATTGAGTATTTGTTTTGTACATGTGTTTGTGTGTGTGTGTGTAATTCTTCGTTTTGGGCGTGTGGGTGGAGGGGAAGGGGGTGTGTGCCAGAGACTTAGTATTTGTTGTGTACGTGTGCGTGTGTGTGTGTGTGTGTGTGTGCCTGTGAGTTTTCGTTGTGGGCGTGGGAGGGTGGGGTGGGTTGGGGGGGGGGGAGAGATTGAGTATTTCTTGTGTACGTGTGTGTGTGTGTGTCTGTGAGTGTTCGTTTTGGGCGTGTGGGGAGCGAGAGATTGAGTATTTGTTGTGTACGTGTGTGTGTGTGTGTGTGTGTCTGTGAGTGTTCGTTGTGGGCGTGTGGGGGGCGAGAGATTGAGTATTTTGTGTGTGTGTGTGTTTGTTATTGTCTGTGAGTTTTCGTTGTGGACGTGTGGGGGACGAGAGATTGAGTATTTGTTGTGTATGTGTGTTTGTTTGTGTGTGTGTGTGAGTGTTCGTTGTGGGCGTGTGGGGGGCGAGAGATTGAGTATTTGTTGTGTACGTGTGTGTGTGTGTGTCTGTGAGTGTTCGTTATGCGCGTCTGGGGGGCGAGAGATTGAGTATTTGTTGTGTACATGTGTGTGTGTGTGTGTCTGTGAGAGTTCGTTGTGGGCATTTTGGGAGACGAGAGATTGAGTATTTGTTGTGTACGTGTGTGTGTGTGTGTGTGTGGCTGTTAGTGTTCGTTGTGGGCGTGTGGGGGGCGCTAGATTGAGTATTTGTTGTGTACATGTGTATGTGTGTGTGTGAGTTTTCGTTGTGGACGTGTGGGGAGCGAGAGATTGAGTATTTTGTGTGTGTGTGTGTTTGTTATTGTCTGTGAGTTTTCGTTGTGGACGTGTGGGGGACGAGAGATTGAGTATTTGTTGTGTATGTGTGTTTGTTTGTGTGTGTGTGTGAGTGTTCGTTGTGGGCGTGTGGGGGGCGAGAGATTGAGTATTTGTTGTGTACGTGTGTGTGTGTGTGTCTGTGAGTGTTCGTTATGCGCGTCTGGGGGGCGAGAGATTGAGTATTTGTTGTGTACATGTGTGTGTGTGTGTGTCTGTGAGAGTTCGTTGTGGGCATTTTGGGAGACGAGAGATTGAGTATTTGTTGTGTACGTGTGTGTGTGTGTGTGTGGCTGTTAGTGTTCGTTGTGGGCGTGTGGGGGGCGCTAGATTGAGTATTTGTTGTGTACATGTGTGTGTGTGTGTGTGAGTTTTCGTTGTGGACGTGTGGGGAGCGAGAGATTGAGTATTTGTTGTGTACGTGTGTGTGTGTGTGTGTGTGTGTGTCTGTGAGTGTTCGTTGTGGGCGTGTGGGGGGCGAGAGATTGAGTATTTTGTGTGTGTGTGTGTTTGTTATTGTCTGTGAGTTTTCGTTGTGGACGTGTGGGGGACGAGAGATTGAGTATTTGTTGTGTATGTGTGTGTGTTTGTGTGTGTGTGTGAGTGTTCGTTGTGGGCGTGTGGGGGGGGGGGGGGTGAGAGATTGAGTATTTGTTGTGTACGTGTGTGTGTGTGTTTGTGAGTGTTCGTTGTGGGCGTGTGGGGGGCGAAAGATTGAGTATTTGTTGTGTACGTGTGTGTGTGTGTGTCTGTGAGTGTTCGTTTTGGGCGGGAAGGGGGGGAGGGGAGATTGAGTATTTGTTGTGTACGTGTGTGTGTGTCTGTGAGTGTTCGTTGTGGGCCGGGGGGGGGGAGGCGAGAGATTGAGTGTTTGTTGTGTACGTGTGTGTGTGAGTGTTCGTTGTGGGCGTTGGGGGAGGGGGGGGGCGAGAGAATTGGTATTTGTTGTGTACTTGTGTGTGTGTGTGTGTCTATGAGTGTTCGTTGTGGGCGTGTGGTGGGCGAGAGATTGAGTATTTGTTGTGTACGTGTGTGTGTGTGTGTCTGTGAGTGTTTGTTGTGGGTAATGGGGGGGGGGGGGAGAGAGATTGAGTATTTGTTGTGTACGTGTGTGTGTGTGTCTGTGAGTGTTCGTTGTAGGCGTGTGGGGAAAGGGGGGGGGGGAGGGAGAGATTAAGTAATTGTTGTGTACGTGTGTATGTGTGTGTGTGTGTATCTGTGAGTGTTCGGTGTGTTGAGGGAGGGGGGGGGGCGAGAGATTTAGTATTTGTTGTGTACGTGTGCGTGTGTGCCTGTAAGTGTACGTTGTGGGCGTGGGGGGAGGGGGGGGGGAGAGTGAGTATTTCTTGTGTACGTGTGTTTGTGTGTATTGTGTGTGTGTGTATTGTGTAGTGTTCATTGTGAGCGTGTGGGGGACGAGAGATTAAGTGTTTGTTGTGTACGTGTATGTGTGTGTGTGTGTGTGTCTGTGAGTGTTCGTTGTGGGCGTGTGGGGGAAGAGAGATTGAGTATTTGTAGTGTACGTGTGTGTGTGTGTGTGTGTCTGTGAATGTTCGTTGTGGGCGTGTGGGAGGCGAGAGATTGAGTATTTGTTGTGTACGTGTGAGTGTGTGTGTCTGTGAGTGTTCGTTATGCGCGTCTGGGGGGCGAGAGATTGAGTATTTGTTGTGTACATGTGTGTGTGTGTGTGTGTGTGTGTCTGTGAGAGTTCGTTGTGGGCATTTTCGGAGAAGAGAGATTGAGTATTTGTTGTGTACATGTGTGTGTGTGTGAGTGTTCGTTGTGGGCGTGTGGGGGGTGAGAGATTGAGTATTTGTTTTGTACATGTGTTTGTGTGTGTGTGTGTAATTCTTCGTTTTGGGCGTGTGGGTGGAGGGGGGGGGGGTGTGTGTGCCAGAGACTTAGTATTTGTTGTGTACTAGTGCGTGTGTGTGTGTGTGTGCCTGTGAGTGTTCGTTGTGGGCGTGGGAGGGTGGGGTGGGTTGGGGGGGGGGAGAGATTGAGTATTTCTTGTGTACGTGTGTGTGTGTGTGTCTGTGAGTGTTCGTTTTGGGCGTGTGGGGAGCGAGAGATTGAGTATTTGTTGTGTACGTGTGTGTGTGTGTGTGTGTGTCTGTGATGTTTCGTTGTGGGCGTGTGATGGGCGAGAGATTGAGTATTTGTTGTGTACGTGTGTGTGTGTGTGTTTGTGAGTGTTCGTTGTGGGCGTGTGGAGGGCGAAAGATTGAGTATTTTTTGTGTACGTGTGAGTGTGTGTGTGTGTCTGTGAGTGTTCGTTTTGGGCGGGAAGGGGGGGAGGCGAGAAATTGAGTGTTTGTTGTGTACGTGTGTGTGTGTCTGTGAGTGTTCGTTGTGGGCGGGGGGGGGGGGAGGCGAGAGATTGAGTGTTTGTTGTGTACGTGTGTGTGTGTGTGTGTGAGTGTTCGTTGTGGGCGTTGGGAGAGGGGGGGGGGGAGATTGAGTATTTGTTGTGCACATGTGTGTGTGTGTGTGTGTGTGTCTGTGAGTGTTCGTTGTTGGCGTGTGGGGGGAGAGAGATTGAGTATTTGTGGTGTACGTGTGTGTGTGTGTGTGTGTGTGTGTCTGTGAGTGTTCGTTGTGGGCGTGTTGGGGGGGGGGGGCGAGAGAATTGGTATTTGTTGTGTACTTGTGTGTGTGTGTGTGTCTATGAGTGTTTGTTGTGGGCGTGTGGTGGGCGAGTGATTGAGTATTTATTGTGTACGTGTGTGTATTTGTGTCTGTGAGTGTTTGTTGTGGGTAATGGGGGGGGGGGGGGGAGAGATTGAGTATTTGTTGTGTACGTGTGTGTGTGTGTGTTTCTGTGAGTGTTCGTTGTAAGCGGGGGGGGGGGGGGGGCGAGAGATTCAGTATTTGTTGTTTACATGTGTGTGTCTGTGAGTGTTCGTTGTAGGCGTTGGGGGAGGGGGGGGGGAGATTGAGTATTTGTTGTGCACATGTGTGTGTGTGTGTGTGTGTGTCTGTGAGTGTTTGTTGTGGGCGTGTGGTGGGCGAGAGATTGAGGATTTGTTGTGTACGTGTGTGTATTTGTGTCTGTGAGTGTTTGTTGTGGGTAATGGGGGGGGGGGGAGAGATTGATTATTTGATGTGTACGTGTGTGTCTGTGTTTCTGTGAGTGTTCGTTGTAAGCGGGGGGGGGGGGGGGGCGAGAGATTGAGTATTTGTTGTTTACATGTGTGTGTCTGTGAGTGTTCGTTGTAGGCGTGTGGGGAAGGGGGGGGGGGGAGAGATTAAGTAATTGTTGTGTACGTGTGTATGTGTGTGTGTGTATCTGTGAGTGTTCGGTGTGTTGAGGGGGGGGGGGGGCGAGAGATTTAGTATTTATTGTGTACCTGTGCGTGTGTGCCTGTAAGTGTACGTTGTGGGCGTGGGGGTGGGGGGGGGGAGAGTGAGTATTTCTTGTGTACGTGTGTTTGAGATTGAAGTATTTCTTGTGTACGTGTGTGTGTGTGTGTGTCTGTGAGTGTTCGTTTTGGGCGTGTGGGGAGCGAGAGATTGAGTATTTGTTGTGTACGTGTGTGTGTGTGTGTGTTTGTGAGTGTTCGTTGTAGGCGGGTGGGGGGCGAAAGATTGAGTATTTGTTGTGTACGTGTGTGTGTGTGTGTGTCTGTGAGTGTTCGTTTTGGGCGGGAAGGGGGGGAGGGGAGATTGAGTATTTGTTGTGTACGTGTGTGTGTGTCTGTGAGTGTTCGTTGTGGGCGGGAGGGGGGGAGGCGAGAGATTGAGTGTTTGTTGTGTACGTGTGTGTGTGAGTGTTCGTTGTGGGCGTTGGGGGAGGGGGGGGGGGGAGATTGAGTATTTGTTGTGCACATGTGTGTGTGTGTGTGTGTGTCTGTGAGTGTTCGTTGTGGGCGTGTGGGGGGGGGGGCGAGAGAATTGGTATTTGTTGTGTACTTGTGTGTGTGTGTGTGTCTATGAGTGTTCGTTGTGGGCCTGTGGTGGGCGAGAGATTGAGTATTTGTTGTGTACGTGTGTGTGTGTGTGTGTCTGTGAGTGTTTGTTGTGGGTAATGGGGGGGGGGGGGGAGAGATTGAGTATTTGTTGTGTACGTGTGTGTGTGTGTCTGTGAGTGTTCGTTGTAAGCGTGGGGGGGGGGGGGCGAGAGATTGAGTATTTGTTGTGTACATGTGTTTGTCTGTGAGTGTTCGTTGTAGGCGTGTGGGGAAAGGGGGGGAGGGAGAGATTAAGTAATTGTTGTGTACGTGTGTATGTGTGTGTGTGTGTATCTGTGAGTGTTCAGTGTGTTGAGGGAGAGGGGGGGGGGGGGGCGAGAGATTTAGTATTTGTTGTGTACGTGTGCGTGTGTGCCTGTAAGTGTACGTTGTGGGCGTGGGGGGAGGGGGGAGGGAGAGTGAGTACTTCTTGTGTACGTGTGTTTGTGTGTATTGTGTGTGTGTGTATTGTGTAGTGTTCATTGTGAGCGTGTGGGGGACGAGAGATTAAGTGTTTGTTGTGTACGTGTATGTGTGTGTGTGTGTGTGTCTGTGAGTGTTCGTTGTGGGCGTGTGGGGGAAGAGAGATTGAGTATTTGTTGTGTACGTGTGAGTTTGTGTGTCTGTGAGTGTTCGTTATGCGCGTCTGGGGGGCGAGAGATTGAGTATTTGTTGTGTACATGTGTGTGTGTGTGTGTGTGTGTGTGTGTCTGTGAGAGTTCGTTGTGGGCATTTTCGGAGAAGAGAGATTGAGTATTTGTTGTGTACATGTGTGTGTGTGTGAGTGTTCGTTGTGGGCGTGTGGGGGGTGAGAGATTGAGTATTTGTTTTGTACATGTGTTTGTGTGTGTGTGTGTAATTCTTCGTTTTGGGCGTGTGGGTGGAGGGGGGGGGGGGGTGTGTGCCAGAGACTTAGTATTTGTTGTGTACGTGTGCGTGTGTGTGTGTGTGTGCCTGTGAGTGTTCGTTGTGGGCGTGGGAGGGTGGGGTGGGTTGGGGGGGGGGGGAGAGATTGAGTATTTTTTGTGTACGTGTGTGTGTGTGTGTGTGTGTGTCTGTGATGTTTCGTTGTGGGCGTGTGGTGGGCGAGAGAGATTGAGTATTTGTTGTGTACGTGTGTGTGTGTGTGTTTGTGAGTGTTCGTTGTGGGCGTGTGGAGGGCGAAAGATTGAGTATTTGTTGTGTACGTGTGAGTGTGTGTGTGTGTCTGTGAGTGATCGTTTTGGGCGGGAAGGGGGGGGGGGAGATTGAGTATTTGTTGTGTACGTGTGTGTGTGTCTGTGAGTGTTCGTTGTGGGCGGGGGGGGGAGGCGAGAGATTGAGTGTTTGTTGTGTACGTGTGTGTGTGTGTGTGAGTGTTCGTTGTGGGCGTTGGGGGAGGGGGGGGGGGAGATTGAGTATTTGTTGTGCACATGTGTGTGTGTGTGTGTGTGTGTGTGTGTGTCTGTGAGTGTTCGTTGTTGGCGTGTGGGGGGAGAGAGATTGAGTATTTGTGGTGTACGTGTGTGTGTGTGTGTGTGTGTGTGTCTGTGAGTGTTCGTTGTGGGCGTGTTGGGGGGGGCGGGGAAGCGAGAGAATTGGTATTTGTTGTGTACTTGTGTGTGTGTGTGTGTCTATGAGTGTTTGTTGTGGGCGTGTGGTGGGCGAGTGATTGAGTATTTATTGTGTACGTGTGTGTATTTGTGTCTGTGAGTGTTTGTTGTGGGTAATGGGGGGGGGGGGGGGAGAGATTGAGTATTTGTTGTGTACGTGTGTGTGTGTTTCTGTGAGTGTTCGTTGTAAGCGGGGGGGGGGGGGGCGAGAGATTGAGTATTTGTTGTTTACATGTGTGTGTCTGTGAGTGTTCGTTGTAGGCGTGTGGGGAAGGGGGGGGGGGAGAGATTAAGTAATTGTTGTGTACGTGTGTATGTGTGTGTGTGTATCTGTGAGTGTTCGGTGTGTTGAGGGGGGGGGGGGGGAGAGATTTAGTATTTATTGTGTACGTGTGCGTGTGTGCCTGTAAGTGTACGTTGTGGGCGTGGGGGGAGGGGGGGGTGGGGGGGGGGGGAGTGAGTATTTCTTGTGTACGTGTGTGTGTGTGTGTGTGTGTCTGTGAGTGTTCGTTGTGGGCGTGTGGTGGGCGAGAGATTGAGTATTTGTTGTGTACGTGTGTGTGTGTGTGTGTTTTGTGAGTGTTCGTTGTGGGAGTGTGGAGGGCGAAAGATTGAGTATTTGTTGTGTACGTGTGAGTGTGTGTGTGTGTCTGTGAGTGTTCGTTTTGGGCGGGAAGGGGGGGGGGGAGATTGAGTATTTGTTGTGTACGTGTGTGTGTGTCTGTGAGTGTTCGTTGTGGGCGGGGGGGGGGGGGGAGGCGAGAGATTGAGTGTTTGTTGTGTACGTGTGTGTGTGTGTGTGTGTGAGTGTTTCGTTGTGGGCGTTGGGGGAGGGGGGGGGAGATTGAGTATTTAATTGTGCACATGTGTGTGTGTGTGTGTGTGTGTGTGTCTGTGAGTGTTTGTTGTGGGCGTGTGCTAGGCGAGAGATTGAGTATTTGTTATGTACGTGTGTGTATGTGTGTGTGTCTGTGAGTGTTCGTTGTTGGCGTGTGGGGGGAGAGAGAGATTGAGTATTTGTTGTGTACGTGTGTGTGTGTGTGTGTGTGTGTGTGTCTGTGAGTGTTCGTTGTGGGGCGTGTTGGGGGGGGGGGGGGCGAGAGAATTGGTATTTGTTGTGTACTTGTGTGTGTGTGTGTGTGTCTATGAGTGTTCGTTGTGGGCGTGTGGGTGGGCGAGAGATTGAGTATTTGTTGTGTACGTGTGTGTATTTGTGTCTGTGAGTGTTTGTTGTGGGTAATGGGGGGGGGGGGGGGGAGAGATTGATTATTTGTTGTGTACGTGTGTGTGTGTGTGTTTCTGTGAGTGTTCGTTGTAAGCGGGGGGGGGGGGGCGAGAGATTGAGTATTTGTTGTTTACATGTGTGTGTCTGTGAGTGTTCGTTGTAGGCGTGTGGGGAAGGGGGGGGGGAGATTAAGTAATTGTTGTGTACGTGTGTATGTGTGTGTGTGTGTATCTGTGAGAGTTCGGGTGTGTTGAGGGGGGGGGGGGGGGCGAGAGATTTAGTATTTATTGTGTACGTGTGCGTGTGTGCCTGTAAGTGTACGTTGTGGGCGTGGGGGTGGGGGGGGGGGAGAGTGAGTATTTCTTGTGTACGTGTGTTTGAGATTGAGTATTTCTTGTGTACGTGTGTGTGTGTGTCTGTGAGTGTTCGTTTTGGGCGTGTGGGGAGCGAGAGATTGAGTATTTGTTGTGTACGTGTGTGTGTGTGTGTGTGTGTCTGCGAGTGTTCGTTGTGGGCGTGTGGTGGGCGAGAGATTTAGTATTTGTTGTGTACGTGTGTGTGTGTGTGTGTGTGTTTGTGAGTGTTCGTTGTGGGCGTGTGGGGGGCGAAAGATTGAGTATTTGTTGTGTACATGTGAGTGTCTGTGTGTGTCTGTGAGTGTTTGTTTTCGGCGGGAAGGGGGGGGGGGGGAGAGATTGAGTGTTTGTTGTGTACGTCTGTGTGTGTGTGTGAGTGTTCGTTGTGGGCGTTGAGGGAGGGGGGGGGAGATTGAGTATTTGTTGTGCACATGTGTGTGTGTGTGTGTCTGTGAGTGTTTGTTGTGGGCGTGTGGTGGGCGAGAGATTGAGTATTTGTTGTGTACGTGTGTGTGTGTGTGTGTGTGTGTGTGTCTGTGAGTGTTCGTTGTGGGCGTGTGGGGGGCGAGAGAATTGGTATTTGTTGTGTACGTGTGTGTGTGTGTGTGTCTGTGAGTGTTTGTTGTGGGTAATGGGGGGGGGGGGGAGAGAGATTGAGTATTTGTTGTGTACATGTGTGTGTCTGTGAGTGTTCGTTGTAGGCGTGTGGGGAAGGGGGGGGGGGGGAGAGATTAACTAATTGTTGTGTACGTGTGTATATATCTGTGAGTGTTCGGTGTGTTGAGGGGGGAGGGGGCGAGAGATTTAGTATTTATTGTGTACGTGTGCGTGTGTGCCTGTAAGTGTACGTTGTGGGCGTAAGGGGAGGGGGGTGGGGGGGGGGGGGGGGAGAGTGAGTATTTCTTGTGTACGAATGTTTGTGTGTGTCTGTGAGTGTTCATTGTGAGCGTGTGGGGGACGAGAGATTAAGTGTTTGTTGTGTACGTGTATGTGTGTGTGTGTGTGTCTGTGAGTGTTCGTTGTGGGCGTGTGGGGGGGGCGAGAGATTCAGTATTTGTTGTTTACGTGTGTGTGTGTGTGTGTCTGTGAGTGTTCGTTGTGGGCGTGTGGGAGGCGAGAGATTGAGTATTTGTTGTGTACGTGCGAGTGTGTGTGTCTGTGAGTGTTCGTTATGCGCGTCTGGGGGGCGAGAGAGATTGAGTATTTGTTGTGTACATGTGTGTGTGTGTGTGTGTGTGTGTCTGTGAGAGTTCGTTGTGGGCATTTTGGGAGACGAGAGATTGAGTATTTGTTGTGTACGTGTGTGTGTGTGTGTGGCTGTTAGTGTTCGTTATGGGCGTGTGGGGGGCGCTAGATTTAGTATTTGATGTGTACATGTGTGTGCGTGTGTGTGTGAGTGTTTGTTGTGGGCGTGGGGGGGGCGAGAGATTGAGTATTTGTTTTGTACATGTGTTTGTGTGTGTGTGTGTAATTCTTCGTTTTGGGCGTGTGGGTGGAAGAGGGGGGGGGGGGGGGTGTACGAAAGATTTAGTATTTGTTGTGTACGTGTGCGTGTGTGTGTGTGTGTGTGTGTGCCTGTGAGTGTTCGTTGTGGGCGTGGGAGGGTGGGGGTGGGTTGGGGGGGGGGGAGAGATTGAGTATTTCTTGTGTACGTGTGTCTGTGAGTGTTCGTTTTGGGCGTGTGGGGAGCGACAGATTGAGTATTTGTTGTGTACGTGTGTGTGTGTGTGTGTGTGTGTGTCTGTGAGTGTTCGTTGTGGGCATTTTGGGAGACGAGAGAGATTGAGTATTTGTTGTGTACGTGTGTGTGTGTGTGTGTGGCTGTTAGTGTTCGTTGTGGGCGTGTGGGGGGCGCTAGATTGAGTATTTGTTGTGTACATGTGTGTGTGTGTGTGAGTGTTCGTTGTGGGCGTGTGGGGGGCGAGAGATTGAGTATTTGTTTTGTACATGTGTTTTGTGTGTGTGTGTAATTCTTCGTTTTGGGCGTGTGGGTGGCGGGAGGGGGGGGAAGGGGGGGGGGGGTGGTGTGCGAGAGATTTAGTATTTGTTGTGTACGTGTGCGTGTGTGTGTGTGTGTGTGCCTGTGAGTGTTCGTTGTGGGCGTGGGAGGGTGGGGGTGGGTTGGGGGGGGGGGAGAGATTGAGTATTTCATGTGTACGTGTGTGTGTGTGTGTGTGTGTCTGTGAGTGTTCGTTTTTGGGCGTGTGGGTGGCGGGGGGAATTGTGTGCGAGAGATTTAGTATTTGCTGTGTACGTGTGCGTGTGTGTGTGTGTGTGTGTGTGCCTGTGAGTGTTCGTTGTGGGCGTGGGAGGGTGGGGTGGGTTGGAGGGGGGAGAGATTGAGTATTTCTTGTGTACGTGTGTGTGTGTGTGTCTGTGAGTGTTCGTTTTGGGCGTGTGGGGGAGCGAGAGATTGAGTATTTGTTGTGTACGTGTGTGTGTGTGTGTGTGTGTGTCTGTGAGTGTTCGTTGTGGGCGTGTGGGGGGCGAGAGATTGAGTATTTTGTGTGTGTGTGTGTTTATTATTGTCTGTGAGTTTTCGTTGTGGACGTGTGGGGGGACGAGAGATTGAATATTTGTTGTGTATGTGTGTGTGTGTGTGTGTTTGTGAGTGTTCGTTGTGGGCGTGTGGGGGGCGAAAGATTGAGTATTTGTTGTGTACGTGTGAGTGTGTGTGTGTGTGTCTGTGAGTGTTCGTTTTGGGTGGGAAGGGGGGGGGGAGATTGAGTATTTGTTGTGTACGTGTGTGTGTGTCTGTGAGTGTTCGTTGTGGGCGGGGAGGGGGGGGGCGAGAGATTGAGTGTTTGTTGTGTACGTGTGTGTGTGTGTGTGAGTGTTCGTTGTGGGCGTTGGGGGAGGGGGGAGATTGAGTATTTGTTGTGCACATGTGTGTGTGTGTGTGTGTGTGTGTGTGTGTCTGTGAGTGTTCATTGTAGACATGTGGGGAGGGGGGGGGGGAGAGATTAAGTAATTGTTGTGTACGTGTGTGTGTGTGAGTGTTCATTGTGGGCGTCTGGGGGGCGAGAGATTAAGTATTTGCTTTGTACGTGTGTGTGTGTGAGTGTTCGTTGTGGGCGTGTCGAGGACGAGAGATTGAGTATTTGTTGTGTACGTGTGTGTGTGTGTGTGTGTGTGCGTGTGTGTGTGTGTGTCTGTGAGTGTTCGTTGTGGGCGTGTGGGGGGGCGAGAGATTGAACATAAATTTGTTGTGTACGTGTGTGTGTCTGTGAGTGTTCGTTGTGGGCGTGGGGGGGGGGGGATGGAAGAGATTGAGTGTTTGCTGTGTACGTTTGTGTGGGTATGTGAGTATTCGTTTTGGGGGAGGAGGGGGGGGGTGAGAGATTGAGTATTTGTTGTGCACGTGTGTGTGTGTCTGTGAGTGTTCGTTGTGGGGCGTGTTGGGGGGGGGGGGAGAGGGGGGGATGGGGCGAGAAATTGAGTATTTGTTGTGTACCTGTGTGTGAGTGGTCGTTGTGGGCGTGGTTGTTGGGGGGGGGGGGGAGGGGGCGAGAGATTGAGTATTTGTTGTGTACGTGTGTGTGTGTCTGTGAGTGTTCGTTTTGGGCGGATAGGGGGGGGGGGGGAGAGATTGAGTATTTCATGTGTACGTGTGTGTGTGTGTGTGTGTCTGTGAGTGTTCGGTTGTGGGCGTGTGGGGGGCGAGAGATTGAGTATTTTGTGTGTGTGTGTGTTTGTTATTGTCTGTGAGTTTTCGTTGTGGACGTGTGGGGGGACGAGAGATTGAGTATTTGTTGTGTATGTGTGTGTGTGTGTGTGTTTGTGAGTGTTCGTTGTGGGCGTGTGGGGGGGCGAAAGATTGAGTATTTGTTGTGTACGTGTGAGTGTGTGTGTGTGTCTGTGAGTGTTCGTTTTGGGCGGGAAGTGGGGGGGGGGGAGATTGAGTATTTGTTGTGTACGTGTGTGTGTGTCTGTGAGTTGTGGGCGGGGGGGGGGGGGGGCGAGAGATTGAGTGTTTGTTGTGTACGTGTGAGTGTTTGTGTCTGTGAGTATTCGTTATGGGCGTGTGGGAGGGGGGGGGGGCGAGAGATTGAGTATTTGCTGTGTACATGTGGGTGTGTGTGTGTGTGTGTGTGTCTGTGAGAGTTCGTTGTGGGCATGTTGGGAGACGAAAGATTGAGTATTTGTTATGTACGTGTGTGTGTGTGTGGCTGTGAGTGTTCGTTGTGGGCGTGTGAGGGGCGAGAGATTGAGTATTATTTGTTTTGTACATTTGTTTGTGTGTGTGTGTGTAATTCTTCGTTTTGGGCGTGTGGGTGGCGGGGGGGGGGGGGGGAAAGGGGGGGGGTGTGCGAGAGATTTAGTATTTGTTGTGTACGTGTGCGTGTGTGTGTGTGTCTGTGAGTGTTCGTTTTGGGTGGGAATGGGGGGGGGGGGGGAGATTGAGTATTTGTTGTGTACGTGTGTGTGTGTGTGTGAGTGTTCGTTGTGGGCGTTGGGGGAGGGGGAGATTGAGTATTTATTGTGCACATGTGTGTGTGTGTGTGTGTGTCTGTGAGTGTTCGTTGTAGACATGTGGGGAAGGGGGGGGGGGGGAGAGATTAAGTAATTGTTGTGTACGTCTGTATGTGTGTGTGTGTGTATCTGTGAGTGTTCGGTGTGTTTAGGGGGGGGGGGGGGTAGAGAGATTGAGTATTTGTTGTGTACGTGTGTGTGTGTGAGTGTTCATTGTGGGCGTCTGGGGGGCGAGAGATTAAGTATTTGCTTTGTACGTGTGTGTGTGTGAGTGTTCGTTGTGGGCGTTGGGGGAGGGGGGGGGGAGATTGAGTATTTGTTGTGCACATGTGTGTGTGTGTGTGTGTCTGTGAGTGTTCGTTGTAGGCATGTGGGGAATGGGGGGGGGGGGGAGAGTTTAAGTAATTGTTGTGTATGTGTGTGTCTGTGAGTGTTCGTTGTGGGTGTGTGGGGGGGGGGGAGAAAAGGGATGGGGCGAGAAATTGAGTATTTGTTGTGGACCTGTGTGTGAGTGTTCCTTGTGGGCGTGGTGGGGGGGGGGGAAGGGGGCGAGAGATTGAGTATTTGTTGTGTACGTGTGTGTGTGTCTGTGAGTGTTCGTTGTGGGCGTGTGGAGGGCGAGAGATTGAGTTTTTGTTTTGTACGTCTGTGTGTGTGTGTGTGTGTCTGTGAGTGTTCGTTCTTGGGCGGGAAGGGGGGGGGGGGAGATTGAGTATTTGTTGTGTACGTGTATTTGTGTGTGTCTGTGAGTGTTCGTTGTTTGCGTGTGGGGGACGAGAGATTGAGTATTTGTTGTGTACGTGTGTGTGTGTGTGTGTGTGTGTCTATGAGTGTTCGTTGTGGGCGTGTGGGGGGCGAGAGATTGAGTATTTATTGTGTACGTGTGTGTGTCTGTGAGTGTTCGTTGTGGGCATGTGGGGTGCGAGAGATTGAGTATTTGTTGTGTACGTGTGAGTGTTTGTGTCTGTGAGTGTTCGTTATGGGCGTGTGGGATGGGGGGGGGGGGGGCGAGAGATTGAGTATTTGCTGTGTACATGTGGGTGTGTGTGTGTGTGTGTGTGTCTGTGAGAGTTCGTTGTGGGCATGTTGGGAGACGAAAGATTGAGTATTTGTTATGTACGTGTGTGTGTGTGTGGCTGTGAGTGTTCGTTGTGGGCGTGTGGGGGGCGAGAGATTGAGTATTTGTTTTGTACATTTGTTTGTGTGTGTGTGTGTAATTCTTTGTTTTGGGCGTATTGGTGGCGGGGGGGGGGGGGGGAAAGGGGGGGGGTGTGCGAGAGATTTAGTATTTGTTGTGTACGTGTGCGTGTGTGTGTGTGTGTGTGTGCCTGTGAGTGTTCGTTGTGGGCGTGGGAGGGTGGGGTGGGTTGGGGGGGGGGGAGAGATTGAGTATTTCTTGTGTACGTGTGTGTGTGTGTGTCTGTGAGTGTTCGTTTTGGGCGTGTGGGGAGCGAGAGATTGAGTATTTGTTGTGTGTGTGTGTGTGTGTGTGTGTGTGTGTGTCTGTGAGTGTTCGTTGTGGGCGTGTGGGGGGCGAGAGATTGAGTATTTTGTGTGTGTGTGTGTTTGTTATTGTCTGTGAGTTTTCGTTGTGGACGTGTGGGGGACGAGAGATTGAGTATTTGTTGTGTATGTGTGTGTGTGTGTGTGTGTTTGTGAGTGTTCGTTGTGGGCGTGTGGGGGGCGAAAGATTGAGTATTTGTTGTGTACGTGTGAGTGTGTGTGTGTGTCTGTGAGTGTTCGTTTTGGGTGGGAATGGGGGGGGGGGGGAGATTGAGTATTTGTTGTGTACGTGTGTGTGTGTGTCTGTGAGTGTTCGTTGTGGGCGGGAGGGGGGGGGCGAGAGATTGAGTGTTTGTTGTGTACGTGTGTGTGTGTGTGTGAGTGTTCGTTGTGGGCGTTGGGGGAGGGGGAGATTGAGTATTTGTTGTGCACATGTGTGTGTGTGTGTGTGTGTGTGTGTCTGTGAGTGTTCGTTGTAGACATGTGGGGAAGGGGGGGGGGAGAGATTAAGTAATTGTTGTGTACGTCTGTATGTGTGTGTGTGTGTATGTGTGAGTGTTCGGTGTGTTTAGGGGGGGGGGGGGGTAGAGAGATTGAGTATTTGTTGTGTACGTGTGTGTGTGTGAGTGTTCATTGTGGGCGTCTGGGGGGCGAGAGATTAAGTATTTGCTTTGTACGTGTGTGTGTGTGAGGGTTCGTTGTGGGCGTGTCGAGGACGAGAGATTGAGTATTTGTTGTGTACGTGTGTGTGTGTGTGTGTGTGTGTGTGCGTGTGTGTGTGTGTGTCTGTGAGTGTTCGTTGTGGGCGTGTGGGGGGCGAGAGATTGAAAATAAATTTGTTGTGTACGTGTGTGTGTCTGTGAGTGTTCGTTGTGGGCGTGGGGGGGGGGGGGGAAGAGATTGAGTGTTTGCTGTGTACGTTTGTGTGGGTGTGTGAGTATTCGTTTTGGGGGAGGAGGGGGGGGGGTGAGAGATTGAGTATTTGTTGTGCACGTGTGTGTGTGTCTGTGAGTGTTGGTTGTGGGCGTGTGGGGGGGGGGGGGGGAGGGGGGATGGGGCGAGAAATTGAGTATTTGTTGTGTACGTGTGTGTGTGTGAGTGTTCATTGTGGGCGTCTGGGGGGCGAGAGATTAAGTATTTGCTTTGTACGTGTGTGTGTGTGAGTGTTCGTTGTGGGCGTTGGGGGAGGGGGGGGGGGAGATTGAGTATTTGTTGTGCACATGTGTGTGTGTGTGTGTGTGTCTGTGAGTGTTCGTTGTAGGCATGTGGGGAATGGGGGGGGGGGGGAGAGATTAAGTAATTGTTGTGTACGTGTGTATGTGTGTGTCTGTGAGTGTTCGTTGTGGGTGTGTGGGGGGGGGGGGGGAGAAGAGGGATGGGGCGAGAAATTGAGTATTTGTTGTGGACCTGTGTGTGAGTGTTCCTTGTGGGCGTGGTGGGGGGGGGGGAGGGGGCGAGAGATTGAGTATTTGTTGTGTACGTGTGTGTGTGTCTGTGAGTGTTCGTTGTGGGCGTGTGGAGGGCGAGAAATTGAGTTTTTGTTTTGTACGTCTGTGTGTGTGTGTGTCTGTGAGTGTTCGTTTGGGGCGGGAAGGGGGGGGGGGAGATTGAGTATTTGTTGTGTACGTGTATTTGTGTGTGTCTGTGAGTGTTCGTTGTTTGCGTGTGGGGGACGAGAGATTGAGTATTTGTTGTGTACGTGTGTGTGTGTGTGTGTGTGTGTGTCTATGAGTGTTCGTTGTGGGCGTGTGGGGGGCGAGAGATTGAGTATTTATTGTGTACGTGTGTGTGTCTGTGAGTGTTCGTTGTGGGCATGTGGGGTGCGAGAGATTGAGTATTTGTTGTGTACGTGTGAGTGTTTGTGTCTGTGAGTGTTCGTTATGGGCGTGTGGGAGGGGGGGGGGGGGCGAGAGATTGAGTATTTGCTGTGTACATGTGGGTGTGTGTGTGTGTGTGTGTGTGTCTGTGAGAGTTCCTTGTGGGCATGTTGGGAGACGAAAGATTGAGTATTTGTTATGTACGTGTGTGTGTGTGTGGCTGTGAGTGTTCGTTGTGGGCGTGTGGGGGGGGGGGGGGGGGGCGAGAGATTGAGTATTTGTTTTGTACATTTGTTTGTGTGTGTGTGTGTAATTCTTCGTTTTGGGCGTATTGGTGGCGGGGGGGGGGGGAAGGGGGGTGTGTGCGAGAGATTTAGTATTTGTTGTGTACGTGTGCGTGTGTGTGTGTGTGTGCCTGTGAGTGTTCGTTGTGGGCGTGGGAGGGTGGGGTGGGTTGGGGGGGGGGAGAGATTGAGTATTTCTTGTGTACGTGTGTGTGTGTGTGTCTGTGAGTGTTCGTTTTGGGCGTGTGGGGAGCGAGAGATTGAGTATTTGTTGTGTGTGTGTGTGTGTGTGTGTGTCTGTGAGTGTTCGTTGTGGGCGTGTGGGGGGCGAGAGATTGAGTATTTTGTGTGTGTGTGTGTGTTTGTTATTGTCTGTGAGTTTTCGTTGTGGACGTGTGGGGGACGAGAGATTGAGTATTTGTTGTGTATGTGTGTGTGTGTGTGTGTGTTTGTGAGTGTTCGTTGTGGGCGTGTTTGGGGCGAAAGATTGAGTATTTGTTGTGTACGTGTGAGTGTGTGTGTGTGTGTCTGTGAGTGTTCGTTTTGGGTGGGAATGGGGGGGGGGGGGGGAGATTGAGTATTTGTTGTGTACGTGTGTGTGTGTGTCTGTGAGTGTTCGTTGTGGGCGGGAGGGGGGGGGGCGAGAGATTGAGTGTTTGTTGTGTACGTGTGTGTGTGTGTGTGAGTGTTCGTTGTGGGCGTTGGGGGAGGGGGAGTTTGAGTATTTGTTGTGCACATGTGTGTGTGTGTGTGTGTGTGTGTGTCTGTGAGTGTTCGTTGTAGACATGTGGGGAAGGGGGGGGGGGGAGAGATTAAGTAATTGTTGTGTACGTCTGTATGTGTGTGTGTGTGTATCTGTGAGTGTTCGGTGTGTTTAGGGGGGGGGGGGGGTAGAGAGATTGAGTATTTGTTGTGTACGTGTGTGTGTGTGAGTGTTCATTGTGGGCGTCTGGGGGGCGAGAGATTAAGTATTTGCTTTGTACGTGTGTGTGTGTGAGTGTTCGTTGTGGGCGTGTCGAGGACGAGAGATTGAGTATTTGTTGTGTACGTGTGTGTGTGTGTGTGTGTGCGTGTGTGTGTGTGTGTCTGTGAGTGTTCGTTGTGGGCGTGTGGGAGGCGAGAGATTGAAAATAAATTTGTTGTGTACGTGTGTGTGTCTGTGAGTGTTCGTTTTGGGCGTGGGGGGGGGGGGGGGGGAAGAGATTGAGTGTTTGCTGTGTACGTTTGTGTGGGTGTGTGAGTATTCGTTTTGGGGGAGGAGGGGGGGGGGTGAGAGATTGAGTATTTGTTGTGCACGTGTGTGTGTGTCTGTGAGTGTTCGTTGTGGGCGTGTGGGGGGGGGGGGGGAGGGGGGATGGGGCGAGAAATTGAGTATTTGTTGTGTACCTGTGTGTGAGTGTTCGTTGTGGGCGTGGTTGGGGGGGCGGAGGGGGCGAGAGATTGAGTATTTTTTGTGTACGTGTGTGTGTGTCTGTGAGTGTTCGTTGTGGGCGTGTGGAGGGCGAGAGATTGAGTTTTTGTTTTTTACGTCTGTGTGTGTGTGTGTCTGTGAGTGTTCGTTTTTCGCGGGAAGGGGGAGGGGGATTGAGTATTTGTTGTGTACGTGTATTTGTGTGTGTCTGCGAGTGTTCGTTGTTTTCGTGTGGGGGACGAGAGATTGAGTATTTGTTGTGTACGTGTGTCTGTGTGTGTGTGTGTGTCTATGAGTGTTCGTTGTGGGCGTGTGGGGGGCGAGAGATTGAGTATTTATTGTGTACATGTGGGTGTGTGTGTGTGTGTGTGTCTGTGAGAGTTCGTTGTGGGCATGTTGGGAGACGAGAGATTGAGTATTTGTTGTGTACGTGTTTGTGTGTGTGTGTGTGTAAGTTTTCATTGCAGGCGTGTGGGGGGGGGGGGGGGGGGCGAGAGATTTAGTCTCTGTTGTGTACGTGTGTGTGTGTGTCTGTGAGTGGGCTGTGGGGTGCGAGAGATTGAGTATTTGTTGTATACGTGTGTGTGTGTGTGTGGCTGTGAGTGTTCGTTGTGTGCGTGTGGGGGGCGAGAGATTGAGTATTTGTTGTGTACGTGTGTGTGTGTGTGTGTGTGTGTGTGTGTAAGTGTTCGTTGTGGGCGTGTGGGGGAGGGGGGGGGGCGCGAGAGATTGAGTATTTGTTGTGTACGTGTGTGTGTGTCTGTGAGTATTTGTTGTGGGCGTGTGGGGGGCGAGAGAATGAGTATTTGTTGTGTACGTGTGTGTGTGTGTGTGTGAGTCTATGAGTGGGCGTGTGGTGGGCGAGAGATTGAGTATTTGTTGTGTACGTGTGTGTGTGTGTGTGTGTGTGTGTCTGTGAGTGTTCGTTGTGGGCGTGTGGTGGGTGAGAGATTGAGTATTTGTTGTGTACGTGTGTGTGTGTGTGTGTCTGTGAGTGTTCGTTGTGGGCGTGTGGGGGGCGAGAGATTGAGTATTTGTTGTGTGTGTGTGTCTGTGAGTGTTCGTTGTGGGCGTGTGGGGGGCGAGAGAATTTGTATTTGTTGTGTACTTGTGTGTGTGTGTGTGTCTATGAGTGTTCGTTGTGGGCGTGTGGTGGGCGAGAGATTGAGTATTTGTTGTTTACGTGTGTGTGTGTGTGTCTGTGAGTGTTCGTTGTGGGCGTGGTGGGGGAGGGGGAGGGGGGGGCGAGAGATTGAGTATTTGTTGTGTACGTGTGTGTGTGTCTGTGAGTGTTCGTCGTTGGCGTGTGGGAGACGAGAGATTGAGTATTTGTTGTGTACGTGTGTGTGTGTGTGTGTGTGTGTGTGTGAGTGTTCGTTGTTGGCGTGTGGGAGGCGAGAGAATTGGTATTTGTTGTGTACGTGTATGTGAGTATGTGTGTGTCTGTGAGTGTTCGTTGTGGGCGTGTGGGGGGGGGGGGGGAGAGAGATTGAGTATTTGTTGTGTACGTGTGTGTGTGGCTGTTAGTGTTCGTTGTGGGCGTCTGGGGGGCGAGAGATTGAGTATTTGTTTTGTACATGTGTTTGTGTGTGTGTGTGTAATTCTTCGTTTTGGGCGTGTGGGTGGCGGGGGGAAGGGGGGGGGGAGGGGGGGGGTGTGCGAGAGATTTAGTATTTGTTGTGTACGTGTGCGTGTGTGTGTGTGTGTGTGTGCCTGTGAGTGTTCGTTGTGGGCGTGGGAGGGTGGGGTGGGTTGGGGGGGGGGGAGAGATTGAGTATTTCTTGTGTACGTGTGTGTGTGTGTGTGTCTTTGAGTGTTCGTTTTGGGCGTGTGGGGAGCGAGAGATTGAGTATTTGTTGTGTACGTGTGTGTGTGTGTGTGTGTGTGTCTGTGAGTGTTCGTTGTGGGCGTGTGGGGGGCGAGAGATTGAGTATTTTGTGTGTGTGTGTGTTTGTTATTGTCTGTGAGTTTTCGTTGTGGACGTGTGGGGGACGAGAGATTGAGTATTTGTTGTGTATGTGTGTGTGTGTGTGTGTTTGTGAGTGTTCGTTGTGGGCGTGTGAGGGGCGAAAGATTGAGTATTTGTTGTGTACGTGTGAGTGTGTGTTTCTGTGAGGGTTCGTTTTGGGAGGGAAGGGGGGGGGGGGAGATTGACTATTTGTTGTGTACGTGTGTGTGTGTCTGTGAGTGTTCGTTGTGGGCGGGGGGGGGGGGGGAGGCGAGAGATTGAGTGTTTGTTGTGTACGTGTGTGTGTGTGTGTGTGAGTGTTCGTTGTGGGCGTTGGGGGAGGGGGGGGAGATTGAGTATTTGTTGTGCACATGTGTGTGTGTGTGTGTCTGTGTGTGTTCGTTGTAGGCATGTGGGGAAGGGGGGGGGATGGAAGATTAAGTAATTGTTGTGTACGTGTGTATGTGTGTGTGTGTGTATCTGTGAGTGTTTGGTGTGTTTAGGGGGGGGGGGGGTAGAGAGATTGAGTATTTGTTGTGTACGTGTGTGTGTGTGAGTGTTCATTGTGGGCGTCTGGGGGGCGAGAGATTAAGTATTTGCTTTGTACGTGTGTGTGTGTGAGTGTTCGTTGTGGGCGTGTGGAGGACGAGAGATTGAGTATTTGTTGTGTACGTGTGTGTGTGCGTGTGTGTGTGTGTGTCTGTGAGTGTGAGTGTTCGTTGTGGGCGTGTGGGGGGCGAGAGATATAAAATAAATTTGTTGTGTACGTGTGTGTGTCTGTGAGTGTTCGTTGTGGGCGTGGGAGGGGGGGGGGAAGAGATTGAGTGTTTGCTGTGTACGTTTGTGTGGGTGTGTGAGTATTCGTTGTGGGGGAGGAGGGGGGGGGGTGAGAGATTGAGTATTTGTTGTGTGTGTGTGTGTGTCTGTTACTGTTCGTTGTGGGTGTGTGGGGGGGGGGGGGGAGAAGGGGGATGGGGCGAGAAATTGAGTATTTGTTGTGGACCTGTGTGTGAGTGTTCGTTGTGGGCGTGGTTGGGGGGGGGGGGGAGGGGGCAAGAGATTGAGTATTTGTTGTGTACGTGTGTGTGTGTCTGTGAGTGTTCGTTGTGGGCGTGTGGAGGGCGAGAGATTGAGTTTTTGTTTTGTACGTCTGTGTGTGTGTGTGTGTCTGTGAGTGTTCGTTTTGGGCGGGAAGGGGGGGGGGGGGAGATTGAGTATTTGTTGTGTACGTGTATTTGTGTGTGTCTGTGAGTGTTCGTTGTTTGCGTGTGGGGGAAGAGAGATTGAGTATTTGTTGTGTACGTGTGTGTATGTGTGTGTGTGTCTATGAGTGTTCGTTGTGTGCGTGTGGGGGGCGAGAGATTGAGTATTTATTGTGTACGTGTGTCTGTGAGTGTTCGTTGTGGGAGGGGGGGGGGGGCGATTGATTGAGTATTTGCTGTGTACATGTGGGTGTGTGTGTGTGTGTGTGTCTGTGAGAGTTCGTTGTGGGCATGTTGGGAGACGAGAGATTGAGTATTTGTTGTGTACGTGTGTGTGTGTGTGGCTGTGAGTGTTCGTTGTGGGCGTGTGGGGGGCGAGAGATCGAGTATTTGTTTTGTACATGTGTTTGTGTGTGTGTGTGTAATTCTTCGTTTTGGGCGTGTGGGTGGCGGGGGGGGGGGGTGTGCGAGAGATTTAGTATTTGTTGTGTACGTGTGCGTGTGTGTGTGTGTGTGTGTGCCTGTGAGTGTTCGTTGTGGGCGTGGGAGGGTGGGATAGGTTGGGGGGGGGGGGAGAGATTGAGTATTTCTTGTGTACGTGTGTGTGTGTGTGTCTGTGAGTGTTCGTTTTGGGCGTGTGGGGAGCGAGAGATTGAGTATTTGTAGTGTACGTGTGTGTGTGTGTGTGTGTGTCTGTGAGTGTTCGTTGTGGGCGTGTGGGGGGCGAGAGATTGAGTATTTTGTGTGTGTGTGTGTTTGTTATTGTCTGTGAGTTTTCGTTGTGGACGTGTGGGGGACGAGAGATTGAGTATTTGTTGTGTATGTGTGTGTGTGTGTGTGTTTTTGAGTGTTCGTTGTGGGCGTGTGGGGGGCGAAAGATTGAGTATTTGTTGTGTACGTGTGAGTGTGTGTGTCTGTGAGTGTTCGTTTTGGGAGGGAAGGGGGGGGGGGGAGATTGAGTATTTGTTGTGTACGTGTGTGTGTCTGTGAGTGTTCGTTGTGGGCGGGGGGGGGGGGGCGGCGAGAGATTGAGTGTTTGTTGTGTACGTGTGTGTGTGTGTGTGTGAGTGTTCGTTGTGGGCGTTGGTTAAGGGGGGGGGGGAGATTGAGTATTTGTTGTGCACATGTGTGTGTGTGTGTGTCTGTGAGTGTTCGTTGTAGGCATGTGGGGAAGGGGGGGGGGGAGATTAAGTAATTGTTGTGTACGTGTGTATGTGTGTGTGTGTGTATCTGTGAGTGTTTGGTGAGTTTAGGGGGGGGGGGGGGTAGAGAGATTGAGTATTTGTTGTGTACGTGTGTGTGTGTGAGTGTTCATTGTGGGCGTCTGGGGGGCGAGAGATTAAGTATTCGCTTTGTACGTGTGTGTGTGTGAGTGTTCGTTGTGGGCGTGTGGAGGACGAGAGATTGAGTATTTGTTGTGTACGTGTGTGTGTGTGTGTGTGTGTGCGTGTGTGTGTGTGTGTCTGTGAGTGTTCGTTGTGGGCGTGTGGGGGGCGAGAGATTGAAAATAAATTTGTTGTGTACGTGTGTGTGTCTGTGAGTGTTCGTTGTGGGCGTGGGGGGGGGGGGGAAGAGATTGAGTGTTTGCTGTGTACGTTTGTGTGGATGTGTGAGTATTCGTTGTGGGGGAGGAGGGGGGGGGTGAGAGATTGAGTATTTGTTGTGCACGTGTGTGTGTGTGTGTGTCTGTGAGTGTTCGTTGTGGGTGTGTGGGGGTGGGGGAGAAGGGGGATGGGGCGAGAAATTGAGTATTTGTTGTGGACCTGTGTGTGAGTGTTCGTTGTGGGCGTGGTTGGGGGGGGGAGGGGTCGAGAGATTGAGTATTTGTTGTGTATGTGTGTGTGTGTCTGTGAGTGTTCGTTGTGGGCGTGTGGAGGGCGAGAGATTGAGTTTTTGTTTTGTACGTCTGTGTGTGTGTGTGTGTCTGTGAGTGTTCGTTTTGGGCGGGAAGGGGGGGGGGGGGATTGAGTATTTGTTGTGTACGTGTGTGTGTGTGTCTATGAGTGTTCGTTGTGGGCGTGTGGGGGGGCGAGAGATTGAGTATTGATTAAGTACGTATGTGTCTGTGAGTGTTCGTTGTGGGCATGTGGGGGGCGAGAGATTGAGTATTTGTTGTGTGCGTGTGAGTGTTTGTGTCTGTGTGTGTTCGTTATGGGCGTGTGGGAGGGGGGGGGGGGCGAGTGATTGAGTATTTGCTGTGTACATGTGGGTGTGTGTGTGTGTGTGTGTGTGCCTGTGAGTGTTCGTTGTGGGCGTGGGAGGGTGGGGTAGGTTGGGAGGGTAGGGAGAGATTGAGTATTTCTTGTGTACGTGTGTGTGTGTGTGTGTCTGTGAGTGTTCGTTTTGGGCGTGTGGGGAGCGAGAGATTGAGTATTTGTTGTATACGTGTGTGTGTGTGTGTGTGTGTCTGTGAGTGTTCGTTGTGGGCGTGTGGGGGGCGAGAGATTGAGTTTTTTGTGTGTGTGTGTGTGTTTGTTATTGTCTGTGAGTTTTCGTTGTGGACGTGTGGGGGACGAGAGATTGAGTATTTGTTGTATATGTGTGTGTGTGTGTGTGTTTGTGAGTGTTCGTTGTGGGCGTGTGGGGGGCGAAAGATTGAGTATTTGTTGTGTACGTGTGAGTGTGTGTGTCTGTGAGTGTTCGTTTTGGGCGGGAAGGGGGGGGGGAGATTGAGTATTTGTTGTGTACGTGTGTGTGTGTCTGTGAGTGTTCGTTGTGGGCGGGGAGGGGGGGGCGAGGGATTGAGTGTTTGTTGTGCACATGTGTGTGTGTGTGTGTGTATCTGTGAGTGTTCGCTGTGTTTAGGGGGGGGGGGGGGTAGAGAGATTGAGTATTTGTTGTGTACGTGTGTGTGTGTGAGTGTTCATTGTGGGCGTGTGGAGGACGAGAGATTGAGTATTTGTTGTGTACGTGTGTGTGTGTGTGCGTGTGTGTGTGTGTCTGTGAGTGTTCGTTGTGGGCGTGTGGGGGGCGAGAGATTGAAAATAAATTTGTTGTGTACGTGTGTGTGTCTGTGAGTGTTCGTTGTGGGCGTGGGGGGGGGGGGGAAGAGATTGAGTGTTTGCTGTGTACGTTTGTGTGGGTGTGTGAGTATTCGTTGTGGGGAAGGAGGGCGGAGGGGTGAGAGATTGAGTATTTATTGTGCACGTGTGTGTGTGTGTGTCTGTGAGTGTTCGTTGTGGGCGTGTGGGGGGGGGGAGGGGGGATGGGGCGAGAAATTGAGTATTTGTTGTGTACCTGTGTGTGAGTGTTCGTTGTGGGCGTGGTTGGGGGGGGGGAAGGAGGGGGCGAGAGATTGAGTATTTGTTGTGTAAGTGTGTGTGTGTCTGTGAGTGTTCGTTGTGGGCGTGTGGAGGGCGAGAGATTGAGTTTTTGTTTTGTACGTCTGTGTGTGTGTGTGTGTGTAAGTGTTCGTTTTGGGCGGGAAGGGGGGGGGGGATTGAGTATTTGTTGTGTACGTTTATTTGTGTGTGTCTGTGAGTGTTCGTTGTTTGCGTGTGGGGGACGAGAGATTGAGTATTTGTTGTGTACGTGTGTGTGTCTGTGAGTGTTCGTTGTGGGCATGTGGGGGGCGAGAGATTGAGTATTTGTTGTGTACGTGTGAGTGTCTGTGTCTGTGAGTGTTCGTTATGGGCGTGTGGGGGGGGGGGAGGCGAGAGATTTAGTCTCTGTTGTGTACGTGTGTGTGTGTGTGTGTGTGTTTGTGTGTGTCTGTGAGTGTTCGTTGTGGGCGTGTGGGGAGCGAGATATTGAGTATTTGTTGTGTACGTGTGTGTGTGTGTCTGTGAGTGGGCGTGTGGGGTGCGAGAGATTGAGTATTTGTTGTATACGTGTGTGTGAGTGTGTGTCTGTGAGTGTTCGTTGTGTGCGTGTGGGGGGCGAGAGATTGAGTATTTGTTGTGTACGTGTGTGTGTGTGTGTGTGAGTGTTCGTTGTGGGCGTGTGGGAGAGGGGGGGGGGGCGCGAGAGATTGAGTATTTGTTGTGTACGTGTGTGTGTGTCTGTGAGTATTTGTTGTGGGCGTGTGGGGGGCGAGATAATGAGTATTTGTTGTGTACGTGTGTGTGTGTGTGTGAGTCTATGAGTGGGCGTGTGGTGGGCGAGAGATTGAGTATTTGTTGTGTACGTGTGTGTGTGTGTGTGTGTCTGTGAGTGTTCGTTGTGGGCGTGTGGTGGGTGAGAGATTGAGTATTTGTTGTGTACGTGTGTGTGTGTGTGTCTGTGAGTGTTCGTTGTGGGCGCGGTGGGGGAGGGGGAGGGGGGGCGAGAGATTGAGTATTTGTTGTGTACGTGTGTGTGTGTGTGTCTGTGAGTGTTCGTCGTTGGCGTGTGGGAGGCGAGAGATTGAGTATTTGTTGTGTACGTGTGTGTGTGTGTGTGTGTGTGTTGTGTCTGTGAGTGTTCGTTGTGGGCGTGTGGGAGGCGAGAGAGTTGGTATTTGTTGTGTACGTGTATGTGTGTATGTGTGTGTCTGTGAGTGTTCGTTGTGGGTGTGTGGGGGGAGAGAGATTGAGTATTTGTTGTGTACGTGTGCGTGTGTGCCTGTAAGTGTACGTTGGGGGCGTGGGAGGGGGAAGGGGGGGGGGTGGGGAGGAGAGTGAGTATTTCTTGTGTACGTGTGTTTATGTGTGTCTGTGAGTGTTGATTGTGGGCGTGTGGGGGACGAGAGATTGAGTGTTTGTTGTGTACGTGTATGTGTGTATGTGTGTGTCTGTGAGTGTTCGTTGTGGGCGTGTGGAGGGCGAGAGATTGAATTTTTGTTTTGTACGTCTTTGTGTGTGTGTGTGTGTCTGTGAGTGTTCGTTTTGGGCGGGAAGGGGGGGGGGAGATAGAGTATTTGTTGTGTATGTGTGTGTGTGTGTGTGTTTGTGAGTGTTGGTTGTGGGCGTGTGGGGGGCGAAAGATTGAGTATTTATTGTGTACGTGTGTGTGTCTGTGAGTGTTCGTTGCGGGCATGTGGGGGGCGAGAGATTGAGTATTTGTTGTGTACGTGTGAGTGTCTGTGTCTGTGAGTGTTCGTTATGGGCGTGTGGGGGGGGGGGGGGAGGCGAGAGATTTAGTCTCTGTTGTGTACGTGTGTGTGTGTGTGTGTGTGTTTGTGTGTGTCTGTGAGTGTTCGTTGTGGGCGTGTGGGGAGCGAGATATTGAGTATTTGTTGTGTACGTGTGTGTGTGTGTCTGTGAGTGGGCGTGTGGGGTGCGAGAGATTGAGTATTTGTTGTATACGTGTGTGTGAGTGTGTGTCTGTGAGTGTTCGTTGTGTGCGTGTGGGGGGCGAGAGATTGAGTATTTGTTGTGTACGTGTGTGTGTGTGTGTGTGAGTGTTCGTTGTGGGCGTGTGGGAGAGGGGGGGGGGGGCGCGAGAGATTGAGTATTTGTTGTGTACGTGTGTGTGTGTCTGTGAGTATTTGTTGTGGGCGTGTGGGGGGCGAGATAATGAGTATTTGTTGTGTACGTGTGTGTGTGTGTGTGAGTCTATGAGTGGGCGTGTGGTGGGCGAGAGATTGAGTATTTGTTGTGTACGTGTGTGTGTGTGTGTGTGTCTGTGAGTGTTCGTTGTGGGCGTGTGGTGGGTGAGAGATTGAGTATTTGTTGTGTACGTGTGTGTGTGTGTGTCTGTGAGTGTTCGTTGTGGGCGCGGTGGGGGAGGGGGAGGGGGGGCGAGAGATTGAGTATTTGTTGTGTACGTGTGTGTGTGTGTGTCTGTGAGTGTTCGTCGTTGGCGTGTGGGAGGCGAGAGATTGAGTATTTGTTGTGTACGTGTGTGTGTGTGTGTGTGTGTGTTGTGTCTGTGAGTGTTCGTTGTGGGCGTGTGGGAGGCGAGAGAGTTGGTATTTGTTGTGTACGTGTATGTGTGTATGTGTGTGTCTGTGAGTGTTCGTTGTGGGTGTGTGGGGGGAGAGAGATTGAGTATTTGTTGTGTACGTGTGCGTGTGTGCCTGTAAGTGTACGTTGGGGGCGTGGGAGGGGGAAGGGGGGGGGGTGGGGAGGAGAGTGAGTATTTCTTGTGTACGTGTGTTTATGTGTGTCTGTGAGTGTTGATTGTGGGCGTGTGGGGGACGAGAGATTGAGTATTTGTTGTGTACGTGTGTGTGTGTGTGTCTGTGAGTGTTCGTTGTGGGCGTGTGGGGGGCGAGAGATTGAGTATTTGTTGTGTACGTGTGAGTGTCTGTGTCTGTGAGTGTTCGTTATGGGCGTGTGGGGGGGGGGGGGGAGGCGAGAGATTTAGTCTCTGTTGTGTACGTGTGTGTGTGTGTGTGTGTGTTTGTGTGTGTCTGTGAGTGTTCGTTGTGGGCGTGTGGGGAGCGAGATATTGAGTATTTGTTGTGTACGTGTGTGTGTGTGTCTGTGAGTGGGCGTGTGGGGTGCGAGAGATTGAGTATTTGTTGTATACGTGTGTGTGAGTGTGTGTCTGTGAGTGTTCGTTGTGTGCGTGTGGGGGGCGAGAGATTGAGTATTTGTTGTGTACGTGTGTGTGTGTGTGTGTGAGTGTTCGTTGTGGGCGTGTGGGAGAGGGGGGGGGGGGGCGCGAGAGATTGAGTATTTGTTGTGTACGTGTGTGTGTGTCTGTGAGTATTTGTTGTGGGCGTGTGGGGGGCGAGATAATGAGTATTTGTTGTGTACGTGTGTGTGTGTGTGTGAGTCTATGAGTGGGCGTGTGGTGGGCGAGAGATTGAGTATTTGTTGTGTACGTGTGTGTGTGTGTGTGTGTCTGTGAGTGTTCGTTGTGGGCGTGTGGTGGGTGAGAGATTGAGTATTTGTTGTGTACGTGTGTGTGTGTGTGTGTCTGTGAGTGTTCGTTGTGGGCGCGGTGGGGGAGGGGGAGGGGGGGCGAGAGATTGAGTATTTGTTGTGTACGTGTGTGTGTGTGTGTCTGTGAGTGTTCGTCGTTGGCGTGTGGGAGGCGAGAGATTGAGTATTTGTTGTGTACGTGTGTGTGTGTGTGTGTGTGTGTTGTGTCTGTGAGTGTTCGTTGTGGGCGTGTGGGAGGCGAGAGAGTTGGTATTTGTTGTGTACGTGTATGTGTGTATGTGTGTGTCTGTGAGTGTTCGTTGTGGGTGTGTGGGGGGAGAGAGATTGAGTATTTGTTGTGTACGTGTGCGTGTGTGCCTGTAAGTGTACGTTGGGGGCGTGGGAGGGGGAAGGGGGGGGGGGTGGGGAGGAGAGTGAGTATTTCTTGTGTACGTGTGTTTATGTGTGTCTGTGAGTGTTGATTGTGGGCGTGTGGGGGACGAGAGATTGAGTGTTTGTTGTGTACGTGTATGTGTGTATGTGTGTGTCTGTGAGTGTTCGTTGTGGGCGTGTGGAGGGCGAGAGATTGAATTTTTGTTTTGTACGTCTTTGTGTGTGTGTGTGTGTCTGTGAGTGTTCGTTTTGGGCGGGAAGGGGGGGGGGGGAGATAGAGTATTTGTTGTGTATGTGTGTGTGTGTGTGTGTTTGTGAGTGTTGGTTGTGGGCGTGTGGGGGGCGAAAGATTGAGTATTTATTGTGTACGTGTGTGTGTCTGTGAGTGTTCGTTGCGGGCATGTGGGGGGCGAGAGATTGAGTATTTGTTGTGTACGTGTGAGTGTCTGTGTCTGTGAGTGTTCGTTATGGGCGTGTGGGGGGGGGGGGGGGGGAGGCGAGAGATTTAGTCTCTGTTGTGTACGTGTGTGTGTGTGTGTGTGTGTTTGTGTGTGTCTGTGAGTGTTCGTTGTGGGCGTGTGGGGAGCGAGATATTGAGTATTTGTTGTGTACGTGTGTGTGTGTGTCTGTGAGTGGGCGTGTGGGGTGCGAGAGATTGAGTATTTGTTGTATACGTGTGTGTGAGTGTGTGTCTGTGAGTGTTCGTTGTGTGCGTGTGGGGGGCGAGAGATTGAGTATTTGTTGTGTACGTGTGTGTGTGTGTGTGTGAGTGTTCGTTGTGGGCGTGTGGGAGAGGGGGGGGGGGGCGCGAGAGATTGAGTATTTGTTGTGTACGTGTGTGTGTGTCTGTGAGTATTTGTTGTGGGCGTGTGGGGGGCGAGATAATGAGTATTTGTTGTGTACGTGTGTGTGTGTGTGTGAGTCTATGAGTGGGCGTGTGGTGGGCGAGAGATTGAGTATTTGTTGTGTACGTGTGTGTGTGTGTGTGTGTCTGTGAGTGTTCGTTGTGGGCGTGTGGTGGGTGAGAGATTGAGTATTTGTTGTGTACGTGTGTGTGTGTGTGTCTGTGAGTGTTCGTTGTGGGCGCGGTGGGGGAGGGGGAGGGGGGGCGAGAGATTGAGTATTTGTTGTGTACGTGTGTGTGTGTGTGTCTGTGAGTGTTCGTCGTTGGCGTGTGGGAGGCGAGAGATTGAGTATTTGTTGTGTACGTGTGTGTGTGTGTGTGTGTGTGTTGTGTCTGTGAGTGTTCGTTGTGGGCGTGTGGGAGGCGAGAGAGTTGGTATTTGTTGTGTACGTGTATGTGTGTATGTGTGTGTCTGTGAGTGTTCGTTGTGGGTGTGTGGGGGGAGAGAGATTGAGTATTTGTTGTGTACGTGTGCGTGTGTGCCTGTAAGTGTACGTTGGGGGCGTGGGAGGGGGAAGGGGGGGGGGGTGGGGAGGAGAGTGAGTATTTCTTGTGTACGTGTGTTTATGTGTGTCTGTGAGTGTTGATTGTGGGCGTGTGGGGGACGAGAGATTGAGTGTTTGTTGTGTACGTGTATGTGTGTATGTGTGTGTCTGTGAGTGTTCGTTGTGGGCGTGTGGAGGGCGAGAGATTGAATTTTTGTTTTGTACGTCTTTGTGTGTGTGTGTGTGTCTGTGAGTGTTCGTTTTGGGCGGGAAGGGGGGGGGGAGATAGAGTATTTGTTGTGTATGTGTGTGTGTGTGTGTGTTTGTGAGTGTTGGTTGTGGGCGTGTGGGGGGCGAAAGATTGAGTATTTATTGTGTACGTGTGTGTGTCTGTGAGTGTTCGTTGTGGGCATGTGGGGGGCGAGAGATTGAGTATTTGTTGTGTACGTGTGAGTGTTTGTGTCTGTGAGTGTTCGTTATGGGCGTGTGGGAGGGGGGGGGGGGGGCGAGAGATTGAGTATTTGCTGTGTACATGTGGGTGTGTGTGTGTGTGTGTGTCTGTGAGAGTTCGTTGTGGGCATGTTGGGAGACGAGAGATTGAGTATTTGTTGTGTACGTGTGTGTGTGTGTGGCTGTGAGTGTTCGTTGTGGGCGTGTGGGGGGCGAGAGATTGAGTATTTGTTTTGTACATGTGTTTGTGTGTGTGTGTGTAATTCTTCGTTTTGGGCGTGTGGGTGGCGGGGGGGGGGAGGGGGGGTGTGCGAGAGATTTGGTATTTATTGTGTACGTGTGCGTGTGTGTGTGTGTGTGCCTGTGAGTGTTCGTTGTGGGCGTGGGAGGGTGGGGTGGGTTGGGGGGGGGGGAGAGATTGAGTATTTCTTGTGTACGTGTGTGTGTCTGTGAGTGTTCGTTTTGGGCGTGTGGGGAGCGAGAGATTGAGTATTTGTTGTGTACGTGTGTGTGTGTGTGTGTGTGTGTGTGTCTGTGAGTGTTCGTTGTGGGCGTGTGGGGGGCGAGAGATTGAGTATTTTGTGTGTGTGTGTGTTTGTTATTGTCTGTGAGTTTTTGTTGTGGACGTGTGGGGGACGAGAGATTGAGTATTTGTTGTGTATGTGTGTGTGTGTGTGTGTTTGTGAGTGTTGGTTGTGGGCGTGTGGGGGGCGAAAGATTGAGTATTTGTTGTGTACGTGTGAGTGTGTGTGTGAGTGTTCGTTGTGGGCGGAGGGGGGGGGCGAGAGATTGAGTGTTTGTTGTGTACGTGTGTGTGTGTGTGAGTGTTCGTTGTGGGCGTTGTGGGAGGGGGGGGGGGAGATTGAGTATTTGTTGTGCACATGTGTGTGTGTGTGTGTGTCTGTGAGTGTTCGTTGTAGGCATGTGGGGAAGGGGGGGGGGGAGATTAAGTAATTGTTGTGTACGTATGTACGTGTGTGTGTGTGTATCTGTGAGTGTTTGGTGTGTTTAGGGGGGGGGGGGCGGTAGAGAGATTGAGTATTTGTTGTGTACGTGTGTGTGTGTGAGTGTTCATTGTGGGCGTCTGGGGGGCGAGAGATTAAGTATTTGCTTTGTACGTGTGTGTGTGTGAGTGTTCGTTGTGGGCGTGTGGAGGACGATAGATTGAGTATTTGTTGTGTACGTGTGTGTGTGTGTGTGTGCGTGTGTGTGTGTCTGTGAGTGTTCGTTGTGGGCGTGTGGAGGGCGAGAGATTGGAAATAAATTTGTTGTGTACGTGTGTGTGTCTGTGAGTGTTCGTTGTGGGCGTGGGGGGGGGGGGGGGGGGGGAGAGATTGAGTGTTTGCTGTGTACGTTTGTGTGGGTGTGTGAGTATTCGTTGTGGGGGAGGAGGGGGGCGGGGTGAGAGATTTAGTATTTGTTGTGCACGTGTGTGTGTGTGTGTCTGTGAGTGTTCGTTGTGGGTGTGTGTGTGGAAGGGGAGAGGGGGGATGGGGCGAGAAATTGAGTATTTGTTGTGGACCTGTGTGTGAGTGTTCGTTGTGGGCGTGGTTGGGGGGGGGGGAGGGAGCGAGAGATTGAGTATTTGTTGTGTACGTGTGTGTGTGTGTGTCTGTGAGTGTTCGTTGTGGGAGTGTGGGGGGCGAGAGATTGAGTATTTGTTGTGTACGTGTGTGTGTGTGTGTCTGTGAGTGTTCGTTGTGGGCGTGTGGAGGGCGAGATAATTGGTATTTGTTGTGTACTTGTGTGTGTGTGTCTGTGTCTATGAGTGTTCGTTGTGGGCGTGTGGTGGGCGAGAGATTGAGTATTTGTTGTTTACGTGTGTGTGTGTGTGTGTCTGTGAGTGTTCGTTGTGGGCGCGGTGGGGGAGGGGGAGGGGGGGGGGGCGAGAGATTGAGTATTTGTTGTGTACGTGTGTGTGTGTGTGTCTGTGAGTGTTCGTCGTTGGCGTGTGGGAGGCGAGAGATTGAGTATTTGTTGTGTACGTGTGTGTGTGTGTGTGTGTGTTGTGTCTGTGAGTGTTCGTTGTGGGCGTGTGGGAGGCGAGAGAGTTGGTATTTGTTGTGTACGTGTATGTGTGTATGTGTGTGTCTGTGAGTGTTCGTTGTGGGCGTGTGGGGGGAGAGAGATTGAGTATTTGTTGTGTACGTGTATTTGTGTGTGTCTGTGAGTGTTCGTTGTTTGCGTGTGGGGGACGAGAGATTGAGTATTTGTTGTGTACGTGTGTGTGTCTGTGAGTGTTCGTTGTGGGCATGTGGGGGGGCGAGAGATTGAGTATTTATTGTGTACGTGTGAGTGTTTGTGTCTGTGAGTGTTCGTTATGGGCGTGTGGGAGGGGGGGGGGGCGAGAGATTGAGTATTTTTTTTGTACATGTTATTGTGTGTGTGTGTGTAATTCTTCGTTTTGGGCGTGTGGGTGGCGGGGGGGGGGGGGGAGGGGGGGGGGTGTGTGCGAGAGATTTGGTATTTGTTGTGTACGTGTGCGTGTGTGTGTGTGTGTGCCTGTGAGTGTTCGTTGTGGGCGTGGGAGGGTGGGATGGGTTGGGGGGGGGGGGGGGAGAGATTGAGTATTTCTTGTGTACGTGTGTGTGTGTGTGTGTCTGTGAGTGTTCGTTTTGGGCGTGTGGGGAGCGAGAGATTGAGTATTTGTTGTGTACGTGTGTGTGTGTGTGTGTGTGTGTGTCTGTGAGTGTTCGTTGTGGGCGTGTGGGGGGCGAGAGATTGAGTATTTTGTGTGTGTGTGTGTTTGTTATTGTCTGTGAGTTTTCGTTGTGGACGTGTGGGGGACGAGAGATTGAGTATTTGTTGTGTATGTGTGTGTGTGTGTGTGTTTGTGAGTGTTCGTTGTGGGCGTGTGGGGGGGGGGGGCGAAAGATTGAGTATTTGTTGTGTACGTGTGAGTGTGTGTGTGTGTCTGTGAGTGTTCGTTTTGGGTGGGAAGGGGGGGGGGGGAGATTGAGTATTTGTTGTGTACGTGTGTGTGTGTCTGTGAGTGTTCGTTGTGGGCGGGGGGGGGGGGCGAGAGATTGAGTGTTTGTTGTGTACGTGTGTGTGTGTGTGTGAGTGTTCGTTTCGGGCGTTGTGGGAGGGGGGGGGGGGGAGATTGAGTATTTGTTGTGCACATGTGTGTGTGTGTGTGTGTGTCTGTGAGTGTTCGTTGTAGGCATGTGGGGAAGGGGGGGGGGAGAGATTAAGTAATTGTTGTGTACGTGTGTATGTGTGTGTGTGTGTATCTGTGAGTGTTCGGTGTGTTTAGGGGGGGGGGGGTAGAGAGATTGAGTATTTGTTGTGTACGTGTGTGTGTGTGAGTGTTCATTGTGGGCGTCTGGGGGGCGAGAGATTAAGTATTTGCTTTGTACGTGTGTGTGTGTGAGTGTTCGTTGTGGGCGTGTGGAGGGCGAGAGATTGAGTTTTTGTTTTGTACGTCTGTGTGTGTGTGTGTGTCTGTGAGTGTTCGTTTTGGGCGGAAAGGGGGGGGGGGATTGAGTATTTGTTGTGTACGTGTATTTGTGTGTGTCTGTGAGTGTTCGTTGTTTGCGTGTGGGGGACGAGAGATTGAGTATTTGTTGTGTACGTGTGTGTGTGTGTGTGTGTGTGTGTCTATGAGTGTTCGTTGTGGGCGTGTGGGGGGCGAGAGATTGAGTATTTATTGTGTACGTGTGTGTGTCTGTGAGTGTTCGTTGTGGGCATGTGGGGGGCGAGAGATTGAGTATTTGTTGTGTACGTGTGAGTGTTTGTGTCTGTGAGTGTTCGTTATGGGCGTGTGGGAGGGGGGGGGGGGCGAGAGATTGAGTATTTGCTGTGTACATGTGGGTGTGTGTGTGTGTGTGTGTGTGTGTCTGTGTGTGTCTGTGAGAGTTCGTTGTGGGCATGTTGGGAGACGAGAGATTGAGTATTTGTTGTGTACGTGTGTGTGTGTGTGGCTGTGAGTGTTCGTTGTGGGCGTGTGGGGGGCGAGAGATTGCGTTTTTCTTTTGTACGTCTGTGTGTGTGTGTGTGTGTGTGTGTGAATTTTCGTTGTGGGCGTGTGGGAGGCGAGAAATTGAGTATATGTTTTGTACGTCTGTGTGTGTGTGTGTGTCTGTGAGTGTTCGTTTTGGGCGGGAAGGGGGGGGGGGGATTGAGTATTTGTTGTGTACGTGTATTTGTGTGTGTCTGTGAGTGTTCGTTGTTTGCGTGTGGGGGACGAGAGATTGAGTATTTGTTGTGTACGTGTGTGTGTGTGTGTGTGTGTGTCTATGAGTGTTCGTTGTGGGCGTGTGGGGGGAGGCGAGAGATTGAGTATTTATTGTGTACGTGTGTGTGTGTGTGTCTGTGAGTGTTCGTTGTGGGCGTGTGGGGGGGAGAGAGATTGAGTATTTGTTGTGTACGTGTGTGTGTGTGTGTGTCTGTGAGTGTTCGTTGTGGGCGTGCGGGGGGCGAGAGAATTGGTATTTGTTGTGTACTTGTGTGTGTGTGTGTGTCTATGAGTGTTCGTTGTGGGCGTGTGGTGGGCGAGATATTGAGTATTTGTTGTGTACGCATGTGTATGTGTGTCTGTGAGTGTTTGTTGTGGGTAATGGGGGGGGGGGGGCGGGGGGCAGGGCCGATATATTGAGTATTTGTTGTGTATGTGTGTGTGTGTGTGTGTGTGTGTCTGTGAGTGTTCGTGGTGGGCGTGTGGGAGGCGAGAGATTGAGTATTTGTTGTGCACGTGTGTGTGTCTGTGAGTGTTCGTTGTGGGCATGTGGGGGGCGAGAGATTGAGTATTTGTTGTGTACGTGTGAGTGTTTGTGTCTGTGAGTGTTCGTTATGGGCGTGTGGGAGGGGGGGGGGGGGCGAGAGATTGAGTATTTCCTGTGTACATGTGGGTGTGTGTGTGTGTGTGTGTGTGTGTCTGTGTGTGTTTGTGAGTTCGTTGTGGGCATGTTGGGAGACGAGAGATTGAGTATTTGTTGTGTACGTGTGTGTGTGTGTGTGTGTGAATTTTCGTTGTGGGCGTGTGGGAGGCGAGAAATTGAGTATTTGTTTTGTACGTCTGTGTGTGTGTGTGTGTCTGTGAGTGTTCGTTTTGGGCGGGAAGGGGGGGGGGGATTGAGTATTTGTTGTGTACGTGTATTTGTGTGTGTCTGTGAGTGTTCGTTGTTTGCGTGTGGGGGACGAGAGATTGAGTATTTGTTGTGTACGTGTGTGTGTGTGTGTGTGTGTGTCTATGAGTGTTCGTTGTGGGCGTGTGGGGGGAGGCGAGAGATTGAGTATTTATTGTGTACGTGTGTGTGTGTGTGTCTGTGAGTGTTCGTTGTGGGCGTGTGGGGGGCAGAGAGATTGAGTATTTGTTGTGTACGTGTGTGTGTGTGTGTCTGTGAGTGTTTGTTGTGGGTAATGGGGGGGGGGGGCCGGGGGGCGGGGCCGATATATTGAGTTTTTGTTGTGTATGTGTGTGTGTGTGTGTGTGTGTGTCTGTGAGTGTTCGTGGTGGGCGTGTGGAGGCGAGAGATTGAGTATTTGTTGTGCACGTGTGTGTGTGTGTGTCTGTGAGTGTTCGTTTTGGGTAATGGGGGGGGGGGGCGGGGGGCGGGGCCGAGATATTGAGTATTTGTTGTGTACGTGTGTGTGTCTGTGAGTGTTCGTTGTAAGCGGTGGGGGGGGGGGGCGAGAGATTGAGTATTTGTTGTGTACGTGTGTGTGTGTGTGGCTGTGAGTGTTCGTTGTGGGCGTGTGGGGGGCGAGAGATTGAGTTTTTGTTTTGTACGTCTGTGTGTGTGTGTGAATTTTCGTTGTGGGCGTGTGGGAGGCGAGAAATTGAGTATTTGTTTTGTACGTCTGTGTGTGTTTGTGTGTCTGTGAGTGTTCGTTTTGGGCGGGAAGGGGGGGGGGGATTGAGTATTTGTTGTGTACGTGTATTTGTGTGTGTCTGTCAGTGTTCGTTGTTTGCGTGTGGGGGACGAGAGATTGAGTATTTGTTGTGTACGTGTGTGTGTGTGTGTGTGTGTGTGTGTCTATGAGTGCTCGTTGTGGGCGTGTGGGGGGCGAGAGATTGAGTATTTATTGTGTACGTGTGTGTGTGTGTGTGTCTGTGAGTGTTCGTTGTGGGCGTGCGGGGGGCGAGAGAATTGGTATTTGTTGTGTACTTGTGTGTGTGTGTGTGTCTATGAGTGTTCGCTGTGGGCGTGTGGTGGGCGAGATATTGAGTATTTGTTGTGTACGTATGTGTATGTGTGTCTGTGAGTGTTTTTTGTGGGTAATAGGGGGGGGGGGCGGGGGGCGGGGCCGAGATATTAAGTATTTGTTGTGTACGTGTGTGTGTGTGCGTGTGTGTGTGTCTGTGAGTGTTCGTCGTGGGCGTGTGGGAGGCGAGAGATTGAGTATTTGTTGTGCACGTGTGTGTTTGTGTGTCTGTGAGTGTTCGTTGTGGGTAATTAAGGGGTGGGGGGGGGGTGGGGGGGTGGGGGGGGGCAAGGCCGAGAGATTGAGTATTTGTTGTTTACGTGTGTGAGTGTGTGTGTCTGTGAGTGTTCGTTGTGGGCGTGTGGGGGGAGAGAGATTGAGTATTTGTTGTGTACGTGTGTGTGTGTGTGTGTGTCTGTGAGTGTTTGTTGTGGGCGTATGGTGGGCGAGAGATTGAGTATTTGTTATGTACGTGTGTGTGTGTGTGTGTCTGTGAGTGTTTGTTGTGGGCGTGTGGTGGGCGAGAGATTGAGTATTTGTTATGTACGTGTGTGTGTGTGTCTGTGAGTGTTCGTTGTGGGCGTGTGGGGGGCGAGAGAATTGGTATTTGTTGTGTACTTGTGTGTGTGTGTGTGTCTATGAGTGTTCGTTGTGGGCGTGTGGTGGGCGAGAGATTGAGTATTTGTTGTGTACGTGTGTGTGTGTGTGTGTCTGTGAGTGTTTGTTGTGGGTAATGGGGGGGGGGGGGGAGAGATTGAGTATTTGTTGTGTACGTGTGTGTGTGTGTGTGTGTGTGTCTGTGAGTGTTCGTTGTAAGCGTGGGGGGGGGGGGCGAGAGATTGAGTATTTGTTGTATACATGTGTGTGTCTGTGAGTGTTCGTTGTAGGCGTGTGGGAAAGGGGGGGGGGGAGAGATTAAGTAATTGTTGTGTACGTGTGTATGTGTGTGTATCTGTGAGTGTTCGGTGTGTTGAGGGGGGGGGGGCGAGAGATTTAGTATTTGTTGTGTACGTGTGCGTGTGTGCCTATATGTGTACGTTGTGGGCGTGGGGGGAAGGGGGGCTGGGGGGGGAGAGTGAGTATTTCTTGTGTACGTGTGTTTGTGTGTGTCTGTGAGTGTTCATTGTGAGCGTGTGGGGGACGAGAGATTGAGTGTTTGTTGTGTATGTGTATGTGTGTGTGTGTGTGTCTGTGAGTGTTCGTTGTGGGCGTGTGGGGGGAGAGAGATTGAGTATTTGTTGTGTACGTGTGTGTGTGTGTGTCTGTGAGTGTTCGTTGTGGGCGTGTGGGAGGCGAGAGATTGAGTATTTGTTGTGTACGTGTGAGTGTGTGTGTCTGTGAGTGTTCGTTATGCGCGTCTGGGGGGCGAAAGATTGAGTATTTGTTGTGTACATGTGTGTGTGTTTGTGTGTGTCTGTGAGAGTTCGTTGTGGGCATTTTGGGAGACGAGAGATTGAGTATTATTTGTGTACGTGTGTGTGTGTGTGTGGCTGTTAGTGTTCCTTGTGGGCGTGTTGGGGGCGCTAGATTGAGTATTTGTTGTGTACATGTGTGTGTGTGTGTGAGTGTTCGTTGTGGGCGTTTGGGGGCCGAGATACTGAGTATTTGTTGTGTACGTGTGTGTGTGTGTGTGTCTGTGAGTGTTCGTTGTAAGCGGTGGGGGGGGGGGGGGGGGGGCGAGAGATTGAGTAATTGTTGTGTACGTGTATGTGTGTGTGTGTGTGTGTGTGTGTCTGTGAGTGTTCGTTGTGGGCGTGTGGGGGGAGAGAGATTGAGTATTTGTTGTGTACGTGTGTGTGTGTCTGTGAGTGTTTGTTGTGGGCGAGAGATTGAGTATTTGTTATGTACGTGTGTGTGTGTGTGTGTCTGTGAGGGTTCGTTGTGGGCGTGTGGGGGGAGAGAGATTGAGTATTTGTTGTGTACGTGTGTGTGTGTGTGTGTGTGTGTCTGTGAGTGTTCGTTTTGGGCGTGTGAGGGGCGAGAGAATTTGTATTTGTTGTGTACTTGTGTGTGTGTGTGTGTCTAATAGTGTTCGTTGTGGGCGTGTGGTGGGCGAGAGATTGAGTATTTGTTGTGTACGTGTGTGTGTGTGTGTCTGTGAGTGTTTGTTGTGGGTAATGGGGTGGGGGGGGGGGGGGTGAGAGATTGAGTTTTTGTTTTGTACGTCTGTGTGTGTGTGTGTGTGTGTGTGTGTGTGTGTGAGTGTTCGTTGTGGGCGTGTGGGAGGCGAGAAATTGAGTATTTGTTGTGTACGTGTTTGTGTGTGTGTGTGTGTCTGTGAGTGTTTGTTGTGGGCGTGTGGGGGGAGAGAGATTGAGTATTTGTTGTGTACGTGTGTGTGTGTGTGTGTGTGTCTGTGAGTGTTTGTTGTGGGCGTGTGGTGGGCGAGAGATTGAGTATTTGTTATGTACGTGTGTGTGTGTGTCTGTGAGTGTTCGTTGTGGGCGTGTGGGGGGCGAGAGAATTGGTATTTGTTGTGTACTTGTGTGTGTGTGTGTGTCTGTGGGTGTTTGTTGTGGGTAATGGGGGGGGGGGGGGGAGATATTGAGTATTTGTTGTGTACGTGTGTGTGTGTGTGTGTGTGTCTGTGAGTGTTCGTCGTGGGCGTGTGGGAGGCGAGAGATTGAGTATTTGTTGTGCACGTGTGTGTTTGTGTGTCTGTGAGTGTTCGTTGTGGGTAATTGGGGTGTGGGGGGGGGGGGGTGGGGGGGGGGGCGGGGCCGAGAGATTGAGTATTTGTTGTTTACGTGTGTGTGTGTGTGTCTGTGAGTGTTCGTTGTGGGCGTGTGGGGGGAGAGAGATTGAGTATTTGTTGTGTACGTGTATTTGTGTGTGTCTGTGAGTGTTCGTTGTTTGCGTGTGGGGGACGAGAGATTGAGTATTTGTTGTGTACGTGTGTGTGTGTGTGTGTGTGTGTGTTCGTTGTGGGCGTGTGGGGGGGAGAGAGATTGAGTATTTGTTGTGTACGTGTGTGTGTGTGTGTGTGTGTGTCTGTGAGTGTTCGTTGTGGGCGTGCGGGGGGCGAGAGAATTGGTATTTGTTGTGTACTTGTGTGTGTGTGTGTGTCTATGAGTGTTCGTTGTGGGCGTGTGGTGGGCGAGATATTGAGTATTTGTTGTGTACGCATGTGTATGTGTGTCTGTGAGTGTTTGTTGTGGGTAATGGGGGGGGGGGGGCGGGGGGCGGGGCCGATATATTGAGTATTTGTTGTGTATGTGTGTGTGTGTGTGTGTGTGTGTCTGTGAGTGTTCGTGGTGGGCGTGTGGGAGGCGAGAGATTGAGTATTTGTTGTGCACGTGTGTGTGTCTGTGAGTGTTCGTTGTGGGCATGTGGGGGGCGAGAGATTGAGTATTTGTTGTGTACGTGTGAGTGTTTGTGTCTGTGAGTGTTCTTTATGGGCGTGTGGGAGGGGGGGGGCGAGAGATTGAGTATTTGCTGTGTACATGTGGGTGTGTGTGTGTGTGTGTGTGTGTGTGTGTCTGTGTGTGTCTGTGAGAGTTCGTTGTGGGCATGTTGGGAGACGAGAGATTGAGTATTTGTTGTGTACGTGTGTGTGTGTGTGTGAATTTTCGTTGTGGGCGTGTGGGAGGCGAGAAATTGAGTATTTGTTTTGTACGTCTGTGTGTGTGTGTGTGTCTGTGAGTGTTCGTTTTGGGCGGGAAGGGGGGGGGGGATTGAGTATTTGTTGTGTACGTGTATTTGTGTGTGTCTGTGAGTGTTCGTTGTTTGCGTGTGGGGGACGAGAGATTGAGTATTTGTTGTGTACGTGTGTGTGTGTGTGTGTGTGTGTCTATGAGTGTTCGTTGTGGGCGTGTGGGGGGAGGCGAGAGATTGAGTATTTATTGTGTACGTGTGTGTGTGTGTGTCTGTGAGTGTTCGTTGTGGGCGTGTGGGGGGGAGAGAGATTGAGTATTTGTTGTGTACGTGTGTGTGTGTGTGTCTGTGAGTGTTTGTTGTGGGTAATGGGGGGGGGGGGGGCGGGGGGCGGGGCCGATATATTGAGTATTTGTTGTGTATGTGTGTGTGTGTGTGTGTGTGTGTGTGTCTGTGAGTGTTCGTGGTGGGCGTGTGGGAGGCGAGAGATTGAGTATTTGTTGTGCACGTGTGTGTGTGTGTGTCTGTGAGTGTTCGTTTTGGGTAATGGGGGGGGGGGCGGGGGGCGGGGCCGAGATATTGAGTATTTGTTGTGTACGTGTGTGTGTCTGTGAGTGTTCGTTGTAAGCGGTGGGGGGGGGGGGCGAGAGATTGAGTATTTGTTGTGTACGTGTGTGTGTGTGTGGCTGTGAGTGTTCGTTGTGGGCGTGTGGGGGGCGAGAGATTGAGTTTTTGTTTTGTACGTCTGTGTGTGTGTGTGAATTTTCGTTGTGGGCGTGTGGGAGGCGAGAAATTGAGTATTTGTTTTGTACGTCTGTGTGTGTTTGTGTGTCTGTGAGTGTTCGTTTTGGGCGGGAAGGGGGGGGGGGGGATTGAGTATTTGTTGTATACGTGTATTTGTGTGTGTCTGTCAGTGTTCGTTGTTTGCGTGTGGGGGACGAGAGATTGAGTATTTGTTGTGTACGTGTGTGTGTGTGTGTGTGTGTGTCTACGAGTGTTCGTTGTGGGCGTGTGGGGGGCGAGAGATTGAGTATTTATTGTGTACGTGTGTGTGTGTGTGTGTCTGTGAGTGTTCGTTGTGGGCGTGCGGGGGGCGAGAGAATTGGTATTTGTTGTGTACTTGTGTGTGTGTGTGTGTCTATGAGTGTTCGCTGTGGGCGTGTGGTGGGCGAGATATTGAGTATTTGTTGTGTACGTATGTGTATGTGTGTCTGTGAGTGTTTTTTGTGGGTAATAGGGGGGGGGGGGCGGGGGGCGGGGCCGAGATATTAAGTATTTGTTGTGTACGTGTGTGTGTGTGTGTGTGTGTCTGTGAGTGTTCGTCGTGGGCGTGTGGGAGGCGAGAGATTGAGTATTTGTTGTGCACGTGTGTGTTTGTGTGTCTGTGAGTGTTTGTTGTGGGTAATTAAGGGGTGGGGGGGGGGTGGGGGGGGGGCAAGGCCGAGAGATTGAGTATTTGTTGTTTACGTGTGTGAGTGTGTGTGTCTGTGAGTGTTCGTTGTGGGCGTGTGGGGGGAGAGAGATTGAGTATTTGTTGTGTACGTGTGTGTGTGTGTGTGTGTCTGTGAGTGTTTGTTGTGGGCGTATGGTGGGCGAGAGATTGAGTATTTGTTATGTACGTGTGTGTGTGTGTGTGTCTGTGAGTGTTCGTTGTGGGCGTGTGGTGGGCGAGAGATTGAGTATTTGTTGTGTACGTGTGTGTGTGTGTGTGTCTGTGAGTGTTCGTTGTGGGCGTGTGGGGGGCGAGAGAATTGGTATTTGTTGTGTACTTGTGTGTGTGTGTGTGTCTATGAGTGTTCGTTGTGGGCGTGTGGTGGGCGAGAGATTGAGTATTTGTTGTGTACGTGTGTGTGTGTGTGTGTGTCTGTGAGTGTTTGTTGTGGGTAATGGGGGGGGGGGGGGAGAGATTGAGTATTTGTTGTGTACGTGTGTGTGTGTGTGTGTGTGTGTCTGTGAGTGTTCGTTGTAAGCGTGGGGGGGGGGGGGGGGCGAGAGATTGAGTATTTGTTGTATACATGTGTGTGTCTGTGAGTGTTCGTTGTAGGCGTGTGGGAAAGGGGGGGGGGGAGAGATTAAGTAATTGTTGTGTACGTGTGTATGTGTGTGTATCTGTGAGTGTTCGGTGTGTTGAGGGGGGGGGGGGCGAGAGATTTAGTATTTGTTGTGTACGTGTGCGTGTGTGCCTATATGTGTACGTTGTGGGCGTGGGGGGAAGGGGGGCTGGGGGGGGAGAGTGAGTATTTCTTGTGTACGTGTGTTTGTGTGTGTCTGTGAGTGTTCATTGTGAGCGTGTGGGGGACGAGAGATTGAGTGTTTGTTGTGTATGTGTATGTGTGTGTGTGTGTGTCTGTGAGTGTTCGTTGTGGGCGTGTGGGGGGAGAGAGATTGAGTATTTGTTGTGTACGTGTGTGTGTGTGTGTCTGTGAGTGTTCGTTGTGGGCGTGTGGGAGGCGAGAGATTGAGTATTTGTTGTGTACGTGTGAGTGTGTGTGTCTGTGAGTGTTCGTTATGCGCGTCTGGGGGGCGAAAGATTGAGTATTTGTTGTGTACATGTGTGTGTGTTTGTGTGTGTCTGTGAGAGTTCGTTGTGGGCATTTTGGGAGACGAGAGATTGAGTATTATTTGTGTACGTGTGTGTGTGTGTGTGGCTGTTAGTGTTCCTTGTGGGCGTGTTGGGGGCGCTAGATTGAGTATTTGTTGTGTACATGTGTGTGTGTGTGTGAGTGTTCGTTGTGGGCGTTTGGGGGCCGAGATACTGAGTATTTGTTGTGTACGTGTGTGTGTGTGTGTGTCTGTGAGTGTTCGTTGTAAGCGGTGGGGGGGGGGGGGGGGCGAGAGATTGAGTAATTGTTGTGTACGTGTATGTGTGTGTGTGTGTGTGTGTGTGTCTGTGAGTGTTCGTTGTGGGCGTGTGGGGGGAGAGAGATTGAGTATTTGTTGTGTACGTGTGTGTGTGTCTGTGAGTGTTTGTTGTGGGCGAGAGATTGAGTATTTGTTATGTACGTGTGTGTGTGTGTGTGTCTGTGA
>JAVGWX010000017.1:46472199-46473518 GCA_036924085.1 Ariolimax columbianus
GTGTGAATTTTCGTTGTGGGCGTGTGGGAGGCGAGAAATTGAGTATTTGTTTTGTACGTCTGTGTGTGTTTGTGTGTCTGTGAGTGTTCGTTTTGGGCGGGAAGGGGGGGGGGGGGATTGAGTATTTGTTGTATACGTGTATTTGTGTGTGTCTGTCAGTGTTCGTTGTTTGCGTGTGGGGGACGAGAGATTGAGTATTTGTTGTGTACGTGTGTGTGTGTGTGTGTGTGTGTCTACGAGTGTTCGTTGTGGGCGTGTGGGGGGCGAGAGATTGAGTATTTATTGTGTACGTGTGTGTGTGTGTGTGTCTGTGAGTGTTCGTTGTGGGCGTGCGGGGGGCGAGAGAATTGGTATTTGTTGTGTACTTGTGTGTGTGTGTGTGTCTATGAGTGTTCGCTGTGGGCGTGTGGTGGGCGAGATATTGAGTATTTGTTGTGTACGTATGTGTATGTGTGTCTGTGAGTGTTTTTTGTGGGTAATAGGGGGGGGGGGCGGGGGGCGGGGCCGAGATATTAAGTATTTGTTGTGTACGTGTGTGTGTGTGTGTGTGTGTCTGTGAGTGTTCGTCGTGGGCGTGTGGGAGGCGAGAGATTGAGTATTTGTTGTGCACGTGTGTGTTTGTGTGTCTGTGAGTGTTTGTTGTGGGTAATTAAGGGGTGGGGGGGGGTGGGGGGGGGGCAAGGCCGAGAGATTGAGTATTTGTTGTTTACGTGTGTGAGTGTGTGTGTCTGTGAGTGTTCGTTGTGGGCGTGTGGGGGGAGAGAGATTGAGTATTTGTTGTGTACGTGTGTGTGTGTGTGTGTGTCTGTGAGTGTTTGTTGTGGGCGTATGGTGGGCGAGAGATTGAGTATTTGTTATGTACGTGTGTGTGTGTGTGTGTCTGTGAGTGTTCGTTGTGGGCGTGTGGGGGAGAGAGATTGAGTATTTGTTGTGTACGTGTGTGTGTGTGTGTGTCTGTGAGTGTTCGTTGTGAGCGTGTGGGGGGCGAGAGAATTGGTATTTGTTGTGTACTTGTGTGTGTGTGTGTGTCTATGAGTGTTCGTTGTGGGCGTGTGGTGGGCGAGAGATTGAGTATTTGTTGTGTACGTGTGTGTGTGTGTGTGTGTCTGTGAGTGTTTGTTGTGGGTAATGGGGGGGGGGGGGGGAGAGATTGAGTATTTGTTGTGTACGTGTGTGTGTGTGTGTGTGTGTCTGTGAGTGTTCGTTGTAAGCGTGGGGGGGTGGGGGGGCGAGAGATTGAGTATTTGTTGTATACATGTGTGTGTCTGTGAGTGTTCGTTGTAGGCGTGTGGGAAAGGGGGGGGGGGAGAGATTAAGTA
>JAVGWX010000017.1:46473618-46508618 GCA_036924085.1 Ariolimax columbianus
CGAACATAAAACAACAAAACAATAGAAAGCCGCTAGATAGTATCTGTAGACACGAACATAAACAACAAAACAATAGAAAGACGCTAGATAGTATCTGTAGACACGAATATAAACAACAAAACAATAGAAAGACGCTAGATATTATCTGTAGACACGAATATAAACAACAAAACAATAGAAAGGACGCTAGATATTATCTGTAGACACGAATATAAACAACAAAACAATAGAAAGACGCTAGATATTATCTGTAGACACGAATATAAACAACAAAACAATAGAAAGACGCTAGATATTATCTGTAGACACGAATATAAACAACAAAACAATAGAAAGACGCTAGATATTATCTGTAGACACGAATATAAACAACAAAACAATAGAAAGACGCTAGATATTATCTGTAGACACGAATATAAACAACAAAACAATAGAAAGACGCTAGATAGTATCTGTAGACACGAATATAAACAACAAAACAATAGAAAGCCGCTAGATAGTATCTGTAGACACGAATATAAACAACAAAACAATAGAAAGACGCTAGATAGTATCTGTAGACACGATATAAACAACAAAACAATAGAAAGACGCTAGATATTATCTGTAGACACGAATATAAACAACAAAACAATAGAAAGACGCTAGATATTATCTGTAGACACGAATATAAACAACAAAACAATAGAAAGACGCTAGATATTATCTGTAGACACGAATATAAACAACAAAACAATAGAAAGACGCTAGATAGTATCTGTAGACACGAATATAAACAACAAAACAATAGAAAGACGCTAGATAGTATCTGTAGACACGAATATAAACAACAAAACAATAGAAAGACGCTAGATATTATCTGTAGACACGAATATAAACAACAAAACAATAGAAAGCCGCTAGATAGTATCTGTAGACACGAATATAAACAACAAAACAATAGAAAGACGCTAGATAGTATCTGTAGACACGAATATAAACAACAAAACAATAGAAAGACGCTAGATAGTATCTGTAGACACGAATATAAACAACAAAACAATAGAAAGACGCTAGATAGTATCTGTAGACACGAATATAAACAACAAAACAATAGAAAGACGCTAGATATTATCTGTACACACGAATATAAACAACAAAACAATAGAAAGACGCTAGATATTATCTGTAGACACGAATATAAACAACAAAACAATAGAAAGACGCTAGATAGTATCTGTAGACACGAATATAAACAACAAAACAATAGAAAGACGCTAGATAGTATCTGTAGACACGAATATAAACAACAAAACAATAGAAAGACGCTAGATATTATCTGTAGACACGAATATAAACAACAAAACAATAGAAAGACGCTAGATAGTATCTGTAGACACGAATATAAACAACAAAACAATAGAAAGACGCTAGATAGTATCTGTAGACACGAATATAAACAACAAAACAATAGAAAGACGCTAGATAGTATCTGTAGACACGAATATAAACAAAAAAACAATAGAAAGACGCTAGATATTATCTGTAGACACGAATATAAACAACAAAACAATAGAAAGACGCTAGATAGTATCTGTAGACACGAATATAAACAACAAAACAATAGAAAGACGCTAGATATTATCTGTAGACACGAATATAAACAACAAAACAATAGAAAGACGCTAGATATTATCTGTAGACACGAATATAAACAACAAAACAATAGAAAGACGCTAGATATTATCTGTAGACACGAATATAAACAACAAAACAATAGAAAGCCGCTAGATATTATCTGTAGACACGAATATAAACAAACAAACAATAGAAAGACGCTAGATATTATCTGAAGACACGAATATAAACAACAAAACATTAGAAAGCCGCTAGATAGTATCTGTAGACACGAATATAAACAACAAAACAATAGAAAGCCGCTAGATAGTATCTGTAGACACGAATATAAACAACAAAACAATAGAAAGCCGCTAGATAGTATCTGTAGACACGAATATAAACAACAAAACAATAGAAAGCCGCTAGATAGTATCTGTAGACACGAATATAAACAACAAAACAATAGAAAGCCGCTAGATAGTATCTGTAGACACGAATATAAACAACAAAACAATAGAAAGCCGCTAGATATTATCTGTAGACACGAATATAAACAACAAAACAATAGAAAGACGCTAGATATTATCTGTAGACACGAATATAAACAACAAAACAATAGAAAGCCGCTAGATAGTATCTGTAGACACGAATATAAACAACAAAACAATAGAAAGCCGCTAGATATTATCTGTAGACACGAATATAAACAACAAAACAATAGAAAGCCGCTAGATAGTATCTGTAGACACGAATATAAACAACAAAACAATAGAAAGACGCTAGATAGTATCTGTAGACACGAATATAAACAACAAAACAATAGAAAGACGCTAGATATTATCTGTAGACACGAATATAAACAACAAAACAATAGAAAGACGCTAGATATTATCTGTAGACACGAATATAAACAACAAAACAATAGAAAGCCGCTAGATATTATCTGTAGACACGAATATAAACAACAAAACAATAGAAAGCCGCTAGATAGTATCTGTAGACACGAATATAAACAACAAAACAATAGAAAGACGCTAGATAGTATCTGTAGACACGAATATAAACAACAAAACAATAGAAAGCCGCTAGATATTATCTGTAGACACGAATATAAACAACAAAACAATAGAAAGACGCTAGATATTATCTGTAGACACGAATATAAACAACAAAACAATAGAAAGCCGCTAGATAGTATCTGTAGACACGAATATAAACAACAAAACAATAGAAAGCCGCTAGATATTATCTGTAGACACGAATATAAACAACAAAACAATAGAAAGACGCTAGATATTATCTGTAGACACGAATATAAACAACAAAACAATAGAAAGCCGCTAGATAGTATCTGTAGACACGAATATAAACAACAAAACAATAGAAAGCCGCTAGATATTATCTGTAGACACGAATATAAACAACAAAACAATAGAAAGCCGCTAGATAGTATCTGTAGACACGAATATAAACAACAAAACAATAGAAAGACGCTAGATAGTATCTGTAGACACGAATATAAACAACAAAACAATAGAAAGCCGCTAGATATTATCTGTAGACACGATATAAACAACAAAACAATAGAAAGCCGCTAGATAGTATCTGTAGACACGAATATAAACAACAAAACAATAGAAAGCCGCTAGATAGTATCTGTAGACACGAATATAAACAACAAAACAATAGAAAGCCGCTAGATAGTATCTGTAGACACGAATATAAACAACAAAACAATAGAAAGCCGCTAGATATTATCTGTAGACACGAATATAAACAACAAAACAATAGAAAGCCGCTAGATAGTATCTGTAGACACGAATATAAACAACAAAACAATAGAAAGACGCTAGATAGTATCTGTAGACACGAATATAAACAACAAAACAATAGAAAGACGCTAGATATTATCTGTAGACACGAATATAAACAACAAAACAATAGACGCTAGATATTATCTGTAGACACGAATATAAACAACAAAACAATAGACGCTAGATATTATCTGTAGACACGAATATAAACAACAAAACAATAGACGCTAGATAGTATCTGTAGACACGAATATAAACAACAAAACAATAGACGCTAGATATTATCTGTAGACACGAATATAAACAACAAAACAATAGACGCTAGATATTATCTGTAGACACGAATATAAACAACAAAACAATAGACGCTAGATAGTATCTGTAGACACGAATATAAACAACAAAACAATAGACGCTAGATATTATCTGTAGACACGAATATAAACAACAAAACAATAGAAAGACGCTAGATATTATCTGTAGACACGAATATAAACAACAAAACAATAGAAAGCCGCTAGATATTATCTGTAGACACGAATATAAACAACAAAACAATAGAAAGACGCTAGATATTATCTGTAGACACGAATATAAACAACACAACAATAGACGCTAGATATTATCTGTAGACACGAATATAAACAACAAAACAATAGAAAGCCGCTAGATATTATCTGTAGACACGAATATAAACAACAAAACAATAGAAAGACGCTAGATATTATCTGTAGACACGAATATAAACAACAAAACAATAGAAAGACGCTAGATATTATCTGTAGACACGAATATAAACAACAAAACAATAGAAAGACGCTAGATAGTATCTGTAGACACGAATATAAACAACAAAACAATAGAAAGACGCTAGATATTATCTGTAGACACGAATATAAACAACAAAACAATAGAAAGACGCTAGATAGTATCTGTAGACACGAATATAAACAACAAAACAATAGAAAGACGCTAGATATTATCTGTAGACACGAATATAAACAACAAAACAATAGAAAGACGCTAGATATTATCTGTAGACACGAATATAAACAACAAAACAATAGAAAGACGCTAGATATTATCTGTAGACACGAATATAAACAACAAAACAATAGAAAGCCGCTAGATATTATCTGTAGACACGAATATAAAACAACAAAACAATAGAAAGACGCTAGATATTATCTGTAGACACGAATATAAACAACAAAACAATAGAAAGACGCTAGATATTATCTGTAGACACGAATATAAACAACAAAACATTAGAAAGCCGCTAGATAAGTATCTGTAGACACGAATATAAACAACAAAACAATAGAAAGACGCTAGATATTATCTGTAGACACGAATATAAACAACAAAACAATAGAAAGACGCTAGATATTATCTGTAGACACGAATATAAACAACAAAACATTAGAAAGCCGCTAGATAGTATCTGTAGACACGAATATAAACAACAAAACAATAGAAAGACGCTAGATATTATCTGTAGACACGAATATAAACAACAAAACAATAGAAAGCCGCTAGATATTATCTGTAGACACGAATATAAACAACAAAACAATAGAAAGCCGCTAGATATTATCTGTAGACACGAATATAAACAACCAAAACAATAGACGCTAGATATTATCTGTAGACACGAATATAAACAACAAAACAATAGACGCTAGATAGTATCTGTAGACACGAATATAAACAACAAAACAATAGACGCTAGATATTATCTGTAGACACGAATATAAACAACAAAACAATAGCCGCTAGATATTATCTGTAGACACGAATATAAACAACAAAACAATAGAAAGCCGCTAGATATTATCTGTAGACACGAATATAAACAACAAAACAATAGAAAGACGCTAGATATTATCTGTAGACACGAATATAAACAACACAACAATAGACGCTAGTTATTATCTGTAGACACGAATATAAACAACAAAACAATAGAAAGCCGCTAGATATTATCTGTAGACACGAATATAAACAACAAAACAATAGAAAGACGCTAGATATTATCTGTAGACACGAATATAAACAACAAAACAATAGAAAGACGCTAGATATTATCTGTAGACACGAATATAAACAACAAAACAATAGAAAGACGCTAGATAGTATCTGTAGACACGAATATAAACAACAAAACAATAGAAAGACGCTAGATATTATCTGTAGACACGAATATAAACAACAAAACAATAGAAAGACGCTAGATAGTATCTGTAGACACGAATATAAACAACAAAACAATAGAAAGACGCTAGATATTATCTGTAGACACGAATATAAACAACAAAACAATAGAAAGACGCTAGATATTATCTGTAGACACGAATATAAACAACAAAACAATAGAAAGACGCTAGATATTATCTGTAGACACGAATATAAACAACAAAACAATAGAAAGCCGCTAGATATTATCTGTAGACACGAATATAAACAACAAAACAATAGAAAGACGCTAGATATTATCTGTAGACACGAATATAAACAACAAAACAATAGAAAGACGCTAGATATTATCTGTAGACACGAATATAAACAACAAAACATTAGAAAGCCGCTAGATAGTATCTGTAGACACGAATATAAACAACAAAACAATAGAAAGACGCTAGATATTATCTGTAGACACGAATATAAACAACAAAACAATAGAAAGACGCTAGATATTATCTGTAGACACGAATATAAACAACAAAACATTAGAAAGCCGCTAGATAGTATCTGTAGACACGAATATAAACAACAAAACAATAGAAAGACGCTAGATATTATCTGTAGACACGAATATAAACAACAAAACAATAGAAAGCCGCTAGATATTATCTGTAGACACGAATATAAACAACAAAACAATAGAAAGACGCTAGATATTATCTGTAGACACGAATATAAACAACAAAACAATAGAAAGACGCTAGATATTATCTGTAGACACGAATATAAACAACAAAACAATAGAAAGACGCTAGATAGTATCTTGTAGACACGAATATAAACAACAAAACAATAGAAAGACGCTAGATATTATCTGTAGACACGAATATAAACAACAAAACAATAGAAAGACGCTAGATAGTATCTGTAGACACGAATATAAACAACAAAACAATAGAAAGACGGCTAGATATTATCTGTAGACACGAATATAAACAACAAAACAATAGAAAGACGCTAGATATTATCTGTAGACACGAATATAAACAACAAAACAATAGAAAGACGCTAGATATTATCTGTAGACACGAATATAAACAACAAAACAATAGAAAGCCGCTAGATATTATCTGTAGACACGAATATAAACAACAAAACAATAGAAAGACGCTAGATATTATCTGTAGACACGAATATAAACAACAAAACAATAGAAAGACGCTAGATATTATCTGTAGACCCGAATATAAACAACAAAACATTAGAAAGCCGCTAGATAGTATCTGTAGACACGAATATAAACAACAAAACAATAGAAAGACGCTAGATATTATCTGTAGACACGAATATAAACAACAAAACAATAGAAAGACGCTAGATATTATCTGTAGACACGAATATAAACAACAAAACATTAGAAAGCCGCTAGATAGTATCTGTAGACATGAATATTAAACAACAAAACAATAGAAAGACGCTAGATATTATCTGTAGACACGAATATAAACAACAAAACAATAGAAAGCCGCTAGATATTATCTGTAGACACGAATATAAACAACAAAACAATAGAAAGACGCTAGATATTATCTGTAGACCACGAATATAAACAAGAAAAACAATAGAAAGACGCTAGATATTATCTGTAGACACGAATATAAACAACAAAACATTAGAAAGCCGCTAGATAGTATCTGTAGACACGAATATAAACAACAAAACAATAGAAAGCCGCTAGATAGTATCTGTAGACACGAATATAAACAACAAAACAATAGAAAGCCGCTAGATAGTATCTGTAGACACGAATATAAACAACAAAACAATAGAAAGCCGCTAGATAGTATCTGTAGACACGAATATAAACAACAAAACAATAGAAAGCCGCTAGATAGTATCTGTAGACACGAATATAAACAACAAAACAATAGAAAGCCGCTAGATATTATCTGTAGACACGAATATAAACAACAAAACAATAGAAAGACGCTAGATATTATCTGTAGACACGAATATAAACAACAAAACAATAGAAAGCCGCTAGATAGTATCTGTAGACACGAATATAAACAACAAACAATAGAAAGCCGCTAGATATTATCTGTAGACACGAATATAAACAACAAAACAATAGAAAGCCGCTAGATAGTATCTGTAGACACGAATATAAACAACAAAACAATAGAAAGACGCTAGATAGTATCTGTAGACACGAATATAAACAACAAAACAATAGAAAGACGCTAGATATTATCTGTAGACACGAATATAAACAACAAAACAATAGAAAGACGCTAGATATTATCTGTAGACACGAATATAAACAACAAAACAATAGAAAGCCGCTAGATATTATCTGTAGACACGAATAATAAACAACAAAACAATAGAAAGCCGCTAGATAGTATCTGTAGACACGAATATAAACAACAAAACAATAGAAAGACGCTAGATAGTATCTGTAGACACGAATATAAACAACAAAACAATAGAAAGCCGCTAGATATTATCTGTAGACACGAATATAAACAACAAAACAATAGAAAGACGCTAGATATTATCTGTAGACCACGAATATAAACAACAAAACAATAGAAAGCGCTAGATAGTATCTGTAGACACGAATATAAACAACAAAACAATAGAAAGCCGCTAGATATTATCTGTAGACACGAATATAAACAACAAAACAATAGAAAGACGCTAGATATTATCTGTAGACACGAATATAAACAACAAAACAATAGAAAGCCGCTAGATAGTATCTGTAGACACGAATATAAAAACAAAACAATAGAAAGCCGCTAGATATTATCTGTAGACACGAATATAAACAACAAAACAATAGAAAGCCGCAAGATAGTATCTGTAGACACGAATATAAACAACAAAACAATAGAAAGACGCTAGATAGTATCTTTAGACACGAATATAAACAACAAAACAATAGAAAGCCGCTAGATATTATCTGTAGACACGAATATAAACAACAAAACAATAGAAAGCCGCTAGATAGTATCTGTAGACACGAATATAAACAACAAAACAATAGAAAGACGCTAGATAGTATCTGTAGACACGAATATAAACAACAAAACAATAGAAAGCCGCTAGATATTATCTGTAGACACGAATATAAACAACAAAACAATAGAAAGCCGCTAGATAGTATCTGTAGACACGAATATAAACAACAAAACAATAGAAAGCCGCTAGATAGTATCTGTAGACACGAATATAAACAACAAAACAATAGAAAGCCGCTAGATAGTATCTGTAGACACGAATATAAACAACAAAACAATAGAAAGCCGCTAGATATTATCTGTAGACACGAATATAAACAACAAAACAATAGAAAGCCGCTAGATAGTATCTGTAGACACGAATATAAACAACAAAACAATAGAAAGACGCTAGATAGTATCTGTAGACACGAATATAAACAACAAAACAATAGACAGACGCTAGATTTTATCTGTAGACACGAATATAAACAACAAAACAATAGAAAGACGCTAGATATTATCTGTAGACACGAATATAAACAACAAAACAATAGAAAGACGCTAGATATTATCTGTAGACACGAATATAAACAACAAAACAATAGAAAGACGCTAGATATTATCTGTAGACACGAATATAAACAACAAAACAATAGAAAGACGCTAGATATTATCTGTAGACACGAATATAAACAACAAAACAATAGAAAGACGCTAGATATTATCTGTAGACACGAATATAAACAACAAAACAATAGAAAGACGCTAGATAGTATCTGTAGACACGAATAGAAACAACAAAACAATAGAAAGCCGCTAGATAGTATCTGTAGACACGAATATAAACAACAAAACAATAGAAAAGCCGCTAGATATTATCTGTAGACACGAATATAAACAACAAAACAATAGAAAGCCGCTAGATAGTATCTGTAGACACGAATATAAACAACAAAACAATAGAAAGACGCTAGATAGTATCTGTAGACACGAATATAAACAACAAAACAATAGACAGACGCTAGATTTTATCTGTAGACACGAATATAAACAACAAAACAATAGAAAGACGCTAGATATTATCTGTAGACACGAATATAAACAACAAAACAATAGAAAGACGCTAGATATTATCTGTAGATACGAATATAAACAACAAAACAATAGAAAGACGCTAGATATTATCTGTAGACACGAATATAAACAACAAAACATTAGAAAGCCGCTAGATAGTATCTGTAGACACGAATATAAACAACAAAACAATAGAAAGCCGCTAGATAGTATCTGTAGACACGAATATAAACAACAAAACAATAGAAAGCCGCTAGATAGTATCTGTAGACACGAATATAAACAACAAAACAATAGAAAGCCGCTAGATAGTATCTGTAGACACGAATATAAACAACAAAACAATAGAAAGCCGCTAGATATTATCTGTAGACACGAATATAAACAACAAAACAATAGAAAGCCGCTAGATAGTATCTGTAGACACGAATATAAACAACAAAACAATAGAAAGCCGCTAGATAGTATCTGTAGACACGAATATAAACAACAAAACAATAGAAAGCCGCTAGATAGTATCTGTAGACACGAATATAAACAACAAAACAATAGAAAGCCGCTAGATAGTATCTGTAGACACGAATATAAACAACAAAACAATAGAAAGCCGCTAGATATTATCTGTAGACACGAATATAAACAACAAAACAATAGAAAGCCGCTAGATAGTATCTGTAGACACGAATATAAACAACAAAACAATAGAAAGACGCTAGATAGTATCTGTAGACACGAATATAAACAACAAAACAATAGAAAGACGCTAGATATTATCTGTAGACACGAATATAAACAACAAAACAATAGAAAGACGCTAGATATTATCTGTAGACACGAATATAAACAACAAAACAATAGAAAGCCGCTAGATATTATCTGTAGACACGAATATAAACAACAAAACAATAGAAAGCCGCTAGATAGTATCTGTAGACACGAATATAAACAACAAAACAATAGAAAGACGCTAGATAGTATCTGTAGACACGAATATAAACAACAAAACAATAGAAAGCCGCTAGATATTATCTGTAGACACGAATATAAACAACAAAACAATAGAAAGACGCTAGATATTATCTGTAGACACGAATATAAACAACAAAACAATAGAAAGCCGCTAGATAGTATCTGTAGACACGAATATAAACAACAAAACAATAGAAAGCCGCTAGATATTATCTGTAGACACGAATATAAACAACAAAACAATAGAAAGCCGCTAGATATTATCTGTAGACACGAATATAAACAACAAAACAATAGAAAGACGCTAGATATTATCTGTAGACACGAATATAAACAACAAAACAATAGAAAGCCGCTAGATAGTATCTGTAGACACGAATATAAACAACAAAACAATAGAAAGCCGCTAGATATTATCTGTAGACACGAATATAAACAACAAAACAATAGAAAGCCGCTAGATAGTATCTGTAGACACGAATATAAACAACAAAACAATAGAAAGACGCTAGATAGTATCTGTAGACACGAATATAAACAACAAAACAATAGAAAGACGCTAGATATTATCTGTAGACACGAATATAAACAACAAAACAATAGAAAGACGCTAGATATTATCTGTAGACACGAATATAAACAACAAAACAATAGAAAGCCGCTAGATATTATCTGTAGACACGAATATAAACAACAAAACAATAGAAAGCCGCTAGATAGTATCTGTAGACACGAATATAAACAACAAAACAATAGAAAGACGCTAGATAGTATCTGTAGACACGAATATAAACAACAAAACAATAGAAAGCCGCTAGATATTATCTGTAGACACGAATATAAACAACAAAACAATAGAAAGACGCTAGATATTATCTGTAGACACGAATATAAACAACAAAACAATAGAAAGCCGCTAGATAGTATCTGTAGACACGAATATAAACAACAAAACATAGAAAGCCGCTAGATATTATCTGTAGACACGAATATAAACAACAAAACAATAGAAAGACGCTAGATATTATCTGTAGACACGAATATAAACAACAAAACAATAGAAAGCCGCTAGATAGTATCTGTAGACACGAATATAAACAACAAAACAATAGAAAGCCGCTAGATATTATCTGTAGACACGAATATAAACAACAAAACAATAGAAAGCCGCTAGATAGTATCTGTAGACACGAATATAAACAACAAAACAATAGAAAGACGCTAGATAGTATCTGTAGACACGAATATAAACAACAAAACAATAGAAAGCCGCTAGATATTATCTGTAGACACGAATATAAACAACAAAACAATAGAAAGCCGCTAGATAGTATCTGTAGACACGAATATAAACAACAAAACAATAGAAAGCCGCTAGATAGTATCTGTAGACACGAATATAAACAACAAAACAATAGAAAGCCGCTAGATAGTATCTGTAGACACGAAATATAAACAACAAAACAATAGAAAGCCGCTAGATATTATCTGTAGACACGAATATAAACAACAAAACAATAGAAAGCCGCTAGATAGTATCTGTAGACACGAATATAAACAACAAAAACAATAGACAGACGCTAGATAGTATCTGTAGACACGAATATAAACAACAAAACAATAGAAAGACGCTAGATAGTATCTGTAGACACGAATATAAACAACAAAACAATAGAAAGCCGCTAGATAGTATCTGTAGACACGAATATAAACAACAAAACAATAGAAAGACGCTAGATATTATCTGTAGACACGAATATAAACAACAAAACAATAGAAAGACGCTAGATATTATCTGTAGACACGAATATAAACAACAAAACAATAGAAAGACGCTAGATATTATCTGTAGACACGAATATAAACAACAAAACAATAGAAAGACGCTAGATATTATCTGTAGACACGAATATAAACAACAAAACAATAGAAAGACGCTAGATATTATCTGTAGACACGAATATAAACAACAAAACAATAGAAAGACGCTAGATAGTATCTGTAGACACGAATATAAACAACAAAACAATAGAAAGCCGCTAGATAGTATCTGTAGACACGAATATAAACAACAAAACAATAGAAAGACGCTAGATAGTATCTGTAGACACGAATATAAACAACAAAACAATAGAAAGACGCTAGATATTATCTGTAGACACGAATATAAACAACAAAACAATAGAAAGACGCTAGATATTATCTGTAGACACGAATATAAACAACAAAACAATAGAAAGACGCTAGATATTATCTGTAGACACGAATATAAACAACAAAACAATAGAAAGACGCTAGATAGTATCTGTAGACACGAATATAAACAACAAAACAATAGAAAGCCGCTAGATATTATCTGTAGACACGAATATAAACAACAAAACAATAGAAAGCCGCTAGATATTATCTGTAGACACGAATATAAACAACAAAACAATAGAAAGACGCTAGATATTATCTGTAGACACGAATATAAACAACAAAACAATAGAAAGACGCTAGATAGTATCTGTAGACACGAATATAAACAACAAAACAATAGAAAGACGCTAGATATTATCTGTAGACACGAATATAAACAACAAAACAATAGAAAGACGCTAGATAGTATCTGTAGACACGAATATAAACAACAAACAATAGAAAGACGCTAGATATTATCTGTAGACACGAATATAAACAACAAAACAATAGAAAGACGCTAGATATTATCTGTAGACACGAATATAAACAACAAAACAATAGAAAGACGCTAGATATTATCTGTAGACACGAATATAAACAACAAAACAATAGAAAGCCGCTAGATATTATCTGTAGACACGAATATAAACAACAAAACAATAGAAAGACGCTAGATATTATCTGTAGACACGAATATAAACAACAAAACAATAGAAAGACGCTAGATATTATCTGTAGACACGAATATAAACAACAAAACATTAGAAAGCCGCTAGATAGTATCTGTAGACACGAATATAAACAACAAAACAATAGAAAGACGCTAGATATTATCTGTAGACACGAATATAAACAACAAAACAATAGAAAGACGCTAGATATTATCTGTAGACACGAATATAAACAACAAAACATTAGAAAGCCGCTAGATATTATCTGTAGACACGAATATAAACAACAAAACAATAGAAAGACGCTAGATATTATCTGTAGACACGAATATAAACAACAAAACAATAGAAAGCCGCTAGATATTATCTGTAGACACGAATATAAACAACAAAACAATAGAAAGCCGCTAGATATTATCTGTAGACACGAATATAAACAACAAAACAATAGAAAGACGCTAGATATTATCTGTAGACACGAATATAAACAACAAAACATTAGAAAGCCGCTAGATAGTATCTGTAGACACGAATATAAACAACAAAACAATAGAAAGCCGCTAGATATTATCTGTAGACACGATATAAACAACAAAACAATAGAAAGACGCTAGATATTATCTGTAGACACGAATATAAACAACAAAACATTAGAAAGCCGCTAGATAGTATCTGTAGACACGAATATAAACAACAAAACAATAGAAAGCCGCTAGATAGTATCTGTAGACACGAAAATATAAACAACAAAACAATAGAAAGCCGCTAGATAGTATCTGTAGACACGAATATAAACAACAAAACAATAGAAAGCCGCTAGATAGTATCTGTAGACACGAATATAAACAACAAAACAATAGAAAGCCGCTAGATAGTATCTGTAGACACGAATATAAACAACAAAACAATAGAAAGCCGCTAGATATTATCTGTAGACACGAATATAAACAACAAAACAATAGAAAGACGCTAGATATTATCTGTAGACACGAATATAAACAACAAAACAATAGAAAGCCGCTAGATAGTATCTGTAGACACGAATATAAACAACAAAACAATAGAAAGCCGCTAGATATTATCTGTAGACACGAATATAAACAACAAAACAATAGAAAGCCGCTAGATAGTATCTGTAGACACGAATATAAACAACAAAACAATAGAAAGACGCTAGATAGTATCTGTAGACACGAATATAAACAACAAAACAATAGAAAGACGCTAGATATTATCTGTAGACACGAATATAAACAACAAAACAATAGAAAGACGCTAGATATTATCTGTAGACACGAATATAAACAACAAAACAATAGAAAGCCGCTAGATATTATCTGTAGACACGAATATAAACAACAAAACAATAGAAAGCCGCTAGATAGTATCTGTAGACACGAATATAAACAACAAAACAATAGAAAGACGCTAGATAGTATCTGTAGACACGAATATAAACAACAAAACAATAGAAAGCCGCTAGATATTATCTGTAGACACGAATATAAACAACAAAACAATAGAAAGACGCTAGATATTATCTGTAGACACGAATATAAACAACAAAACAATAGAAAGCCGCTAGATAGTATCTGTAGACACGAATATAAACAACAAAACAATAGAAAGCCGCTAGATATTATCTGTAGACACGAATATAAACAACAAAACAATAGAAAGACGCTACATATTATCTGTACACACGAATATAAACAACAAAACAATAGAAAGCCGCTAGATAGTATCTGTAGACACGAATATAAACAACAAAACAATAGAAAGCCGCTAGATATTATCTGTAGACACGAATATAAACAACAAAACAATAGAAAGCCGCTAGATAGTATCTGTAGACACGAATATAAACAACAAAACAATAGAAAGACGCTAGATAGTATCTGTAGACACGAATATAAACAACAAAACAATAGAAAGCCGCTAGATATTATCTGTAGACACGAATATAAACAACAAAACAATAGAAAGCCGCTAGATAGTATCTGTAGACACGAACATAAACAACAAAACAATAGAAAGCCGCTAGATAGTATCTGTAGACACGAATATAAACAACAAAACAATAGAAAGCCGCTAGATAGTATCTGTAGACACAAATATAAACAACAAAACAATAGAAAGCCGCTAGATATTATCTGTAGACACGAATATAAACAACAAAACAATAGAAAGCCGCTAGATAGTATCTGTAGACACGAATATAAACAACAAAACAATAGACAGACGCTAGATAAGTATCTGTAGACACGAATATAAACAACAAAACAATAGAAAGACGCTAGATATTATCTGTAGACACGAATATAAACAACAAAACAATAGAAAGACGCTAGATATTATCTGTAGACACGAATATAAACAACAAAACAATAGAAAGACGCTAGATATTATCTGTAGACACGAATATAAACAACAAAACAATAGAAAGACGCTAGATATTATCTGTAGACACGAATATAAACAACAAAACAATAGAAAGACGCTAGATATTATCTGTAGACACGAATATAAACAACAAAACAATAGAAAGACGCTAGATATTATCTGTAGACACGAATATAAACAACAAAACAATAGAAAGACGCCTAGATAGTATCTGTAGACACGAATATAAACAACAAAACAATAGAAAGCCGCTAGATAGTATCTGTAAGCACGAATATAAACAACAAAACAATAGAAAGACGCTAGATAGTATCTGTAGACACGAATATAAACAACAAAACAATAGAAAGACGCTAGATATTATCTGTAGACACGAAATATAAACAACAAAACAATAGAAAGACGCTAGATATTATCTGTAGACACGAATATAAACAACAAAACAATAGAAAGACGCTAGATATTATCTGTAGACACGAATATAAACAACAAAACAATAGAAAGACGCTAGATAGTATCTGTAGACACGAATATAAACAACAAAACAATAGAAAGACGCTAGATATTATCTGTAGACACGAATATAAACAACAAAACAATAGAAAGACGCTAGATATTATCTGTAGACACGAATATAAACAACAAAACAATAGAAAGCCGCTAGATAGTATCTGTAGACACGAATATAAACAACAAAACAATAGAAAGACGCTAGATAGTATCTGTAGACACGAATATAAACAACAAAACAATAGAAAGACGCTAGATAGTATCTGTAGACACGAATATAAACAACAAAACAATAGAAAGACGCTAGATAGTATCTGTAGACACGAATATAAACAACAAAACAATAGAAAGACGCTAGATATTATCTGTAGACACGAATATAAACAACAAAACAATAGAAAGACGCTAGATATTATCTGTAGACACGAATATAAACAACAAAACAATAGAAAGACGCTAGATAGTATCTGTAGACACGAATATAAACAACAAAACAATAGAAAGACGCTAGATAGTATCTGTAGACACGATATAAACAACAAAACAATAGAAAGACGCTAAGATATTATCTGTAGACACGAATATAAACAACAAAACAATAGAAAGACGCTAGATAGTATCTGTAGACACGAATATAAACAACAAAACAATAGAAAGACGCTAGATAGTATCTGTAGACACGAATATAAACAACAAAACAATAGAAAGACGCTAGATAGTATCTGTAGACACGAATATAAACAACAAAACAATAGAAAGACGCTAGATATTATCTGTAGACACGAATATAAACAACAAAACAATAGAAAGACGCTAGATAGTATCTGTAGACACGAATATAAACAACAAAACAATAGAAAGCCGCTAGATATTATCTGTAGACACGAATATAAACAACAAAACAATAGAAAGCCGCTAGATATTATCTGTAGACACGAATATAAACAACAAAACAATAGAAAGACGCTAGATATTATCTGTAGACACGAATATAAACAACAAAACAATAGAAAGACGCTAGATAGTATCTGTAGACACGAATATAAACAACAAAACAATAGAAAGACGCTAGATATTATCTGTAGACACGAATATAAACAACAAAACAATAGAAAGACGCTAGATAGTATCTGTAGACACGAATATAAACAACAAAACAATAGAAAGACGCTAGATATTATCTGTAGACACGAATATAAACAACAAAACAATAGAAAGACGCTAGATATTATCTGTAGACACGAATATAAAACAACAAAACAATAGAAAGCCGCTAGATATTATCTGTAGACACGAATATAAACAACAAAACAATAGAAAGACGCTAGATATTATCTGTAGACACGAATATAAACAACAAAACAATAGAAAGACGCTAGATATTATCTGTAGACACGAATATAAACAACAAAACATTAGAAAGCCGCTAGATAGTATCTGTAGACACGAATATAAACAACAAAACAATAGAAAGACGCTAGATATTATCTGTAGACACGAATATAAACAACAAAACAATAGAAAGACGCTAGATATTATCTGTAGACACGAATATAAACAACAAAACATTAGAAAGCCGCTAGATAGTATCTGTAGACACGAATATAAACAACAAAACAATAGAAAGACGCTAGATATTATCTGTAGACACGAATATAAACAACAAAACAATAGAAAGCCGCTAGATATTATCTGTAGACACGAATATAAACAACAAAACAATAGAAAGACGCTAGATATTATCTGTAGACACGAATATAAACAACAAAACAATAGAAAGACGCTAGATATTATCTGTAGACACGAATATAAACAACAAAACATTAGAAAGCCGCTAGATAGTATCTGTAGACACGAATATAAACAACAAAACAATAGAAAGCCGCTAGATATTATCTGTAGACACGAATATAAACAACAAAACAATAGAAAGACGCTAGATATTATCTGTAGACACGAATATAAACAACAAAACATTAGAAAGCCGCTAGATAGTATCTGTAGACACGAATATAAACAACAAAACAATAGAAAGCCGCTAGATAGTATCTGTAGACACGAATATAAACAACAAAACAATAGAAAGCCGCTAGATAGTATCTGTAGACACGAATATAAACAACAAAACAATAGAAAGCCGCTAGATAGTATCTGTAGACACGAATATAAACAACAAAACAATAGAAAGCCGCTAGATAGTATCTGTAGACACGAATATAAACAACAAAACAATAGAAAGCCGCTAGATATTATCTGTAGACACGAATATAAACAACAAAACAATAGAAAGACGCTAGATATTATCTGTAGACACGAATATAAACAACAAAACAATAGAAAGCCGCTAGATAGTATCTGTAGACACGAATATAAACAACAAAACAATAGAAAGCCGCTAGATATTATCTGTAGACACGAATATAAACAACAAAACAATAGAAAGCCGCTAGATAGTATCTGTAGACACGAATATAAACAACAAAACAATAGAAAGACGCTAGATAGTATCTGTAGACACGAATATAAACAACAAAACAATAGAAAGACGCTAGATATTATCTGTAGACACGAATATAAACAACAAAACAATAGAAAGACGCTAGATATTATCTGTAGACACGAATATAAACAACAAAACAATAGAAAGCCGCTAGATATTATCTGTAGACACGAATATAAACAACAAAACAATAGAAAGCCGCTAGATAGTATCTGTAGACACGAATATAAACAACAAAACAATAGAAAGACGCTAGATAGTATCTGTACACACGAATATAAACAACAAAACAATAGAAAGCCGCTAGATATTATCTGTAGACACGAATATAAACAACAAAACAATAGAAAGACGCTAGATATTATCTGTAGACACGAATATAAACAACAAAACAATAGAAAGCCGCTAGATAGTATCTGTAGACACGAATATAAACAACAAAACAATAGAAAGCCGCTAGATATTATCTGTAGACACGAATATAAACAACAAAACAATAGAAAGACGCTAGATATTATCTGTAGACACGAATATAAACAACAAAACAATAGAAAGCCGCTAGATAGTATCTGTAGACACGAATATAAACAACAAAACAATAGAAAGCCGCTAGATATTATCTGTAGACACGAATATAAACACAAAACAATAGAAAGCCGCTAGATAGTATCTGTAGACACGAATATAAACAACAAAACAATAGAAAGACGCTAGATAGTATCTGTAGACACGAATATAAACAACAAAACAATAGAAAGCCGCTAGATATTATCTGTAGACACGAATATAAACAACAAAACAATAGAAAGCCGCTAGATAGTATCTGTAGACACGAATATAAACAACAAAACAATAGAAAGACGCTAGATAGTATCTGTAGACACGAATATAAACAACAAAACAATAGAAAGCCGCTAGATATTATCTGTAGACACGAATATAAACAACAAAACAATAGAAAGCCGCTAGATAGTATCTGTAGACACGAATATAAACAACAAAACAATAGAAAGCCGCTAGATAGTATCTGTAGACACGAATATAAACAACAAAACAATAGAAAGCCGCTAGATAGTATCTGTAGACACGAATATAAACAACAAAACAATAGAAAGCCGCTAGATATTATCTGTAGACACGAATATAAACAACAAAACAATAGAAAGCCGCTAGATAGTATCTGTAGACACGAATATAAACAACAAAACAATAGAAAGACGCTAGATAGTATCTGTAGACACGAATATAAACAACAAAACAATAGAAAGACGCTAGATATTATCTGTAGACACGAATATAAACAACAAAACAATAGAAAGACGCTAGATATTATCTGTAGACACGAATATAAACAACAAAACAATAGAAAGACTCTAGATATTATCTGTAGACACGAATATAAACAACAAAACAATAGAAAGACGCTAGATATTATCTGTAGACACGAATATAAACAACAAAACAATAGAAAGACGCTAGATATTATCTGTAGACACGAATATAAACAACAAAACAATAGAAAGACGCTAGATATTATCTGTAGACACGAATATAAACAACAAAACAATAGAAAGCCGCTAGATATTATCTGTAGACACGAATATAAACAACAAAACAATAGAAAGACGCTAGATATTATCTGTAGACACGAATATAAACAACAAAACAATAGAAAGACGCTAGATAGTATATGGAGACACGAATATAAACAACAAAACATTAGAAAGCCGCTAGATAGTATCTGTAGACACGAATATAAGCAACAAAACAATAGAAAGCCGCTAGATAGTATCTGTAGACACGAATATAAACAACAAAACAATAGAAAGAATCAATATCTTCTTATCTTGAAAATACAATTATACATATCGGTGATGAAAAACAGGAATCAGGAAATATAAAGGAATGTCATCAAAGCTACTATTACCGATACGAAACAAATATTGAGTGGCTGGTTTAGAAACATGCACATTGAAGAGCAATATAAATGTAAGAATTGATGCCTGTGACAATTGGATAGACAGAAGAATTGGGCGTATTTCGTAGACAGAACATAAAAATAGATTGAGGAAGTCTCAGAGAAGTTGGGCGTTTAAATAAAATTATTGAACGATATCTTCGGACAGTTAAAGTATTTTGGCTATCTCAAGTCATGGCAGCTTCTTGGAAACTGGATTTGACAGGAAAGGAGAAATCAGCTGTGTCACTGACATAACATATGATTTTGTAAGACGAAGTCAAACATATATAGTCTTAGTCTTAATCTTAATCTTAGTCTTAGTCTTAGACTTAGATTTAGTTTAGCCTTAGACTTAGTCTTAGCCTTAGCCTTAGATTTAGCCTTAGCCTTAGACTTAGCCTTAGCCTTAGCCTTAGACTTAGCCTTAGTCTTAGTCTTAGTCGACCTGTACTTCTACAAGGGTGGGTGCCCCTTTGCAGGTCCGAGCTTTGGTGTGATCTGGACGTAACCGGTAGGAGGATGTCCTGCTTAGTGGCCTAGGCTCAGGCAGCTTATTACTCCGCTGCGTTGGTACTATTGCCGCGGAGGGTGATTAATTAATGTGCTAGTTAATTGTAATAAACTCAAACACTAGAGCAAAGTAGACTCGCAGCCTCTTAGGCGCCTTCTATACTGCTCTTAACACACCATCTAACCATGGCCGATGTTATGCCATGCCACACAGTCGCCTCTTACGACATGCTCTCTCTAGGGCAGTGGTGCTATTCTTGTCCTTGTCATACACAAAGATTCCGTCAGACAAGATATAGGACAGTTGAAAGGTTATGGGTCCTTCGATAAATCCTGGGTTTCCGTACTGTAGAAGACAAACATAGGATCAATGGACACTAGGATTAAAGTATTAAGTTGGTTTTAGAAGGGGCTGTCCACTTGCTGACAATATTATCATGTGCCACATAAACCAAGTCTGCTAAAGGATTACATTATTTAACGTGTGTATTCTACATCGAGAACAGTGGTCGCATTTTCACACTAAAGTTTATAAGTACATATTTTGATTATGATGATGATTTTGATGATGATGATGATTACGACTATAATGAATATGAGGATAGTGATAGTGATTATGACGTAGAAGGATAAGAAGATGTTTTTTAAAGGTTGAATATCAGAGTTTAGATTTAAATGAAGACAATCAAGATAAAGAATAACGGATTGAAGGCGACCAACTGGCACAATCCATGTACAATCCATGTACAGTGTGTAAGAAAACAATGAAATAAGGTCCAGCGGCTAGAAAGGGAAGACGAACACACAAATGATGCTGAAGTATAAGACGAAGACCAAGAAGTAAACTGAAAAGAACAATATCATAAGCCAGAAGAAAAGTAAATAAATAAGTGAAAGAGTGCTAAGAGAAAGGTGAACATGGAAAGGGAATAGTAATTTTGTTCTTCAAAGAATTGACAGTACTTTACGCCGAGGAGATACAAAATGGCTCACTTTCCATCGGCAAATGGTTGTTTAAATTCAAAGTTCCCACTTTTGTAGCCCCCGAGGCGAGGGTGTCGGTTATTCATTGCCATGAGCTCCATCGTCACCATGAGAATAGATCTACATAAACTAAGGCTTTAGGCCTATGCTATCCACTCAAGCACTCTAAGCCTTGTGGCCTCAAGTGTGCTATCCACTCAAGCACTCTAAGCCTTGTGGCCTCAAGTGTGTTATCCACTTAAGCACTCTAAGCCTTGTGGCCTCAAGTGTGTTATCCACTCAAGCACTCTAAGCCTTGTGGCCTCAAGTGTGTTATCCACTCAAGCACTCTAAGGCTTGTAGACTTTAAGTGTGTTATCCACTCAAGCACTCTAAGGCGTGTGGACTTTAAGTGTGTTATCCACTCAAGAACTCTAAGGCGTGTGGACTTTAAGTGTGTTATCCACTCAAGCACTCTAAGGCTTGTAGACTTTAAGTGTGTTATCCACTAAATCACTCTAAAGCTTGTAGACTTTAAGTGTGTTATCCACTAAAGCACTCTAAAGCTTGTAGACTTTAAGTGTGTTATCCACTCAAGCACCCTAAGGCTTGTAGACTTTAAGTGTGTTATCCACTCAAGCACCCTAAGGCTTGTGACCTCTAAGTATGATATCCACTCAAACACATTTAGTTTTGATTCCTCTAAATTTGCTATCCACTCACGCACTTTAAGACTCAAGCTCTATTTCTGCTATCCACTCAAACACCCTATGGGTTCAGGCCTGTAAGTCTTCTATCCATTCAAGCCATAACCAGCCCTACTGTACCAACGAAAGCAAGGACTGAGAATCCGGCACGATGACATCTTGTTAAGAGAAGGGGCTGGTTAAGAAGTATATCTTTAAAACTAAAAGTGGATTGCAACCATAATGTAGTTGTATACTACACATGTACAGCACATACAAATAATGAAGAACTTGAGGACATAACATTGCCCGTTGTTTTGGAAACGGCGGCCATGTTGAATATTAATCATATTTTTTTAATGAACAGATTTTTTTGTTTAAAGCTAGTAGTGTCAAATTTTGCTATAGTGTACTTTAGTGCTTGTAAAAACTTTGCTAGAGTGTACTTTGGTGCATGTAAAAACTTTGCTAGAGTATACTTTGGTCCATGTCAAAACTTTGTGGCTGAACATTTTTGTGATATCTTGAATAGATTATGTTATAGAAAGTTAAAATATGCACATCATGTTTTGTTAGACATTATCATCAATGTTAAGTGTAAATCAACATTTGGAAAATCTGATCGATAAAAATGTTGAATTATCCTATTTGGTAACTGGTGACCAAATATTACAGCATTTCATGTACAAATATAGGAAGTTATATTACTTTAAGTAGCTGAAAAGCAAATTAAAAGATATAAGCATTTCAAAATTCAAATATATTGAAAATGTATTTATCCTCCCCAAGGAAGACAAAGAATGTTCTCCTAGAGAAGTGAGCCCATTCCTGATGAAGTCCAGCTTCCTACTCGACTATTTAGATTTGGAGCCGCAGTTTCTTCCTTTGTGTCAGGAATATTTCGGCTAGATTACAAGAAAGCGAAAGTTGTTTTCTTTTAGCTTGCATCTGCCAATATGTATCCTCTTTCCAATATTAATACTTCAAGTATTCTTTAGCTGCTTGTCGCTCTTCGTTAAACTCTGCAACAGCACTAGGCAAACATCATTCTGTTCATGTTTTATATATTCTTCGGCACCTTGCTCCATATTACAGAATGAAGACACTCATTTGAATTTTGTGTTTCAGTGACTCCGTAATTTGGGGTTTGTAAGCCTCTCATATGTAGGTGCTAAATGTGTACACAGGTCTACCCTTGACAGACAACACACTTTATGTTCTTGTTCACCTCTTACGTCACTGAGAACTGGTTTGAGCTACTCTACAGGTCGAACTAATCGTATCACATCAACTCACAAATGTCGTATCCTTGTTTATCTTGATTGTTAACTCCTTTGTTAACGCCTTTGTTAACTCCTTTGTTAACTTCGTTGTTGTCCGCCGCACCTTCGAACCATACAGCAAATCGAAATATAACTGTAAAATAGATCAATCATATATAAAATATAGCAGCTCACTAGGGAATACAGGTCCTTAACCAATCCAAGGTAAGCACGCCTGCTCTTTGCCATTATGACACTTGATACATCCCTTAATCCTTTAAGTGGCTTTCTCAAGTTCTTTTTTTCCTTTGTGTTTTTGACTCTCTTTAGCAGAGTGAATTCCAAAACAGAAAAGGTCTTTGTTGGTTATTGTTGTTGTTGTTATTGTTGTTGTTGTTATTGTTGTTGTTGTTGAATGACCACAATCAGCCTGTTTACTATTTTGTGCTCCTTAAAATGACGTTAAGGGACGTGTTGATGAAGGTGGCGTGTGGTCCTCCAGACGGTTCTGCTATTGTCTACTTCATTTGTGTGTCACTCCCAACTACGGGGAGAACGTCGATCTCCAACCGTTTTAGCCAAACTGCCAAGAATTAAGTCAGTTTCCAGAGAGAACTACGAGGACTTCAAGGGGTAGGTATTGGCCTGTAGATTTTACTTTGACTATTATGTCCGATTACTATGTTTTGCCTCACCCGATGATAGTCTCCTCTGCCAGATGATTTTTCAAAACATGTTTTTTGTCTAATCCCATGCCAGTGCGCCGACGCTGCCGCCCGTTCTATTTGAATATATTTGATATGTTCAAACAGCTCTACATTTGTTATATGCTTCCAGCTCCATGATTCTATTCTCATCAAGCACCATCCAATTGTTAAACAAATTACGTTTAGCTGTTTACATTAGAACTATTAATAGAAAATTGAAGACCAAAACTAAATTAAGACAGGCAATGGAAATGTTAGTAGATGAAAGTGACGTTTACTTGGTAATCACAAGACTGACGACATGTGCGACGTTCACGTTGTTTTGAAATTCACAAGTGATGTTAAGTATTGTGCCATACTGCGCAGCAAAGATATTCACTTGACCTTCTGTTGAAACAATAAGAGATACTAAAGTGATGCATGCAATGTTACTGAAAATGGGATAGCCAGCATTATGTTCACCCCTCTTACAGTTTAACGTCACATAGCGACCAATATGGCGGTGCCGTTTTGTGTACTGCGCAAGACAGTTGAAATTTTGGTTTGTTAGTTTGTCTTGAGTTATGTACTGAAAATGGTTCAATATGTAAACATAAAGTCTGGACAGGTGTTGCTAGTGTACAGGATGGATGAAATGGTGTTTTTACCAGTTTTTGTTAATTTGATTATCTAGAGGCAAGCCGGATTAATGTGGTTGTCATTATTTTCTTGTGACATTTGATATGAATTTATCGATTGTGTGGAGTTGACGGTTGTCTACCGTGACGCTGTTGACCTTATTTGTGGCACTTGTCGTCCTTATATCGTGTTACATTTCATAGTCAAAGTGGCGCAAGTAGATTACCAGCACAAGTTCTACTAGTAGTTAAATTGTTATTGTAATTGATGACATTTTTGTAGTTTGCATTTTTGGCTCACGAATATTATCACAACTTGGTTGGATTACCTCCGCTGCTTTATGTGGGTTTCAAGAAAGCCAGATTATCATAGAGCGTATGTCACTATTTGGATGGCTTTGACTTTCACTCTGTGACAACACTTTGTGAATATCTGCAACATTATTTGGTACGTATAGTTTCCTGTGCCATTTGTTATGAGCATAAGCGATTTAGTCCTGGTCATTGTACATTCCCAAACTATTGAATGCCACACCTCCGCTGGCTGGCCAGATACCTGGTTCCTGGGAAGATTTATGGAGAAGACTATGAGGAAAAATGTGCATCCTGTCATATCTGCAGCTGTCTCGATAATACCTTGCCACTGGCGAATGGTAGCTCAGAAGGACAGAGTGAGGTTGACAAATGGCGCACAATTTCCTCACCTTAACCCTAATTGCCCCACTATTTACTCTTTAACCCATTCAAGTGGAAAGAGCTATTAGGAAACGATTGTCCACAAAGCTGGACAAAAAGAGCGGTCTTCATCACACGTGATGAACGAACGACATACACTTGAACTATGCTATATTTCCGTTTCCTGTCCAATAATTTTTCTTTTTGTTAAATTTCGGGGTGTGCGATGCCATATTTGAAGAATTACCAATCTATAGAGACGTTAGACTGCTCTACAAGTAACTGTTAGTATGATGGGGAATTGATACTCGCCTCTCACACCGATACATCGGATAACCCTTAAGGACACTAGTGCAACATTGGTGTGCTTCAGTGGTTAGCTTCATCAGTTTGCTCCATTGGTTTGCACCATTGATTTGCTCCATTGTTTTGAACCATTGGGCTGCTCAATTGGTTTGCTGCATTGGCATGGTCCATTGATTTGTAACATTGGTTTGCTCCATTGCTTTGCTCTATTGGTTTGCCCCATTAGTTTACTCCATTTGTTTGCTTCATTCGTTTGGTCCATTGGTTTGCTCAATTGGTTCTTTCCATCTCTCTCTCACTCTGTTAAACCGAAGGTAGGTACATAAAAACTATTTTTCCTTGTATCAAGCAACTATTTGAAAACGGAAATACAACCCAACGGATGAGCTGACGGCAACCAGTTTCTCGAAGCTTCTTGCATCAAGGCCAGATACTTAAAACTGACCAAGACCATATTCTACCTCCAAGTAGCGGCCTTGGAAACAGCCTGTAAACATGCAGCCTGACTAAGAGATTCAGAAAAAAAGGGAAAAGCCGAACTGGGTCTCAAAATCCTGTGCTGAAATTGGATGTGTGGGGCCGCGAGGCGAAGATATCAAAGTCATGATGTAAGCTACGACACAACGCAGTCAATGTCGTAATCAGGATGAAGGTTGAAGAAGAATCAACTGGCCGTCCTTTGAAGAATCATGTTCTGATGGTAGATGCCCTAATAAAATAAATAACAGAATAACCAAGGCAGAATCAGTCTTCCAGAGGATGAGAGGAATCGTGTGCAAAAATAGCCCATGGCCGGATTTAGGAGAGTTGTTGGCTGGTTCGTGGAACCAGTACTGATAGACACCAGCGAGTCGTGGACAATCATCAGGCGAGTATAGAGATCATTGGAAGCAAAGGAAATGTGGTTTGACAGAAGAATGTTGAGAATTCTATGGACGGAAATGAAAGCTAACAATGTGGATCATGCCAACGTTAAGGACACGGCCGTCATCCTATTTCTGGCATGTCATGAGAAGAGGCAGTTTGGAATACGCGATGACAATTTGACAAATCGAGGGGAAGAGGTGCAGAGGAAGACAACGAGAGAAAATATTGGACAGCCTGAAGGCGTGGCAGGGGAGACAACGAGAGAAAATATTGGACAGCCTGAAGGCGTGGCAGGGGAGACAACGAGAGAAAATATTGGACAGCCTGAAGGCGTGGCAGGGGAGACAATCGATGGCGGAACTGATAACAGACACACATGATGAGAAGAAATGGAGATCCTTGATCGCCAACGACAACCGGCATTACACCTGTTGATGATATTATCAACATGTCTGTTTCTTTTTCTTCATAATCTTGTTCGTTCATCCTCAAATCAAGGTCCCTGTTCGTCTTAAAAAGTACTCCGTTGTTTGTAAGGCTGTTTCCTCTCCATACAGCTGTTTTCTCATAGCTGTCTCGCGAGGCCAGTAATGTGTTCTCTCTTCCAGCAGGACCATACAGCCTTCTAGAATGTGTTCCATGGTCATGTCCCCACTTGGACACTTGTCATTCGTCCCATTCCTCATTTTGTTGTAAAGATAACCCTTGACTCGGCTGTGCCCAGTTCTCAGTCTGAAGATGATGACCCGCTCTTCTCTAGTTAAGTAAAGAAGTTGTCTTATTTTCGGAAGTTGAGATGTTGATTAGCCAATTTTTACCCAGAATGTGGCTTATGATATTGGCCTCATCATATTTGTTTGAATGCCAGGACTCCAAGTAGTAGCAGCAGTAGTAGTAGTAGTAGTAGTAGTAGCAGCAGTAATAGTAGGTGTAGTAGTAGTAGTAGCAGCAGCAGTAGTCGTAGTAGTAGTAGTAGTAGTAGTAGTAGTAGTAGTAGTAGTAGTAATAATTCTGGTTGCTGTGAATGTGACAATAACGATGATGCGATTAATGGTTATGGCCATGTACAATTATATTTACCAACAACAACCGCCGCAGCTATCAGGATAAGCAGCTTGTACATTGTTGATACCAGCTGAGGATGTAGCGTCATCAGAACTGTGAACACTTCACAATGTTATTGTTGATTCGTTTATATAAGCAGGCTTGGCAATCACGTGGTCAGTGCATGAACTCCATAATCGATTTGTATTCTAGGACAAGGTCACGTGTAGTCTTTGATGGGGGTGTGGGGTGTATTTCAAGAACATTAAACAAACATTGTAAAAAAAAAAAGACACGGACTTGTTTAAGTTTACAACTCTCGTTTGAGGAGCGATTCCTTGACTTTGCCGCACCTACTTTAATTCGGTCGTGTAAAAGACCTTTTAATGCACGACAATATTAGACATTTCTTGGACTGTAAAGAAAGCGAATTACCTGGTTGTTGAAGAGACCCAGATTATTCGGCTGCTTATGGCAAAAATCAAGACAAGGCAGTCACCGTTTTCCGGGCATGTCATGGGAAGAAGTGGTTAGGAACACGCGGTGACAACGGACAGAATATCATACTTCCTTGCTATCCAGTGTGCAGCCAAATACCCAATTGGCCTGTTCTGTTTTAACCCATATTATGTCGTGACCCAGTGTGCGTAAAAACTGATGTGGTCAATATCTCACCTGCTGGCTTTACGTCCAAGATTGCTCTAGAACCCACAGTTGGGTCGACAAGTTGGGTCGACAAGTTGGGTCGATCTTCAGATACCGTTTTGCTATCGGAAAAATCCTAAACTAACTGGGGATCGAGCTCCCCCTGGTGGCTCGCGTGGGAAGCCAGTGCAGTAACCATTGCGCTTTAAAAGGAATCCAACATCCTATTATCCTTCTTATTCTTCGTATTCTTCTTCTTATTATTATTATTATTATTATTTTTCATACTTTTTTCTTTCCTCTTCATCCTGTTCCTCCTGCTCTTCTTCCTCCTCCTTCCTCTTCTTCTTCTTCTTCTTCTTCTTCTTTTCCTCTCCATTTTTCTTATTCTTCATCTTCACCTCCTCTCCCCCTCTTCCTCTTCCTCCTTCTTCTTCCCCTCTCCTTTTTCTTCTCGTGTTCTGTTTCATCTACTTATTCATCTACGCTTGTTATAAAAAGGACGTTGCGATGGTTTTGTTATAGTCTACAGCCAGGTTTTGATATCTGCGCCCGTCACATCTCTGATTTCAACTGGCGTTTCTTGGATTCTCGTTTGCCATTCCTGTGCGATCCCTATTTGCTTAGCCTGACTGCACATGCACAGCCGGTTTCCAGGGCAACCATTTGGAGGATAAATACGATCTTGTTCAGTACCGGTTCGCCAACCCTGATGCGAACAGGCAGCTATGAGTCGTTCGCTGTTGTCAACTCATTAACTGCATCTTCGACCACAACATTAGCCTTCTAAGAATATGAAAAGCTGCAGGGCACGATGTGATACCAAGCGAAGCTATAAAAGCAGCCACTGAAACCTACATATGTATTTTTAACATTTTGATTGTAAATATGTGCTACTTTTAGGTTCATAGTCGAGCTGTACTTCTACAGGAGTAGATGCACCTGTGCAGGTCCCAGCTTTGGTCTGAGCTGGATGTAGCCGGTAAAATTATTTTCTGCTTAGCGGACTAGGTTCGAGCAGCGTAATACTCCACTGCGTTGAGACAATCGATTAAGGAGGGTGGTTAGCCGATGTGCAAGCTTATCTCAATACACACAAACACTATAGTAAAGTAGACCCGCAGCCTGTTAGGGAACACCTATGCTGCTCTAAGCAAACCACCTAACCATGGCTGGTATTATACTATGTCCCACAGTTAATCACCTCTTACGACATGCTCTCTGTGAGGCTGTTGTGATATTATTCTCTTTGTCATTCACAAATACCCCGGCAGACCACTCTGGTATTAATAGAGTAATACAAAATATAAAAACAGTGATTTACAAAAACGTACACATTTATCTGTCTCTCTTGAGTTCATTTGTGTCGTTAGACGTTGTAACAGTTCCAGCCGGAGCATGAGCGTTTAGGGCTGGGGTGATGCTGTCAGCGACTCTGAGAACAAAGGTACCTTAATCTGTGCCAAGGACACTCTGTCTCGACACTACGCCAAGGTCACTCACCGTCCCGATACAAAGGAAAACGGGAATGGGGAAAAAATGTGTACAGGTAGTGGACTAGGAAATGACCACTGGCGTTCCGATTTGGATAGTGGAGGATGAGTGACAGACAAAAGAGCAGCGGAGCTTTCTGCGATATTTGAGTGACAGGAGAGCGATGCGTTCCAATAGCAGCTGAATGGAGTCAAGACATCCTCCAGAGATTCATTGGACAGCTCTGATACTGCTTGAGACTTTATAATACTAGACACACTTTAGCTCAAGCAGACAGGCCATGGAGATCGGGAACGAGAGAGACTGAGAAATTAACTAGAAGTCTGTTTAGCTCACCGACTTAATAGAAGAGTGATTTATAGGCTGTTTTTTTACAAATGTGTGAGAACAGGGTCGTTGAACCAGCATACGCCTTGGAGTCTTTGCCATTCGCTCTATAAGGTGTGTGTTGGGCGCGCCCTGGGTCTAAGAGAGATCTATATATATATGTGGTATGTGTAGACACCGAGGGAACGATGTATGTTCTGAAGAGTTACACAAGTGTACAGATCGACTAGGAAGGAAATTGATGTGTGTGTGGTGCGTATAAACAACTAGGGAATGATTTATGTTCCAGAGCGTGTGTATACGCAGATCGATTGAGTGTGTGATAAAATGTGAGTACACGTTGAATATATTGAATGGATAATCACCCGCCTGAGGGGATCTGAGTGTCACAGAATACGAACGTGAGGACGAGTTTTTTGTAGATTGTGTTGAGGGTGCAGTTAAGTGGAGGGCTGTGTATGGCTAGAACTGGGTTGGATTAGTTGGAAGCAACATCAATAGCTTTTGCTTAAAACCTTCGAGTATCTGTTCAGATGAGATGCGTTTCAAACGTTATTTGTAATTTCATTCCACTTACTTTACTAGTTGTTGTACAAGTATGTCATAATAAATATGCCACCTGCTGTGTGTGGTCGTGAATCATGTGGATGAGTGTGGTAGCATTATTGATAGTGGAAACCTGGACTTTGCTACACATCATCGTGGGTAGGTGTGACATCTTTTGTTGCATTTATTTTTTCGCAGGCAAAAATCCGCTTTTGACTTGCCAGGTCAATCCCAGTATCTACTACCGAACGTTAGGATGATTGCTCCTGAAATATACGATCGCTTTCAGGAACTGATGGTGGTGGAAGCATAGATTAGAGCAAGTCAAACTCACAGCTTGTTAGGCGCCATCTATGCTGCTCCGCTAACCACATAACCAAGACCTGATGTTGAAGCCACACAGTTCCCATTTGCGACTCATTCTCTATGAGGTGAGAATTCCTAGAACAATTTGGGTAGATTTTTAACTCGAATTTTCCCCGAGCAGCGGCCGTTAAGCTTACGCTTTTCCATTTCCAACTGATAAGGGATTTTTTACTTGTGCGCCACTGGACACGGGTGTATGATCTCACTACTCGGAGATCAGAAGGAATATTTGCAAGATGATCTAAGTGAAAAAATTCGTGTATCCAGCGTAATTTTAACCCACAATCTCAAGCCCCCAGGGCGAACACATTACCTCGAGACCACTGGGTCCCACACCTAAGGCGAACACATTACCTCGAGACCACTGGGTCCCCCACCCAAGGCAAACACATTACCTCGAGACCACTGGGTCCCCCACCGAAGGCGAACACATTACCTCGAGACCAGTGGGTCCCCCACCCAAAGCGAACACATTACCTCGAGACCACTTGGTCCCCAACCCAAGGCGAACACATTACCTCGAGACCACTGGGTCCCCCACCCAAGGCGAGCATATTACCTCAAGACCACTTGGTCCCCCACCCAAGGCGAACACATTACCACGAGACCACTAGGTCCCTCACCCAAGGCGTACACATTACCACGAGACCACTAGGTCCCCCGCATACCAATTGCAACGGAATTAAGCTATTCGATGTGCCAGGTAAAGTAGTAAACAGTTATACATGAAAAACTGGAAAAAATCATTTTACACTCAATTTAGGATACATACAATCAGGTTAAGTTTCAGACAAAACAAAAAATGTGCAGACAGGAAACACATTGCACATAAGTGTAAAGCAGTCATTAAAATGGAAATCAAGTCTGTGTACCAACCTTGCTGAGTATAACAATCACTTGAGAGCTTTGATAGGGGCACACTCTGGAAACTATTAAGACACTCAAGAATCTAACAGGCGTAAGCGCGTGCTTGCAGTGCCAAGTTGAACACAATGGACAAATCAGCGTTTCAACATTATATATGCGCTTCATTGCTGTCTTATATCTTTTTTTCTGTCCCATAATGATAGTTTATTGTATTATAAAACTAATAAATAATTGCGGGAAAAACAAATGTCTTGTAGAAACACATTTTGAATTATGTAAAGCTATCAAAATATATGCAAGTTTGGGCATCTTCAATTCCATAATGAAGACGATCCTTCTATATGAATCGGACACATGGCGGATGACCACTAAACTGCTTATTAGGAGATCTATCTATCTTCAGTCAACGTGTGTCACTAGACAAACTGAACTCCAATTACACTAAATATCTATAAAGCCCACGTGCACTGTATAACTATAAAGCCCACTTACACAGCAGAGATACAAAGCCCACTTGCACTGTATACCTATTAAGCCCACTTACACAGCAGACCTATAGAGCCCACTTCAACTGCAGTACATAAATCCTCCTCATCTATGACTACAATCCGTATGTAATCCAGCAGCCTATTGGTACCTCGCTTGGAAAGAACAGAGCAGGTATAACCTTCCAAGCATGTCGTAAATATTTAGCCTATGAGGGTTGTGCATATGAATAGCAACTGTACCATATTTTTTATGTTTTATTTTTGGATCCACTCTTTCGGAGTTCCTCACTCTTGACAACGTATTTGTGGTAGTTGGTTACAGTAGCTCTTTCCCAAGTATACTTAATGAGATGCAGCTGGATCATCAGGGCTGTAGTGTAATGCACGGTTCTGTAGTAATTTCTCAGCTTTGGTAATCATAGTGTCGATCCCCACCTCGTTGATTAGACTGCTGTGAAACATGTTTCCAGGATCTTGACGAGGGAGATGGGTCGGGTTTTGAAAAGTATGTTTCAATTGATTCTTGCTCTCACCTGGCACTACTGTGACTCTCAACTGGCACTGATGTTACTCTCACCTGGCATTCATGTTACTCTCACCTGGCACTCATGTTACTCTCACCTGGCACACATGCCTTGATGTCACTCTCACCTGCCTTGATGTCACTCTCACCTGCCTTGATGTCACTCTCACCTGCCTTGATGTCACTCTCACCTGCCTTGATGTCACTCTCACCTGCCTTGATGTCACTCTCACCTGCCTTGATATTATTCTTACATGCCTTGAGGTTGCTCTCACCTGCCTTGATGTCACTCTCACCTGCCTTGATGTCACTCTCACCTGCCTTGATGTCACTCTCACCTGCCTTGATATTATTCTTACATGCCTTGATGTTGCTCTCAACTGGTCATGATGTTTCTCTCACGTGGCACTACTATTACTCTCACGTGACACTAATGTTACTCTAGCCTGGCATTATGTTACGCTCACCTTGCACTATTCTTAATCTCACCTCCCACTGATGTTATTCTCACCTCGCACTGATGTTATTCTCATCTGACCAGGTTGTTACTTCCATCTGGCACTGATGTTACTCTAACTTGGAACTAATGTTACTCTAGCCTGGCATTATGTTACGCTCACCTTGCACTATTCTTAATCTCACCTCCCACTGATGTTATTCTCATCTGACCAGGTTGTTACTTCCATCTGGCACTGATGTTACTCTAACTTGGAACTAATGTTACTCTAACTTGGCACTATGTTGCTCTCACGTGGCACTGATGTTACTCTCACCTGACCATATTGTTACTCTTATATGGCACTGATGTTACTCTAACATGGGACTATGTTACTCTTACCTGACCGTGTTGTTACTCTCAACTGGCACTAATTTTACTCTAAGCTGCAACTATGTTACTCTCACCTGACCATATTGTTTTTCTCACTTGACCATGCTGTTGATCTTACCTGACCATGTTGTTACTTTCACCTGATCATGTTGTTTATCTCACCTGACCATGTTATTGCTCTAACCTGACCATGGTATTACTCTCACATGACCATGTTGTTACTCTCACCTGACCATTTTGTTACTCTCACCTGTCCATGTTGTTACTCTCACCTGTCTATGTTGTTACTCTCACCTCGCACTGTTGTTACTCTCACCTGTCTATGTTGTTACTCTCACCTCGCACTGTTGTTACTCTCACCTGACCATGATGTTACTCTCACCTGTCCATGTTGTTACTCTC